>VDFB02075321.1:60250378-60325797 GCA_007258455.2 Sequoia sempervirens | reverse complement strand
GCAAAGATAGGCTACAAATCTTGTGCATGAGCATGAATTAAATCTGCATGTTGTTGACATGGTATAAATTTCTTCATAAACTCATAGGTGTCATTCTCCATAGTGGGCTGTAATATCTTGTTCTAAGAATTTTATTTTCTAAGGTCATTCCATTATAATGAGACCCACAGACACCACTATGTACCCTATTTAATGCAACATGGGATTCTGATTCAGTGAGACACCAAAGGAGAGTGCCATCATACCCTCTACAATAAAGTGTATCTCCCAAAATTATGTATTGGGAAATGTGTTGGATGAATGATTTGTGTTGATTTCAGGTAAGGTCAAGGGGTAGGATGTTGTCATGGAGATAAGCATAAATGTCGTGATACTAGGTTGATTCAAGACCTACGATATCACACACCATATTATTGTCATAAACATCATAATCTAGGATTAATAGTTGCTCAATGAGGAACTCACAATCCTTTCGATCTTTAGGCATGTCAATGAGGGAGCCAATCGTAGCCATAGCATCAGCTGTCTTATTCTGCACTCTAGGAATTTTCTCAAACTAGATGTAAGTGAAATATTTCTTGAAGTCATCCACCATGTGTTTGTAAGGTAAAATCTTATCATCCTTAGATTGAAACTCATCATTGACCTATTTGATAATGAGTTGAGAATCGCCAAAGACACGGAGATGAGTGATATTCCATTGGATTGTGATTCTTAGACCAGTGATTAGAGCTCCATATTCAACAATGTTGTTTGTGCATGGGAACGCTTGTTAGAATGATTTTGGAATGTAATCACCCTGAGGGGTGATGAAGAGGACACCTACACCAGCTCCATTGTGAGTATACGACTTATCAAAATATAGTATCCATGTATCTACTTCTAAAATTGTAAGGACCCCTTCATTAGGAAACTCAGCTACTAATGGATATGTGTCCACCAAAGGAGCATCAGCCAATTGATCTATTATCACTTGTCCCTTGATTGCTTTATGGTCCACATATTCCAGGTCAAAATCGCTAAGTAACATAACCCACTTGGCCATGTGGCTAGTTAATGACGTTCTTGATAACATATATTTGAGTGGGTTGACCTTTGATATGAGCTTGATAGGATGACTAAGTATATAGTGATGCAACTTCTATGAACTGAAAACAACTACCAAGCAATATTTAATCTCATATCCCACCAGTGTATGGCTGATATAGTAGATGGCACATTCTTTGGATAATCCATTATGTTGTGCCAGTAATGCCCCCAGTGCAACTGATGTGGCTGATATATATAGTAGTAGTGGCTTACTTGGAATGGGAAGTATTAAAATGGGTGGATTAGATAGGTACTCCTTCATCTTATTGAAGCCTCATTGACACTCTGGATCCCATTTGAAGGTTATTTCTTTATGCAAGAGGTGTGTGAATGATTGACATTTATCAGCAAGTTGGGCTATGAAGCTCCTGATAGACTATAGTTTTCCTTGCAGACTTCATAATTGCTTGAGATTTTGAGGTGGGGGAATTTCCACTATGGCCTTGACCTTTGCGGGATCCAATTCAATACCCCTTCTAGATACTATGAAGCCTAATAATTTACTAGATGTGACACCAAACACACTTTTTTTTGGATTCAAGTGTAGCTTGTACTATTCTAACCACTCAAAGATTTGCCTCAAGATCCTAGGATGATCTTCTCTTGTCTTGGATTTCCCTAGTAGATCATCAACATAATCTTCCATTATGATATCAATGAGGTCATGGAAGATGATGGTCATTACACGTTGGTAAGTTTCCCCCGCGTTCTCGAGGCCAAAGGGCATGAAATTATAGCATAAACTACCCCAGGAGGTGGTGAAGTTAGTCTTATGCTGATCTTTAGGTGTGATTCTAATTTGATTGTAGCTAGAAAATCCATCCATGAGGGATAGCATGGCATGTCCCACTGTAAGATCTACCAACATGTCAATGTTAGGGAGTGGTAAATCATCCTTCAGGAAAGCTTTATTAAGATCCTAGAAGTCTGTATAGATTCTAATATTCCCATTTGGTTTAGCCACAGGCACTATATTGGATATCCAGTCGGAGTAATCAATAGTTCTGATGAATCCAGCCTCCAATAGTTTTTCTAGTTCTTTCTTTACAAGTAGGGCCACTTGGGGATGCATTTTCCTGAGCTTTTGTTTAACTTGTTTTGCATCTAGATAAACATCAAGATGGTGTACAACCAATGTGGTATCCAATCCTAGCATTTCTAAATAGGACCATGCAAATTTAATGATCCTTTCCTTTAGCAGGTTGAAAATGACTCTTCTTCTGACAATGACTTGGCCACATAGGTGATTTTGGGCTCTTCTTTTGTTCCCAAGTTAACTTCTTGTGTCTCTTCGATTAGAATTGAAGACTGTTTAGATAAATGAGCTCCAACAAGGGGAAGATGAACATCACCCATCCTCTAGCACCTCATCAAGGTTTTTGCTATTGGATACACCCTTTATTTTTACTTTTGATGAGTCAGAAAGTGCCTCAGGGAGGTTTTCACCAGGTGACTCTTTTTTATTTTGTTTCTTTTTTATTTTGTGGTTAGGGTGTTCATCTTCCCCCAATCTCATAAGATGTATGTAAGCATCCTTTGAAGGAAAAAATTCTACAGGTGTGCTACCTCGTAGGTCTCAATCAATAAGGTCGGGGTGATGGAGCGAAAGGCTGATGGAAATGACGGATGTGGAATTGAAAAGGGTTGGAATATCTACATCATCATATGAGAGTATGATCGCTTCTTCAGGTATGTATTCAAGGAAATTGTTATCTGAGTTTACATTATTCAAGGTGCTTGTGGATGGTGCGGGACCCTTTTTCTTTTTGTCATAGCTTAAGCCCACATTTTTAGGTCGCACATGTGTCTCAATGGGTTGCAATCTTCCATGTTCCTCTACACCAAGGCCTCCCCCTTGATAGTTGTATTTTTTTTTAGCTTGCATGCATGGGGATAAACCTCTTAGAAGTATTCAATAACAGGAGGTGAGGGCTCAAGTTCTTCTTTGTAAACCCATTGACTAATGTCCTCATCTATCAAATCTTGTTGTATTCCTAGGGACTGGAAGGTGGTAGAACCCATGTTCTTAGAACTGATAGTTTTTGTCTTCACTTTTTTCTTCAGTGTAGATTGGAAAGATTGACCGTAGGTGCGAGGAGATGGAGGCATGGTTGCCACATTAATATTTGTACGCATCTCATATTCTCCATAACCTTTATCAATGATCTGAACCTTGGTAATGGTGGATTTGGATGTGGTGGATGGAGTGGATTTGTTGATGGTGGTTTTGGCACCACAACAATGCAAAAAAAATATTGCTATTTTGTTTCTCCTCAAATAGAAAGGCAACACATGGATGCCTTAGCTCCCAAGGTCTTTATAGTTGGGTCTCAACTGTGTTGATGTTACTCAGTGGTCAATGCAACAGTAATATTCAAGGGGCCTGCTGGTGTTGAGCTTCTGGATTGTTCTAAGATCAAGCATGAAATGAAACCTACTTTAACTGGGGTTTTAAAGAAACAACAAAAGATAGATCAGGGTTTTGAAAATAAAAAGAACAACAGTTCATCCAATATTAACCAGACTTGTTAACTTCAAGGAATTTGTAAACCAAAACTATAGAAAAAGATAACCTTGTGATTGACACACAACCTCTTTCATTCACAGTGCTAATTCGCATAATATATTCTTAATTATTATTCAAATAAACCACAAAGTAATATCTCATCCCTTGAAGACTTCACAAATCAAATGATCAATTAAGACAAATATCATTCAGGAACACAACATGAAGTAGATTAAACTCTGATTGCTTCTACTGTTATTAAAACAGATAAATAATGTTTACAAAGCCAGCACAATCACCAGTGTACAGAGAATCTATGGCCCTAGATTGTTTCCAACTACACTAAGAGAACTTAGAAAATACATTACAATCTATACTAAAATCTAACTGCTAACCAAGAATACAAAGAAGATCTCATTACTGAGAATCAAGATGCAACTCAATCTCCTTTCGTTAACTCACCAACTCCTAACCGTTCTAATTCTAAAAGCCATTGATCTAAAAGTTCTTGTAATCTAGAAGTTATAATCCTAAAATTTCTAACCGTAAAAACTCTAACCTCTTCAAAGAGGCAAGAATTCCTTGTATACATAATGCATCAAAAGAATGTGTTGTCCTCCTATATTAGGGTTTCCAAAATATTTGCTTCCAGGAGAGTCGGCTATCAAATCTTTTGAAGAAAGTCGGTTGTGCATTCAATGTGAAGCCTCATTGTCCATGCTGATTAAATATTTCTAGGAAATATCTATAGATCTTTTGAGGTTGCAACGTTAACTCTTTTATCTTCGTTTCCATCTTTGAACTCCACTGGGGTCGCCTTGAATGCTTCAGAATATCACCATTAATACTAATCTACCTCTGCCAGTGGTCGACATAGCTGTCCCCGTGAGTCATGGTTTCTTCATTCTTCGGCCTCCCTTTCTATTTTGGGACTTTTCTATCCATTGACCACTTCTCAAAGCACCATCGGGCCTCCCTGTAGATCTTTGTGTTATCACCTAAACCGATCCATCCTCATTTGTTCCCAGAAGTTATCCTTCTTGCTTGCATTCTATTAGTCTCTTACACAAGGGCGGTCAATTGGTCAAAGGGACTGATGAGTCAGTCCTTTGGCTCCCTCGCTGGATGATCACAGGCCACGTAGGATTCTTTGGCAGTCAAAAGTGGTTCGCTTGGCGGTCACACATCGGTGGGACACCATCAATGTCTCCCCGATATGACTTCATCCATCGGGAAGCTATCGGCAAGACACGAGACAATCGGTGAGACCTCTCGGTGGGCTCAGAAATTATATCGAGCTCACAAAAGATGACTGGCATGATTATCGCTAGTTGGTGGGACATCATGGAAAAATCCTCTTATCCCCCTAGCTCACTCTTACTCTTTGGGTATCAAGCTCTCCTTGCCGTCGGTGAGACCATCACTCGTCGTCGTGACCTCACAGTGAAGCCTTTCATTCACTTGAAGTCTCCACGAGTTCCTTTTCCTTCTCGGCGGGCTCACTTCATTCTTTTGGTGTGACCTTCACTCATCGCCAAGACCCTATGGCGAAAGTATAACCCTTCGCTGATGCCGCTTCATTCTATGTTGGGGAGACTTATTTTCTTCGTTGGGACCCTATACCGACATCACAACCTTTTGTTGATCCTTGTCATTAGTGTGACTTTACATCATCGACGAGACCTCCTGCCGCATTCATTTCCTTTTGCCGAATTCTGGTGTCACCAAGACCCTCTCGTAGTCACACCAAAATGAAATCTTTCACTATATGTGTTTCGTTCTAACCTCCCCTTATTAGGAAGATGTCCTATAGACACCCCATGCCTTGGAAAAAGCTTTACTAGCTCATCCCTTTGTCACTGTAACATATTGATTCTCTCACCGAAGACACCTGATAGACCCCCCTTTGCACTGTGTCGATGAGACATTAGGCTCTCAACAAGACTTCATCCTGAATTCAATATCTCCCACTGAAGCCTTCTCCTTGTCACCGGTCGGCAAGACCAAAAGACTTTGCTATGATGATATACCGAAGAAAAGACTCCCCTCGAAGTGTTTGATCTTTTTTCTAGTTGGTGAGACTTTCTTTCCTCGCTGAGACTTCTTGGCTAGGAGAGAACCTTATGGCAATATAAGAACCCATCTAAAGGCGGTCGGCAAGACCTTTCGTCGAGATCCTTAAGAAATATCCTCATGCACACAACTTGATCCTGCAAAACAAGGTCTCCATTATTCTTCTAAATCACAAAAATTTCCCGCTCAAACTTACCCATAACACTTCTTATTTTACTATACTTCGTAAGGAAAGACTTACTTCCGGTGGGGGCGGAACCAAAACAGAAACTGGAATCGAGACTGGGGTCGGGGTGGGGACGAGCCAAGGAAATAACCAACATTTCCAATTTCACACCCCGAATCGACCCCAATTCCATGAAGAAACTCAAAACGCAAAGGACGGCAACCAAAACACCGGTAGAGCTAGAGCAAAACGACAGACGAAACTGGGGTCGGAACCAAATCTGAACCAGAAACTTTGAGGAAGTCTCCAAGTTTTGGGTTCAGATTATGTTTCGAACCCATCTCCGACATCACCCGAAAAGAGGAAAATAATGGAACAAAAAGAAAGAGAAAGGGGAAGGAAAACCCTACGACCAAAATAGAGGAAACCAGAAGCGAAAGAACCTAAAAACATGGAACCGGGATCGGGACTAAATCTGAACCATGAACTTTGAGAAAGTTTCTAGGTTCGGATCCAGTTTTGGTTCCGAGTCCGCCAAAATGAAAAAGAAAATTCCCAAGGCCGAAAATAAAGTTAAGGCAAAGGACATTTACCGACAAAGACCAATGAAGAGGGAAGAAAAGGTGGGGTCGGACCCGGGAGGAGACCCAAACGAGGCACTTTGAGAAAGTTCAACATTCTGAGTCAGTCCCAGACCCGACTCCGACAAAGAACAATGGGAGAAGGAAAAGAACAGTCAGAACCAGAACCGGGGATGAAACAAGACCAAAACATAGAAGGAATTTCCAAGTCCAATATTGGTCCCGATTCCACCTTCGGCTGAACTTTGAAAGGAAAATGCCTAAGGCAGAAAACCAAAGGCAAAAGACAAAAAGACAAAAAAAGAAAGGGACCCATTTTGATCCAGATCAAAGTGGGGTGGTTATGCAAGGCATAACAAATGGTGACTCGGCTGGGAAAATGGTTTAACCATTTTCAAGAATCTGAAGGATTCAGCTACCTAGAACTCCTGGTTCATAAGCATCACAACTCCAGTTGGGTCAGTTTTAGCAAGTAAGGCTGAGCTAAAATATCAAATGTAAGTCAATCAATGGCTACCCCTTGAATCTATGTGTGTACTTGATTGTAAGTTAATCAATGGCTACCCCTTGAATCTATGTGTGTACTTGATTGTGCATTACTCTCTAGATAACAATGTGCAAGATTTGAGCTATATGAGTTGATTTTCTTTTAGTTGTCGTGCAATGATATCCTGGGCATTGCTCCGCTGCCAGTCAGGCATCCATAGCCCCGACGGAGATACCTCTAGTTTTCTCACAGCATTGCTCTATTGCCAGTCAGGCATCCATAGCCCTGGTAGAGATACTGGAATAACCCATTCATATTGAGCCTCTTTTCTTTTGATAATTCTTCCCTTTTTCTTTTTAATTTTCAGATATTTCATTTAATTCCTTTTCAATATGTCAAATGTTTAACATATGATCTGGGTTGAGAACTACCATGGACCTCATGACAGCACTTGGAAAATTGTATTTTTCACTCAAGTCTTAGAACATTGCCATCCTAGGACAAATATACCATTACAAGAGGAGATGATCTTATTGATTTGTGATAGATTTAGAGGGAGCTAATGAAGTTTGGTCACTTTGCACCTTGTTTTCAAGATGTTCGACAACTCTTATTGGACGATGGGCATGAAACAAAGAGTTTAGGACAAAATCACCTAAATAGAAAGCCTAAAAATATCTAAACCATTCTTCTCCAAATGACCAAAGTATGCTTCAGATAACAACCAACATTTTAAGATGGGAAGGACAGGTAAACCCCCAAAGAACAAAACAAAACAAAGACCAAACAGCAAAGAAAACCAAAGGGGATAGGGGAAAACATACAAACTGGAAGCTATTTATAGACAAGAGCCACATTATTTACACAAAGAGTAGCAGCCTATTTACATAAAGGAAAGAGTTATTTACAAACAGGAGACAAAAGTTATACACACAACCGCAGATTATTTACATAAAGAAAAGAACGCAGTACTTAGATACAAAACCGAAATTAGCAAGCCTCAAGTTTCAAAATAGTGCTTAAGGAATTTCCCATTGATAGGCAATGGAATAGGTTCTCTAGTTAGGCTATTCAATCTGAAAGCATTTTCCCCTAGGATCTCAGCAATTTGATAAGGACCTAGCCAGATTTTGTCAAATTTTTGGTGTTTTCCCTTCTTTTCACTAGCCTTATCCCATAACAGCACTAGGTCAAATATCCTAAAAGCCTTTATCTTGGCTCTTTTGTCAAACCATTGTTTGACAATAGCCTGATGCCTAAAGAATTATTGTAAGGCCACATCTCTCTACTCTTCCAATTTTAACAAAGCAGCTAACCTGACCTCTATCCTATTATCACTGGAGTAGAATTTTTGCATGAACTCCAGGATAGGTATTTGCAGATGGATAGGAAAGACAGGCTCTTGGCTGTATACCAACTTGAATGGTGAGGTGTTTAAGGCAGCCTTAATCCTAGTCCTATCTGCCCACAATGTGAATCTCAGCTAGGTATGCCAGTCTCTAGGGTTATGTTCTAACAGTTTCTTAATCACCCCTAAGAGATTCTTATTGGTAGAATTTACAACTCCATTGCCTTGTGGGTAATAATTTGAAGAATATTTTAAGAAAATATTATGATTATATGCCCAAGAAATAAATTTAGCAGAAGAAAAGGAAAAACCATTATCACATACCAGAGCGAAAGGTACCCCAAACCTTGTAGTGATGCATTCGGTGAGGAACTTGATCACTACATCTGTGTTGTTGTTCTTGTAGGGTATGGCCTCTATCCACCTTGTGCAGTAGTCAGTGGCAGTTAAGATGAATTTATGTCCTGCAGAAGAGTTCGGGTTAATCACTCCAATAAAATCCAGTGCCCACTAGGCAAATGCCCTGACCTCGTAGACAGGCTGCAATGGCATGGTTGCATGGCATTCCCTTGGTGCAAAAATCTGGAAGATGTGACATGTCCTCACATGTTGATGGGAATCTTTGAATACATAGGGCCAGTAATAACCAGATCCGAGGATCTAGTGTGCCAAAGAATCTGCAGACCCATGACCTGTGCCATGTCTCCCATCAAACTCAGAAATCACCTGCTTGGCCTCTTGATGATCAAGGCATCTCAGGTAAACTCCTTTGAAATTCCTCCTATATAGCAAGCCTCCTTTGATCATGTAATGAGAATTCTTCAGTCTTAGGTCTCTCCTTTGAGTGGCATTCATTCCTTCTGGACATCAATTTTTTAGCATAAAGCATATGGTATCAGCATACCAGGGGTCGTTAGAGAAAGACTGGGTCGTGTATTGCTGACACATGATGTTATCGCCAGCGTTCGCCATGGACTGAGACAAGCCTGTACCCCTGACTAGTTTCATGGGATGTATCTCCAGATCAAATTCTTGTAGGATGGCCATCCATTTGCCTCTCCTTTCTCCTAGCTCGCTCTGCATGAGAAGGGACTTCACAGCTGCATCTGGAACTATAGTGATGACTTGGCTTCGAAGAATGTAATGCCAAAACTTCTTGACAGCCCGCACCAGCATGAAAGCTTGCTTCTCCAGAGGTAGGTATTTGATTTCTGGATTCTTGAATGGAGAGCTCATGAACGCAATCGGTCTCTCCTTTACCTCTGCCTTCTGTTAAGTTAGGACAGTCGTGCATGAATGGTAAGAGGCGAAAGAATAAATGTAGAATTGCCTCTTGTAATCAGGGCTGGTGAGCATGGGTGCATCTGAAATTGACCGCTTGACTTGTGAAAATGCGGCCTTTGCTTCATCTATCCACTCTATCTTGGCGTCCTTCATCATTTCATTCAGAGGCTTTACAATCTCTGCAAAGCCCATGATGAACTTCCTCACGAAGTTGATTTTCTCGAAGAAAGATTTCATTTCCTTCTTACTTCCTAGCTGGATGATCTTCAGGATGGACTCGACTCGATCTAGGTCGATTGAAATCCCTCTTTCAGAAATTATGTGCCCCAAGAGCTTCCCTTCAGAAACTCCAAACATGCATTTGTTGGGATTTAGGGAGACGCCATATTGGATGCACCGTTCCAGAACCTTGGCCAAGTCAGCAGCATGATTCAATCAATCTTTGGAGAATACCATCAGGTCATCCATGTAAACAATGATGCACTTACCGATTAGGTCCTTGAAAGCTATATCCATAGCACGCTGGAAAGTTGCTCCAGCATTTATCAGACTGAATGGCATCCTCCTATATGCAAAAGTTCCCCATTTCATCATGAAGGTTGTCTTCATTCTATCTTCATAGTCAACCATTACCTGATTGTAACCAGAGTAGCCGTCCAAAAAGCATATCATCTAAAATCCATTGACTGTCTACAACATTTCATCCAGAGAAGGGAGCGGGTAGTTATCCTTTTCTGAGGCTCTATTGAGATTTCTGAAGTCGACACACAGCCTAATCTCTTTGTTTTTCTTACGAACTGGGACTAAGTTAGCCACCCAGGTTGAATGGTGCACGAGGAAGATTATCCTGGTAGAGAGTAATTTTTGGACCTCTTTATAGATCAATGGTTCAATTAAGGCATTGACAGGGCACTGCTTCTGTCAAAAATCCTTAACCTCAGGCTTCAAGGGGATAGTGTGAGTCATAACAGAAGCATCAAATGTCTGGACATCTTCATACCCCCAAACAATCACAGCAATATCCTTTTTAAGCACCCTCAGTATGTCTTCTCTAATTGCTTCTGTGCAGGCCTTCCCTATATAGACATTTTTTTCAGGGCTAGCATCAGACAAGTTAACTGTTTCATATTCGCCCCCCTTTTCATCAGCTAATATTTTCTCTCGAGCCCCTGGATCGGAGTCAAAAATTATTTCTAGAGCAACCATTCCCTTGAGAATGTTATTAGTTTTTAGATTAAGGACCCCTTCTGTATCACAATCTCTAGGATTCCACTCTCCTTGATCTCTGTTGGAATCATCAATGATTTTCCCTTCAAAAACATCAGAACTTGCCAGAAAAGCAAGGATATATCGGTCATCATCTAAAACTTGAAAATTCTTGACATTGTCAAAAATAACTGGGGTGGACATCAGTTCTACTGAGAATCTTTTGAATTTGGAGTCTTGCATAGGTTTCAAGGTGCTTGCAGCAACACCTAATGAATCAGCTACTTAATTTTCTTCTCTAGGGATTAAGATAATCTCAAAGGCATCAAAGTCCTCAATCAGGTTCCATACCCAATTTCTGTAAGCTGCCAGCCTTCTGTTGTGACATGTGTATTGGTTGCGCACCTACCTGATAACTATTTTTGAATCTCCCTTTACCATCAAGGCAGTGACCTTCTTCTTGTGTGCAAACATCAGTCCCCACGCCAGAGCTTCATATTCTGCTACATTGTTTGTGCATCCGAATTGCAACCTATAAGAAGCAAAGAAGGTTTTCCCTTTCAGGTTGGTTAGTACAATTCCAACACCACTACCTGTCCTGGACTTGGACCCATTGAAGGTAAGGGTCCATAACTAATCATGAGTAGGGTTTAATCCTTTTGCAACTTTTGTAGTTATTTGGATAGGATTAACCAGAGGTTGGGCTCCTTGATCTTTTGCACCAGGTATAAGAGGCGGGTATTCAATCAGTTCCTTTGCTATAATTTCCAATTCCTACACAGATATATTATGTGACCTACAGTTATCCTCTAGACATTCGCTTGTAGCTTGGGGTTGTTCTTCAAAAACATGTTGATTTGGAAGTGTGTCTAGAGTAGGTTTGATCCGAGGAGGGATTTCTTTTGAAAGTATTGTATCCCTGGTTAACATGGTTTCTTCCTTGGCCTCAAATGAGAAGCAATCTGCAATGGTCTCATGGCAACCTATGCCAGCTTCCTTAGCTTGGGAAACATGATTTAAAATGTCCCTACAAGGTTGACAAGTCAATTCAGAATGACTTTGATAATGTACCTTGCACCAGTTAGGGAGTAGGAGACTTTACAGGTCTATATCTTCCCCTAAGACCAATTGGTCTTGTTGCAGCTTTCTAACCAAGGAATGTTGATTTTCACCAATGGTGGGGTCAATTTTTTTGTTTTAACATGTCTTCAACATTGAGAACCGAGAAGGTTAGGATTTCCTCTTGTTTATAAACCCCCATCTCAGTCTCAAATTAAGCCACCTCATTGAGACAATCATACTCAGTGATAATATGCTTGAGGTGAGGCTCGCTTTCAATCCTAATTTGATTAGGAATCCCTTTCCATGGCAGCCACATATGTGAAAAGTCAAGGGAAAGATATCCCCCTAAATTTTTCATCAAATCTCGGCTTAGCAACATACCATAGGTCTCAGGAATATCTGCCACTTGAATATCTATGTTGATTAGGATCCTAGGATATGATCCTACTTGAACGTGTATGTCTCTTAATTCTCCTACCACATTAACCTCTATCTTGTCAAGTTGAATGACTTTTTTATTTGTCTAAATGGGGTTTAATCCCAACTTCTTACAAATGAAAAATGGCATGACATTTCCTGAAGCTCCTAAATCCAATAGACAATTGTGTAGGTTCTTGCCAGAAATTCTTAAGCTCAAAAGGAAAGGTGGAGTACCTACCTTGTTTTTGTATAAGGTTGCATTCACATCCTCAGCAGGTGCCACCTTGCTCTTTCCTTTTGACTTATCAACTTGTTCTAGAGCTTTCAGAACTATCTCCCTTTGAGCAGGGCACCACTTCAAGATGTCAAAGAATGACAAAAAAGTTTTTTGTCTCTGCATCTCAGAAACAATATCAAATTCCATATTAGAACTGGCAGTACCTTTGGAAACACCAAAGGAATCACCCTTGCTATGGAAATCAGGTGGGCCTTTTGGTGGGGGAGGATTGTTATCTGCACTTTGATTTGGAGGCACCAGGTGATCAGGAGGTGCTGAGGTAGTGAATTGGCCCTTATTTTGATTTCTCATGAAGCGTCCCCCTTTCGTCTGGAAGGCTTGGGCATCATATGAATCTCCTTCTGGTTCATTCTCACTTTGACTTGGGAATGAGGGCTCTTCTTCAAAGATATCATATGTCATTGTGGTATCTACTGAGTCACCTCCCTTATGAGGGTTCCCCTGGAATGTTTGGGCATCTTCCTATGCCATTTTGACCATCTTCTCTAGTTTAAGGCAGTTCACTTCAGAATGGGTTGTTGTATTATGCAACCTACACCAATTGGTCATGAAGTTGAGGTTGGCCACATTTGCAGTATGTGACCTCTCCTTATTTGCTTGATAGTCATGAGAAACTCCCCCATTATTGGGCCCTGTATTCCATTGCTTGTTGTTGTTAGGCCTTTGATTATATCCTCTGTTTTGTTTTTGGTACCCTTGGGTAGAGGAGTTTTGGCCCTGATAACCCCTTTGGTTGTAGTTATTATGATTTTGATAGCTACCCTAATTTTTATGGGAAGGGTTCAACCGAAGTTGAGCCATGTCGTTTGTAACTTGGGACAACGTTTTCTTCAATGTTTCTACCTCATTTGTAAGTTGGACTGTCTTCTCACTCTCCACATTCTTAGCAGCAAGTGGCTGACCACCATGACTTGGTGTTCCAACTTCGTTATGATGACCCTGGGAACTTTGAGGAAGTTGTAATTGCTGAAAGGGATTAGAAGTTCCAGTAGCAAAGAATGGGATAGGTGGTTGAGTTTGCAATTTAGATATAGGCCCATAGTGGGAAGGAGACATTCCCAGGACAGTATTAAATAAAGGAGTTGGGCTATGCATCTGATATCCTATTGAAGGGAAACCTCCTCCCAGGCCTCCTTGTTGAGAACTAACTTGTTGCTGCAATTTGATAGCTAAATGATAAACTTTGGAAAGGGAATCAATTTCAGCTAGTTGGTAAGTTCTTTGCAAGAAAAAGCCAAGCAGGGGGTCTATAACTCTAAAGTAAGCTAGAATGGCACTGTCCTCAGTGACTAGATAGGGATCTTGAAATCTTATATACATTCACTGGAATCTCGTATTAAATAAAGGTAAGGATTCACCTGGCTTCTTCCTGATGGTAGAAAATTGATGATATAAAACAGTCGGGTCCACATAAACCCTAAACTGGTTGATAAAGGCATTTTCCAAATGTGTCCAGGTCAGGATGGAACCTTGAGGTAGATTAAGGTAACAATTATAGGCCATATCCCCAAAAGAGTAAGGGAATAACCTACAAACTCCATCATGGTGAGCTACCTGACCTCTAGTACAAGCATCCTTGAAAGCCTATATGTGCTCCTCAGCACTCCGTGATTCACCATGAAAATACTTAGGGCAGAATTTCTTAGGGTTCTTAGACAGGTCGTGAAAACCTCCAAGAATAGTCCCCAATCGAGAGGGATTATTCTGGAAGAATGTGATTGGTGGCAGTGGTGGTGGTTGAGCCAGCTGTTGTATGGGTTGAATCAGCTATGATGACAATTGAGATGGACGTCATGGTGGATTGATAGGTATCCACTGGGGTATTGGTGAGAAGCCTGGTGGAGTGAGCGGAGTTGATAAGGGTTGTATGATTGTTGCACCAGTCTTATGATTCTTGTGTCTTGTTGGGGTCTTGAGTTCTATGAAAGGTGATGGATTCTCTATTGATCAAAGAACTCTGAGGGGATTTTCTGATGAGAAAGACTGAATGTTCTCCAATTTTCCTTTCTAGGCCCTCCTTCTAGCACCAGTTCCTGTTGATGGCGGTTTTGGAACCACAAAAATGCAAACAAAATATTGATATTTTGTTCCTCCTGAAAGAGAAAGGCAACACATGGATTCCTTAGCTCCCAAGGTCTTTGTAGTTGGGTCTCAACTGTGTTGATGTTACTCAGTGTTCAATGCAACAGTAATATTCAAGGGGCCTGCTAGTGTTGAGCTTTTGGATTGTTCTAAGATCAAGCATGAAATGAAACCTACTTTAACTGGGGTTTTAAAGAAACAACAAAAGATAGATTAGGGTTTTGAAACAAAAAAGAACAATAGTTCATCCAATATTAACCAGACTTGTTAACTTCAAGGAATTTGTAAACCAAAACTGTAGAACAAGATAACCTTGTGATTGACACATAGCCTCTTTCATTCACAGTGCTAATTCGCATAACAGATTATTAATTATTATTCAAATAGACCACAAAATAATATCTCATCCCTTGAAGACTTCACAAATCAAATGATCAATTAAGACAAATATCATTCAAGAACACAACATGAAGTAGATTAAACTTTGATTGCTTCTACTATTATTAAAACAAATAAACAATGTTTACAAAGCTAGCACAATCACCAGTCTACAGAGAATTTGTGGCTCCAGATTGTTTCCAACTACACTAAGAGAACTTAGAAAATACATTACAATCTATACTAAAATCTAACTGCTAACCAAGAAGAAAAAGAAGCTCTCATTACTGAGAATCAAGATGCAACTCAATCTCCTTTCGTTAACTCACTAACTCCTAACCGTTCTAATTCTAAAAGCTATTGATCTAAAATTTATTTTAATCTAGAAGTTCTAATCCTAAAAGTTCTAACCATAAAAACTCTAACCTCTTCAAAGAGGCAAGAATGCCTTATATATAGAATGCATCAAAAGAATGTGTTGTCCTCCTGTATTAGGGTTTACAAAATATCTGCTTCCAAGAGAGTCGGCTCACAGATATTTTGAAGAAAGTCGATTGTGCATTCAATGTGAAGCCTCATTGTCCATGTTGATGAAAGATTTATGGGAAATATCTGTAGATCTTTTGAGGCTGTAGCATTAACTCTTCTGTCTCTGTGTCCATCTTTGAACTCCACCAGGGTCACCTTGAATGCTTCAGAATATCACCATTAATACTAATCTGCCTCTGCCAGTGGTCGCCACAGCTGTCCCCGTGAGTCATGTTTTCTTCATTCTTCGGCCTCCCTTTCTATTTTGGGACTTTTCTATCCGTTGACCACTTTTGGAAGCACCATCAGGCCTCCCTATAGATCTTTGCGTTATCACCCCAACCGATCCATCGTCATCTGTTCCCAGAAGGAATCCTTCTTGCTTGCATTTTGTTAGTCTCTTACACAGGGGCGGTCAATTGGTCAAAGGGACTGATGAGTCAGTCCTTTGGCTCCCTCGTGGATGATCATAGGCCACGTAGGATTCTTTGGTGGTCAAAAGTGGTTCGCTTGGCTGTCGCACGTCGATGGGACACCATCGGTGTCTCCCCGATATGACTTCATCCATCGGGCAGCTATCAGCAAGACACGAGACAGTCAGTGAGACATCTCGGCGAGCTCAGAAGTTATATCAAGCTCACAAAAGATGACTGGCATGATTATCGCTAGTCAGTGGGACATCATGGTGAAATCTTCTTATCCCCCCTAGCTCACTCTTACTCTTTGGGTATCGAGCTCTCCTTTCCGCCAGCGAGACCATCACTCATCGCCGTGACCTCATAGTGAAGCCTTTCATTCGCTTGAAGTCTCCCCGAGTTCCTTTTCCTTCTCAGCGGGCTCACTTCGTTCTTTCAGTGTGACCTTCACTCATCGCCAAGACCCTGTGGAGAAAGTATAACCCTTCACCGATGCCACTTTGTTCTATGTCGGGGAGACTTATTTTCTTCGCTACGACCCTATATCGACATCACAACCTTCTATTGATCCTTGTCATTGGCGTGAGTTTGGATCATCGGTGAGACCTCCCCCCGCATTCATTTCCTTTCACCGAATTTTGGTGTCACCAAGACCCTCTCGCAGTCACACCGAAATGAAATCTTTCATTATATGTGTTTCATTGTAACCTCCCCTTATTGGGAAGACATCCTATAGACACCCCATGCCTTGGCAAAAGCTTTACTAGCTCATCCCTTTGTCACTGTAACATACTAATTCTCTCACCAAAGACACCTGATAGACCCCCCTTTGCACTGTGTCGGTGAGACATTAGGCTCTCGGAAAGACTTCATCCTGAATTCAATATCTCCCACCAAAGCCTTCTCCTTGTCACCGGTCGACAAGACCAAAAGACTTCGCTATGACCATATACCAAAGAAAAGACTCCCGCTGAAGTGTTTGATCTTTTTGCTAGTCGGTGAGACTTTCTTTCCCTGCCGAGACTTCTTGGTAGGGAGAAAACCTTATGGCGATATAAGAACCCATCTAAAGGCAGTCGGCAAGACCTTTTGTCGAGATCCTTAAGAAATTTCCTCATGCACATGACTTGATCCTGCAAAAAAAGGTCTCCATTAGTCTTCTAAATCATGAAAAATGTCCCACTCAAACTTACCCATAACACTTCTTATTTTACTATACTTTGTAAGGAAAGACTTACTTCTGGTGGGGGCAGAACCAAAACAGAAACTAGAATCGGGACCAGGGTCGGGGTGGGGACGAGCCAAGGAAATAACCAAAATTTCCAATTTCGCACCCTAAACCGACCCTGCTTCCACGAAGAAACTCAAAACGCAAAGGACGGCAACCAAAACACCAACAGAGCTAGAGTGAAACGACGAACGGAACTTGGATCGGAACCAAATCTGAACCAAAAACTTTGAGGAAGTCTCCAAGTTTTAGGTTCAGATTTTGTTCCGAACCCATCTCCGACGTCACTCAAAAAGAGGAAAAGAATGGAACAAAAAGAAAGAGAAAGGGGAAGGAAAACCCTACGACCAAAACAAAGGAAACCAAAAGCGAAAGAACCTAAAAATGCAGAACCAGGATCGAGACTAAATCCGAACCACGAACTTTGAGAAAGTTCTCAGGTTCAGATCCAGTTCTGGTTTTGGGTTTGCCAAAACGAAAAAGAAAATGCCCAAGGCCGAAAAGAAAGTTAAGGAAAAGGAAATTTACCAACAAAGACCAACGAAGAGGGAAGAAAAGGCGGGGTTAGACCCGGGACGGGACCCGAATGAGGCACTTTGAGAAAGTTCAACATTTCGAGTTGGTCTCGGACCCAACTCCAGAAAAGAACAAAGGGAGAAGGCAAAGAACAGTCAGAACCAGAATTGAAGGATAAGTGTGTAATGAATTTTTTTGACAAATCCATAAAGGAAGAAATTGACCCCTTTGGAAGACCCATGAACCAATCTAGAGCTTGCCCCATTAGACTCCTAGGGAACAATCACAGAAGGTAGTTGTCATTATGCATGACTTCCTCACAATGTGTGTAAAATTATTGCAAATATTTTCTAGGATCTCCCCTTCCCCTGTATTTATCAAATGTAGGTATTTTGAAATGCTTAGAAAAGGGGATGAGTGAAATGGAGGGATCAAATGGATAAGGGAAAATCTTCTCAAATTTGAAGGACTTCTTGGACATCCCCGTTTGCAAGTCCTTTAGCTCTGATTTTATTTCTTCCCTCTTTATTAATCAGTGTTGATAAGGAAGGACCCGTTGGGTTAGATTGATCATAAGGGATATATTGTTGATGTGATGAAGGTGGAGGCGGGATCGACTGGTCATATGATGGTAGAGAAGGATATGAATGGATTTGTTGGTATTGATTGGGATACATGGATTGAGGATTGACATAATCTTGTTGGTATGATGGCGGGGCTTGGTAATATGAGGAAGAGGCACCCTGTTGATATGATGGTGGTTGTTGGGAGTAATATGGGTTAGATTGGTAATTGTAGTTTCTTTGTTGTTGGGAAGCATATGGAGGTTGTTGTGGATTGGATTGTTGATAGTAGGTGCTTTGTTGTGATTGTGAGGGATTCATGTATGACAGTTTTTGTTGGGATTATTGTAGATTACAGTAAGAATAATTGGGATTGGGATTTGATATAGTGGTTTGTAGATAATATGTGCTTTGATGATGATATAGGTATTGGGAAGCAGGGTTGCCTAGAATTTTTTGGGAGGATTACTGTGATTGTGTCAGGATTTGTGAACTTTGAGGGGGTTCTTGGTAGGATGGTGGTTGCTATTGACGAGGTTGATATGGGATTTGGGATTGTTGAGGTGGTGGTTGATAAGGTGGGATTTTTTGTTGAGGAGGTTGTTGATAGGATGGTGTTTGTTGTTGAGGAGGGACCTGTGATTGATGAGGAGGTTGTGATAGATTGCCTTGCGGTTGGTGTGGAGGTGGTTGTTGATGTTGTGTCAAAATTTGTACATAATGCGGGGGTTGTGAAGGAATTTGGGTATGCTATGGAGGTTGTGATGGGGGTTGTTGTGGTGGTTATTGATGAGGTGGTTGTAATGGTTGTTCATATTATGGGTTACCCTAAGGTTGATGCAAAGGTGGCAAGATTTCTTGAGGCTACTGTTGAGATGTGAGCAAAGGTGGGGGTAAGTTTGATGTGTGTGTGGGACTAGGAGGTGGAGGTGGCGCAGTGAAAGGATTATAAGTATTTCCCCCCGTATTCCCCAAAAGTTGACCTGATTGATTCAGTGGGAGAGGTGGTGTGGATGGTATAGGGGTTGGACCTTGTGGGATGTTAATGCCTTGTATATTGGGAGGACCTTGCGAGTTACCAAGACCAGGAGGATTGTTAGGATGGGGGCTTTGGGGATTTTTAGGATTGGGTGCAACATCCATTACTGAAATTGGGACATGGGTAGGTGGAAGCTGATAACACACATCATTGCAAAATTTTAGTTGGTACCATGTATCTTGTGGCATGACCTAGGGGACTTGTGCAACTGATGAACTAGGATTCAAATCTTGTGGTAGAGCAAGGGGTGTAATATTGAAATATTTTGATAAATAAAACCCCGACGATGGCTTGATACCCTTCATGAGTAACGTGGCGAGGATTTTATTGCCACACTCATCGAGAAGATGATTTGTCATTTGTACATTAGTAGGATTGCTAAGATATTCATCAATTGTGAGCTCAGTTTAGTTAACCATGCTTCCTCTAGGGGAGATTGGGTATGGATCTCAGTGTTGGATTGTGATGAGTCATTGTTGGTGGGTTGATCCAAAGGCTGAGCACCTTGGGACTACTATTATTCAATGAGTTTCCTTGCTTGTGATCGAGTAAGGGGCATGAAAATGCAAAACAACCAGATGACTAAGATGACACTACACCCTAAGATGCACTTAAATTATTTCCTAGATGATGGCTAAAATTATTTCTAATATGATAAATTAGTTGATTGGATGATTGCTAGGATAATGATAAATTGATGATTGGATTTGATCAAGTTGTATTGATTGATTAGATAGGATGATTGGTTCGATAGGGTGATCATATTAACTCCAAATTATGTTCAAGAGTTGGATTAGATGATGCAAGATGATACTGATTAGATCAAGTGATAAAGATGATGATTGTGGCATAGAATCTATCTCGAGATGGAAATAGATTGATTAGGCCACGAAGGATTATTGACTCAGAACATATGACAATCCTAAGCCTGGATGATAAGGATGAGGGCTACTCGGATTGATAAATTGATGATGGATATGTAATCTAAGGATGTCCTAAGTGCTCCTATGTGATTTGATTAAGGATTTGATGACCTTTAAAAAATGCAAATGGACTAAAATGATGATTGCAGACAAATGGATGGTGATAAAAAAATTTGATCCTAGGAACGGACTCAAAAAACAACAAGCTTTTAGTGGTCCAAAGGATCAACTCTCGAGTTTTTTGTATGAGAGGAGTATTCACCTCTATGTTCTACAGGTTCGCCCCTCCAAATGATGGGATCACCTATCTAAAGGATGAGAAAATTGCCTCTATGTAACGCAAGATCACCTATATAGGTAGCAGGATCACCTATATCTTTTGATGTATGTATGGATTTCATGGGATCACCAAACTAAGCAATAGGGTCGCCTAAATCTTGATACATACAGTCAAATAGACTTGATATTTCTATTTTGGTAAATAGGTTTTCCTATCTAGTTATCAAGATCGTGTCTTTCTTCAAGTGTACAGACAGGACACGGAAATGCCTATGACAGGATCGCATATTTCCTTGGTTGTACAGACTATGTGGTATGGACTAGATGCAAAATCACCAATCAGTTTAATAGGACTGCCTATGTAAAGAGATGTATAGACACAACGGATATGGACAAGACACGAGATCACCCCTGCGGACAATAGGTTTGCCTATTCTAAGGGAGATATAGACAGATACGATACGAACAAGATGCAGAGTCACCTATGAGGATGACAAGATTTCTTATCTAGGAGATATACGGACAGGAATGATATGGACTTGAAACAAGATCGCCCCTACAGACAACAGTTTCACCTATTCCATGAGATGCATAGATGGAGATTGGGAAACTCAGACACGAAACCACCTATAATGGAGATAGGATCACCTATTCAGGGAACAGGTGGACACAGAGTCGCCTAGTTAAGAGACCCACAAGAAAATTCACCCCTAACAAGAGTGAGTTCACCTAAAGGATGACTAGACTAGACTGAGACATGGAATCGCCCCTTCCAGGGAAAGATCACCTATCCACAATGCAAGTTTACCCCTATGAGAAGAAAATCACCACTAAGGGCAGGGGTAGACTATGGAAAAGGACTAATAACATGGCAAACAAGAAGCAATGGGTTGGACTGACTCAGACTGATGACAAGCACTGGTGTATAACAAGAAGACACTCCAGATAGCATGTTGGAACAAGAATTTCCATAAAAAAGTCTAAGGATTTTATCAGTTGAAATCTAAAATTCATGCTATCATTTTCATAAAAAATCACTTTATTGCCATCCATCGAACCAAAATAGCCTTATACCACTATATCGCTATCACATTGGCCACCCTATATCGACCTCACCTCATACCTCCTTACTGCAACCCCTTAAAGAATGGCTCACGGTATCATGGTGATAGAAGCTAGCACTATACTATATCATCTTCACCCTTTACCGCTATACCATGGAGGGTTGGAGCAAGGCCTGTGGTGGAGTGGTGTAATGAAGAATAGTGATAAAAGGAAACCACTATACTGCGGAAGGATAGAACAAGACCCACGGTAGAGCGGTACAATTCAGAATAGTAATGAGAGGAGACACCGCCATACCGCGGAGGGTTAGAACATACCCTGCGGTAAAGCGGTGTACTAAGTAGGAGTAATGGGTTGACACCACGGTACTGTAGGAAAAAGAAGGGTAGCTCGTGGTAGAACGGTATATGATGCAGGAGCATCCAGTGGTGTAAGGGCAATCTTGCATCACCCAAAAATAGTTAAATTTCAAGTTTCTTAGTTTTTAGATGTTTTTACATTTTTGGATACCCTTTTCATCATAATGAAATTCATAATTTGTGATTTTTATTTTCTATTCCTGGGTTGAAAGATATTGCAGTTTTAGTTTCCTAGATTTGCACTTGAAAATCTTTCGAGTTAGATTTGAGGCACTTAGAGTTCCCGGATCAGCCCCAAAACATGCCAAAATTAGCATAGAAAATTTTGAGCACGTTATTGACTTTGAGACCTTTCCAATGGTTCAAACCGTTCGCGAATCAGAGTCTTGTATCAAAAGTTATGGCTCTGGGAAGTTGGCGCACTTTCTAGAAGATACAATTGCAAATGTTCTTTTGAAATTTGAACTTCAAGTTGTAATTTTTGGCGCCAAACTGCCTAAACTCAAATTTGAATGTTTTTTTGGCTCCAAACTAAAGAGGAGCTCTACTTATGGGCAGGTTTCTAATTTTTGGGTAACTTTTTGGGGACAAGCTCGCATATTGCGAAAGGGTGATTTTGTAGCTTTCTGTAACTTGCATGTGTCGTAGAACTTGGGGATTTGAGGTCCTCTGCATGTAAGAAGCTCCATTTTCTAAATAATAAAATTATTCTCTTGTTTTTGGGTTATTTTCTAAGTCTCGGGTTGCACCCTCATCAGTATAGTAATATATGAACTAAGGTTATACTGCGGTATCGCAAGGATGACAAAGGAAATGCGTAGTAGAGTGATGTACTAAAAAAGGATAACAAAGAATATCATGGTACCACAGGGGAGTGAAAAGTGACACAAGGTAACATGGTAAAGCAGTCGTTGAGACATTTAAAGTTGGCCAGTCACACCAGTCAACTTCAAAATATAAAGCTGAGCTTGATGCAAAAGATTTGAATGATGCGAATTTATGATTCAAAAGTTAATGTGTCTCGGTGAGGAAGTAAATAAAGTACATTGATATTTCTCGATCATAGCAGTAAAAACCAAGTGCAGATGAGCTCAAGGTGCGGAAGTGAAAGGAATTCTCCAAGGCGAACTATATTTTCGAGTAAGCTCTAATCATTACTCTTTGAATTTATAAATGGCACCAAAGAAAACTGAGGTAGGAGCTAAAAAAGATGAACCCAAAGCTAGTAAACCCTCTTTACAATCTCCATTGCTTAGTTTACTACCTGGGTCAATAGATAAGGGGCAAAAAAATATTTTCAAATATTTAGCTAAGGGATGTAGGGACCCTATTATTCCTCAATCTGGGTGGAATTTGTATTGGTATTTCTACAGAAACAGAAATGATAAGGTTTTGGCTTCAAACCCGTGGACCCTTGATTTAGCCAAATTGATAATTCCAAATTTTTTCATTGACATCAAGCTAATTAAAGCCCTGGCCAATAGATACCATGCCCGAACCAAAATTTTCAAACTTCCAGATGGTGGGTTTTTAGTCGACGTCTAAAGGGAAGCCATTATTAAATGCTTTAACCTAAACAAGCACGTTGTTATAGAGGTGAATTTAGGGAAACTGGAAGAAGAGTACAAGAGGCTAATGGGAACCTATAGAAGTGATGAGCTTCCCCTTCATATGAAAAGCGGTGATAATAATAAGATACTTCCCATCCCCTCCTCAAAGGTTGAGCCTTTCCTAGTGTCTGATTTTAAGGTTTACTTCAAGAACACATATCATGCATTGAGTCAAATTCTTAGGATAGATGCAAAAGATAATATGTTAGTAGGATTGATGAGAATGGCTATGATCATTCAGCATCCAAATTCAAATGCTTAATTTGATTTTGCATCTATGATTGAAGAGAAAATTCATGAGGGTTTGTTGTAGGTCAAGGAGGCTAAGGCTCCCATGTCCTTTAGAAAATATTCTCTGCTATGTCATTTAATTTTTTATTAGAATGAAACCAAATGGACTAGAAGGATGAAGCTATGCACACACGAGAATGGAGCTAGACTCCTTATACAAAATTGGTGCTACATCTGGGATAGTAGGTTCACAGAATGTGATTTTGTTGTGTTTGAAGATGATTTTGTTGTTAGAATAACTGTTGCCCTTGGTTTTTCAACACCAAGGTCGCATGAATCTTTGATGAGTGTGATGAGGCATATCCAGTGTAAGCCAGACCATGGCTATACTCACAATTATGTTGATTGGTTCCTTATGCCACAACATACTATCATTAGGGTGTACGGTTGTGATGAAGCACCACACATTTTGCCAAAATTTGTACCTACAATAATATGCTTTTTAGAATTCATGTGGTAGATGCTCTAGATGGAGCATGACATGATGAAGAATCAGAGAAAGGGTACATTTTTTCCTGATTTGATAGTGTTTGAAGAATTGTCTATTGGATCTAACATGTTGGAGGAACTACAAAGGTTCATGAGTGTCAATTATCCCCTCAAGTCTGGAAAGGAGAGAGTATGTGACCCAGAGGGTCATATTAATATGATTAGAAGGATTTGCTAACAAAAATAGAGATATCTCATTTATTTAACCTTAAGGAGGATGTAATAAGGAACTTGGTATATTTTGATGATGTATTTCAGACTAGAAAGAGATGGATAATGATGATGAGGTGGGAAGATCAGAAGAAGGAGAAGAATAAAATTTTTAAATGGTTTTTTTCAAATGAACCTAATCTTCTCAAAAGGATGCAAATGATCCTTGGAAAATTTAATAAATTTTATAAAAGGGCCCAAGATGAGGGGTTAATTCCACTTCCTACACCCCAAAAACCATCACATGAAGCATCCACATCTCATACACCACCCCCATCACCTGCACATCCATCCCCTCCATCTCCCACAAATGAACCCCAGGCCAAGAAGCAGAAAATTGAGTCATTAGTCAATTATGGCTCGAGTGATGATGAGGAACAGGAAGCAGTTTTTACCTTGACTGAGATGAAGGAGGTAGCAGAGCAGCAGAAAATTTAGGAGCCTCATAACCCTAAAATTAGGATATCAGAGGGAGGTGTTGATGAGTTCAAGATGATGAGAGAGTTGTTGCCTCTCTAAGTTTTATGGAGGATGACAATTTTATTCATACTAATGAATTTAAAATATTTTTGGATTAAGATGAAAATGAAATAGTTTGATGAAAGATTGAAGATCAATCTCATAGGAGCTAATGATTCAAAGCAAGATGAAGTTCAGGCCAAAACATTGGTAGAATTAAATATTGATAATATCAATGTCACCCCCCAGGAGGCAAGAGAGTTAGTATTGAAGATTGATATGTTGATTATACCAAGAATGGAGCTATCTAAGGTGTTTCTTTTGGATCAGATTACAGCACAAGATGACCCAATGTTAATTACAGAGTTTGACTCAGAAGAAGGTGTATCAGGAATAGGGTATAACCCTACCACTTTAACTCTTGCCTTATGGACAAAACAAAAGAGCACAAGGAATCCCAGACTCTTAGATGTGGTGTAGGAAATGAGGGGGTCATCCATGGTGAGCACAGAGAAAGATACAACTCCTACATAGGTTGCAACCATAACAATGCATTTAGCAATGTTCACCAAAGATGTGGTGGAGAATTTGGAGAAGAAAATAACTGAATATGAGAAAATACTTAAGTTATCTAATGATGAAGTAAAAAAATTGTTTATTGAGAATGTGAAGTTGAAACACGAATTACAGTAGGCAGCAACAGTGAGGAGGGATGAGGTAGTTATTTATCACCCACCTATCCAAGTTGAAGACCAACAAATTCAACAAATGAAAGATGAAATTTATAGGCTAAAGAAACATAATATGAAATATGTCAAGCATCACATCATGGATACCCTGAGAAAAATATTAGAGCATAGAATTGAGATATTGAAGGAAAAAATAGGTGGAGTACATGAAAGCTTTAGCAATCTGGTTAAAGCTTTGGAACAGATAAATGTTAATTCCCCTATCCTTGAGGAACTGCAGAAGAGGTGGCGGCCTACTTATCACATTCTAACTACTCTCTGCAAGGGAACAAAAAGGGATCCAGATGCCCCTCCAAGACTCAAGCCTACGCAAGAAATGGTGAAGGGGGTAATTGAGGAGCATAAGTACTTAATAGATATGAAGAAGAAAGTGAAAAATAGGAGGAATGCAGTTGACTCCATTAAGTACATCTTCAGCCCTTCAATCATCAAAATGGATAATCAATTGAAAGGTGTGGATGAGTGGAAAGATGAATTTGATCATATGGTTTCTCAATATCTGACACACATACAGAATGATGGGGATATCAGCCTTGATAGATTTCATACTTTGCTTGATGGAATTGTCACACTAGACAATGGAAACACGAAATTTGTGGTAGATGTCAGGAACCTGCTTGATAATAGATGGAAGAGTCACATCATGAATCTCAGTGTTGCACAAGAGTTCAAATGGCCAAATGATCTAAAAATGAGTAAGTGGAAAGAGAAATATTTGGGTTTTGATGAGGACTGATCATTATCATCACAAAGAAAGATTAATCATACAGTAAAATCTTTGCATAGGTCTTAGATGACCATGGACTTTTACTCGAAGACTAACGGATTAGAACGCATGTTTATTGTTATTTATTTTAGTTATGCTTAATTTCATAATTATGTTTTGCTACCAAAAGGCATGTCCTTTGGTCTGAAGCTTGTTTCCTTACATATAAATAAGAGAGACCAAGACCAAAAGGAGACATTAGATATTAGATTAGAGATAGGAAAAAGTAACAGTCGAATAGGGATAATTTCTAGATTTGGAAAGACCATGATGCATGTATAAAATTTTGGAGGAATCAATGAAAGAACTCTGATTTTGTGGCATCATTCTGGTATCAATTGTTTGTTGAATTAATTGAAAATATTATCAAGTTATCTCCAAGGTTGATATTTCTTTGTTATTTAAATTGATATATCAAGTATATACTCAATTTATCAATGCACATTTGTTGCACTTGTGTGGTATGATTAATTGGTTCTTTCAAGTAAAGATTAAATCCTTCTAGTCATTCACAATAATTTGGGAGTATCATTTGGATCACTAAGAAGAACCTGGTAATTATATTATTTCATTTTTACACAAGTTATAAACTAAATTTTGTATGCCAAACAATTAGAATTTTTTCCAGATATCAGCAACTCATCTTTGACTTTCATCTGACTCTGTTTTACCCAACAAGGCACTGGTCTCACCCATTTATATTTAGTTTCATCATACCAAATACAAACTTCAGATCTGTTAACTGAACATATTCATATTTACCTTGATATTGCTTATACAATTTATACCAATTAGGATTTCATCTCTCCACTTCCAATTTCCATTGTGGATGATTGCTTAAGAAAGAAACTCATAGTTCAAGTCTACTTCATTCACATAGGTATACCCACCTAGGTCTGGCAGATCCTAAAGAGTAGAAGGTTCAAATTCATCATTTGTCCTTGTACGTTAGCCAAAAATGTATCAAGAGCTTGAAAACCTCTTGTGGTTTCAAACCAACATTTTTGAGACCTAACAGATTGGCGACTCTACTAGGGAGTCAACTCAGAGTCAGGGCCTTTTTCATAGAGTCAGAAAAATTTACACAGACTTCGCTGGGAGTAATAAGCTATAAAATTTTCTCGCTTCCACAAAAGTGAGAGGTGACTCTGATAAAATAAAATACATATCAGACTATCACAATAGTTCATAACATGCAAGGCAGAAGGTCCCTATATAAAGGAGGTCCTAGTGACAATAGTAAATGGACACATAAGAATGATAAGGGCAAGAAGCCATCTAATGACATGTGCATGATGAATAAGGATAAAACATCAAAACCTCACTTTGAGACATACAACCACTATGATACATTGGCAAATAAAAATAGCTTAGCAGGAGAACCTCATACTCTTGAGGAGAAAAGGAATCCTTTCTATCATCTAGATCCATAGAAGAAGGAATAATTCAAGGTTGAACTAGAGGTTGAAAGAGTCAGCAGACAATATGAATATGATCATGGAATGGGAGGGAATCTGAATGAGCCTGTTAATAATGTAGCCCCTGAAGAAAATTATGAATTTATGACTCAAGAGGAAATAAATACACAATTGGAGTATGAAAGACAAGAAACGCAAAGATCAAAAGTAGAGTACGAACAAAGGTTCCAAGCAATAAAAGAACTTCAAGATTTGAAACTGCATAGAGACCAAATTAATGCTTAGATGGCTAACCACCCTAAATATGTACCACCTCATAGGAAAGGGAACAATAATGCAGGACCTTCAAATCCACCAAAATCACCACAAAATCAACCAGGGAATCAATACAAACCATCAAATGCCCCACCTATAAATTCATCACAACACCCAAATGCTCAGCCACCCCCTAGCCAACAATATGAGCCACCACCCCAAATACAATACAATAATCCATTATACCAATATCAGCATCCTCAAAACCCACCTCCTCAACCATACACAACCATGCTCAGACAATTTGATTTAGCAGGATTCCAAGTATATCCTTACCCTATGGACAATAGTTGGAGAGATTTTGTCCCAAAATTCACAGGAAGTAGTGTAGTCACTATTGAGGAACACCTGAGAAGTTTTAATGCTTTTATTCAAGATCAGGATATGTAGCATAAGGATGTACAGATGAGGCTATTCATGATATCATTAACTAAATAAGCTAGAGATTGGTTTAATAGTTTACCAACAGCCTCTATTGATTCCATTCAAGTGTTTCATGATCAGTTTCTTGAACAGTATGGGAACCAGTGTGCACTAGAGTTTTCCTTGCATGAACTAATAAGTATTTAGAAACATCAAAATGAATCAGTCTATGACTTCAACCGAAATTTCTCCAAATTACATAACAAGATACCACAAGGGTCTAAGCTAGCAAACCCTACAACATTAAGCATTTATCTGAAAGCATTTGATTCAAAGACTGGATATGAGCTTAGAAATAGGTGCCCCAAAGATTTAGCTAAAGCTCAGAAAATAGTATTGACTATTGTAAACAACAGAAAGGTTGTTGGGATGGTTAGTAAGAGAGATAGTCCTAGGGTTCCCCAACACTTCAATAATCCTTAACGTAGGCAAGAAAATACATACAGGAATTAAAGGCTCAAGATGCATGATATGCCTTATAATACAAACTAGAAGGATGGAAAGCCTATGATGGATAGGCCTAAAATTAAGGAAACCCCTGATCCTTTGAAGAAGAGAGGATTGTACATGGTAAGAAATAATCCTTGGTGTCAATTTTGTGACTTTCCACATTCCCCTGACCATTGTATGTAGCTCAATCAATACAAGAAGAGGAGATTCCAGTGGACAATAATGAAGATCACACAATTTACATGAATTCCCACACCCTTCATCCTGTTGAGCAGGAATATTCATCCTCAGAAGAAGGAGGCTATGAGTATGATGTTGATCACCAAAGGTACAATGTCTATATGGCAGAACAGCAAGTCTTTTTTGATCATGAGGAAAGCAATGATGAACAATGTTCTCATACTGCACCATATCAATTAGGTAAATGTAACATAAGAAGACCAACTAAGGAAGAGATTAAGAAATTAACCATTGCTGCAATATAACAAGCCAAAAGCAAGTATTGGTTGAGAAACAGAACAGTAAATGAAAATGAAGGTGTCCCAAGGGGGATATTTTTGAAAGATAAGAAAGCACCATAGGGAGCTTCAAAAAAGACAAAAAATAAGCAGCTTGATAAGAATGAAAAAAATCATGTTCATAAGGAGGAAAATAAAGAATTGCATAAGGACAAGCAAAAATCTGATCAACCAAGCAAAAAAGAAAAGGAGGAGAACAAAGGAGAGTCATTGGAGCAAAGGAAAATTATCAAAATAGAAGGTGCCTCTTTTGATTTCACGAAAGCTTTATCCCAGGTAAAAAAAATTGTCCCATTACTTGAAATGATGAATATTAAAGAGTATAGGGATAGTGCTATACAGTTAATATCTAATGGGAATGATAAAAACATAAACTCTGAAAATAAGGGGACCACTAAGATCAGTAATAAGCAGGAAAAGATAAATATTCCAGAGGTTTTCCTGGGTGATGCATTGATAAATCCTCCACAAATTGACCCATTCTTCACTAAATTACTCATAAATAACAAATTGGCAAGGAATTGTATGATAGACTTAGGTGTTGCTATCAAAATTATGCTAGTTGGAGTCATTAAACAACTGGGCATGTGGATGGATACTAATGGTGGCAAGTGTTATGGTATGGACAGCAGACATGTCCCAGTGGTGGGAGTTATGAAAGATGTGGAGGTGAAATTGGTTGCTTATCCACAAGCAACTTATAATATAGACATAATAGTGATTGATACACCTCCTCATTTTGGAATGCTTTTTTCAAGACAATGGACTGCAATGGTTGGAGGGAATGTACAGTTTGACTTATCATATGCCACAATACAAGTCAATGGTGAAGAAGTTAAGTTATATAGAGAACCAAGAATGAATCAGATTGTGGATTATATTCCTCAAGAATAGCTAAATTTCTTTTGTGATGTAGATTTAGGGAGCTTCAAAATAGAGCCCTCTCAGCCTAAATTAACAAACACTGACCCAATTGATAGACATCTTTCCAAGAGTGAACATGGTGTGTGGAAAATGTCTTTTGATGGAGCATGTTGTCAGGAAGGAAATGGAGCTAGAGTAGTTTTTATTTCACCTGAAGGTATCACATTCAAATATTCATTTTTGTTGACCTTTGAATGTACAAACAATGTGGAAAAGTATGAAGCTTTGTTATTTGGTTTAAATATGGCTATCAAACATAAGCTTAAGCTGCTAACTGTTATGGAAGATTCAGAATTAATCATTTCACAAGTTAAGTCGAGATATGCTGCAAAAAATAAAAGGTTAAAACAATATAGAAATTTTTTGTGGGATACAATTGAATTATTCGATGATTTTTCAATTAAATGGATAAATAGATCAAAAAATTTGATGGCAGATTTCCTAGCTAATATAGCCCTAAAAAGAGATGATATCACCTTGGCTGGAGTATCTCAGGTTGAATTCAAAACAAGGCCTGCTATCCTTGATAATATCTATAGTTGGAAAGTTTTCAATGATGACACTGATCTCATAAAATTCTTCCATTGTATAGATTAGTATGAAGCTCAAGAGATCGACCGTAATGCCTTTGTTGAAGAGGTAGATGGGAAATAGATTGTATTTGGAAAAGAGGTCTTGCAGCTTAAGACCAACAAACTTCCCAAAGGGCTTGTGGCACTACAAATGGTATATGATGGAAATGATCACTCTCATGAAGCAGACACCATTCAAGAGAGAAGGTATTGAAGAAATCAATCTGGGGACCGAGTTAGCACCAAAAAGGTATATATTGGGGAAAAAAATAAGTCCAACAATGAGAAGAATGCTAATTGCTCTGTTAAGAAAGTACAAGCATGTGTTTGCATGGTCCTATGAGGATCTCAAGCCATATAGAGAGGATTTATTCCAACATGAGATTCCATTAAAACCAGACACAAAAAAATTAAGGCAAAAGTAAAGGCCTATTAACCCAACTCTGGAACCTAAGATGCAAGAGGAGCTAGAAAAACTCAAAGATGGAGGCATTATCAAACCCATTAGACATTCAACATGTCTCAAACTTGAATCCAGAAAGAAAGAAAAATGGGGATATCAAATTATGTGTAGACTTCATAAATTTCAATGTTGCTTCCCTTAAAGATAATTACCCTCTCCCGAATATGGAAGCAATATTACACAAAGTAATAGGATGTGAGTTGTTGTCAATGATGGATGGGTTTTTTGGGTATAATCAGGTTAAAGTTAAAGAGTTTGAGCAATACAAGACAGCATTTACTACACCGTGGGGGACATATGTCTATGTAAGAATGCCATTCGGTCTCACAAATACAAGGGAAACTTTCCAAAGGGCCATGGACATGGCATTTGTAGATTTGATTAATGCTATAATGGTAGTGTACCAGGACGACCTCACTGCTTATTCCAAAAAGGTAGAAGACCATGTGGAACACTTGGAGAAAATATTCATCAAGGCTCTGGAATACGGTAGTAGTCTCAACCCCAATAAATGTCATTTTGTTGTCATAGAGGGTAAGATTTTGGGGCATATTGTATCAAAATAAGGGATTAGAATAGACCCTGAAAGATGAGAAGCCAGAGACAAAATCTCCATTCCCAAAACTATCAAATCCATTCAATTATTTTTTGGAAAAATTAACTTTGTTAGGAGATTTGTGTCAAATTTTGTTGAGATTGTTAAACCCATATCCAAAATGTTGAAGAAAGGGGAGAAAATAGATTGGACTGCAGAAGCCCTGGAAGTTTTTATATTCATCCAGAAAGCTATCAAAGAAGCCCCCATTCTAAAATCCCCTCACTTTTTCAAACCTTTCCAAATATTTTCATTTGCTTCATTCCACACTATAGCAGTTGTTATGTTACAAAGGAATGATGAGGGTTCTCAACAACCTGTATCTTTCTTTAGCAAATCATTGTAGGGGTCAGAGTTAAAGTATGATATTATGGAGAAACAAGATTTTGCATTGGTCAAAGCAACAAAAAAATTCAGACCATATCTAGTTGGAGCCAAGGTTGTTGCATATGTACCACATGCAATTGTGAAAGATATTTTGGTATAGACAGAGGTAATAGGGAAGATATTTAGATGGATTAATAAAATCCAAGAATTTGATATGGAAATTCAAATTACCAAGTTAGTAAGGGGATAGGGCCTAGCCAAACTAATGGAAAAAGTGAACATTGAAGCTAACCAGATCTGTAATATAGAAAATCAGGAAGGTGCAGTTGCAAGAATTGAGCATACTTCTTGGTACACAAATATTGTGTATTATCTCAGACACATGAAATTCCCTAAAGGATTAAATAATAACCAGAGGAGAACTCTAAAATTACAAGCATCTAAATATGTATTCATAGAAGGTGATTTGTTTTGGAAAAATAGGGATGGGGTGCTATTATTGTGTCTGGATGAATCACAGGAAAAAAATTTCTTGAATAAGATGCATGAAGGAGTGTGTGGAGGTCAATATTCTACCAAAACAACTAGCACATAAGATTCTCATGGCAGGCTATTACTGGCCTAATGTTTTCAATGATTCTTTTTCATATGTAAGAAGGTGTGAAGCTTGCCAGAAATTCTCAGGAAAGATGAAATTTCAAGGAGCCCTACCACTTAGACCTTTACAAGTAGAATCCCCTTTCCATCAATGGGGAATTGATTTTATTGGGGAAATATAGGAAAATTAAAGTGGGGGACATAAATGGATACTAGTAGCTACTGAGTATTTCACTAAATGGGTGGAGGCAATCCCAGCTAAACAAGCAACAAGCAAGCTGGTGATAAACTTCCTGATGGAGAATATCATAACCAGATTTGGCACACTAGTAAGATTGATCACAGATAATGGGATGTGTTTTAGGTCTGATGAATTCAAGAACTTTTGCAACACATGTGGTATTACAGTTTCTTATGCTGCCCCTTACCACCGACAAGCAAATGATTAGGAAGAATCCAATAATAAAAGTCTTTTGAAAATCATAAGAAGGATGTTAGATGGAAATAAGAAGGCTTGGGACTCAAAGTTAAGAATGGATGTATGGGAAGATAGGATTACTATGAAGAAGGCAATAGGAAAGTCTCCATTTGAACTGGTGTATGGAACACAAGCCAGTATTCCATTGAAAAACTTGTTACCAGTTTATAATTTCATCCTTCAAGAAGTTCTATATATTCCATAACCAATGGAGGAAAGGATGGAGCAAGTTGCAGAGCTTGATGAAATAAGGAGGATGGCTCAAAAGCAGAATGCAAAGCTACAATCTCAAATGAAGTACCTTTTTTATAAGAAATCCCAGCATAGAAAATTTGAGGTGAGTGATTTGGTGTTCATGTGTAATGCTAGATGTCAAGAGAAGGGAAAGCATGTAAAAATTGAATCCTTTTGGTTAGGATCCTTTGTTATCACTGGCAAGGGAGGAGAAGATTCTTATTATTTGTAGAACATGTTTGGTCAGGAGCAAGAATTTTCAGTACATGGGAAATTTCTAAAGCATTTATTTTCTTAAGGAATACCAAAGGATCAAGGATTTCCAATCCATGGAAAATTCTTAACAAGCCTCTTAAAATAATCTCTTTCCATGCACAATAGTTTAGGAAATCAGAAAAGGGACTAGGACTTGCTAGTACATGGACAATCCTAGATTTCCCTCGTTTAAAACAATTTTTCTTTCCATGTACAGTAGTGTAGGAGCATTTTTTTCTCCATTATTTTTTATCTCCATGTCCTTCTTCATTCCATCCTCACCAACTTCCATTTTTCATATCTTCTAAAAATCTCAGTCTACACCCAAAGATATTCTGGATTCTTGCAATGATTGGTAAATCACTCATCCCCAACTGAAGCTGCTATTGGAACTAGAATTTCCATAAAAAATTCTAAAGATTTTATCAATTGAAATCCAAAATTCATGCTATCATTTTCATAAAAAATCACTTTATTTCCATCCATGGAGCCAAAATAGCCTTATACCACTATACCGCTACCACATTGGCCACCCTATATAGCCCTCACCTCAAACCTCCTTACCGCAGCCCCTTGCAAAATAGCTCACAATCTCATGGTGATAGAAGCTAGCACTATACTATATCATCTTCACCCTTTACTACTATACCATGGAGAGTTGGAGCAAGTCCCACGGTGGAGTGGTGTAATGAAGAATAGTGATAAAAGGAAACCGCTATACCACAGAAGGTTAGAACAAGACCCATGGTAGAGCGGTACACTTGAGAACAGTAATTAGAGGAGATACCACCATACCACGGAGGGTTAGAACATTGCCCGCGGTAAAGTGGTGTACTAAGCAGGAGTAATGGGATGACACCATGGTACCACAGGAAGGAGAAGGGTAGCATGTGGTAGAACGGTATAGTAATATATGAACTAAGGTTATACCACGGACCTCAAGGAAGACAAATGAGATGCGCAGTAGAGCGGTGTACTAAAAAAGGATAACAAAGAATACCATGGTACCATAGGGGAGTGAAAAGTGACATGAGGTAATGCGGTAAAGCAGTAGTTGAGACATTTAAAGTTGGCCAGTCACATTAGTCAATTTCAAAATATGAAATTGAGCTCGATGCAAAAGATTTGAATGATGCGAATTTATAATTTGAAAGTTAATGCATCTCGGTGAGGAGGTAAATGAAGTAGATTGATATTTCTCAATCATAGCAATAGAAACCAAGTGCAAACAAGCTCAAGGTATGGGAGTGAAAGGAATTCTCCAAGGCAAACTATATTTTTGGGTAATCTCTAATCATTACTCTTTGAATTTATAAATGGCACCAAAGAAAGCTGAGGTAGGAGCTAAAAAAGATGAACCCAAAGCTAGTAAACCCTCCTTACAATCTCCATTGCTCGCTTACTACCTGGGTCAGTAGATAAGGGGCCAAAAAATATTTTTTAGAGATTTAGCTCAGGGATCTAGGGACCCTACTATTCCTCAATCTGGGTGGAATTTGTATTGGTATTTCTACAAAAATAGAAATGATAAGGTTTCAGCTTCAAACCCATGGACCCTTGATTTATCCAAATTGACAATTCCATTTTTTTTCATTGGCATCAAGCTAATTAAAGCCCTAGCCAATAGATACCATGCCCCAGCCAAAATTTTTAGACTTCTAGATGGTGGGTGTTTAGTGACGTCTCAAGGGAAGCCATTTTTAAATGCTTTAACCTAAACAAGAAAGTTGTTACAGAGGTGAATTTGGGGAAACCGGAAGAAGAGTACAAGAGGCTAAGGAGAACCTACATAAGTGATGAGCTTCCCCTGCATATGAAAAGGGGTGATAATAATAGGATACTTCCCATCCCCTCCTCAAAGGTTGAGCCTTTCCCATTGTCTGATTTTTAGGTTTACCTCAAGAACACATATCATGCAATGTGTCAAATTCTAGGGATAGATGTAGAAGATAATATGTTAGTAGGATTGATGAGGATGGCTATGATCATTTAGCATCCAGAGTCAAATGTTGAATTTGATTTTGCATCTGTGATTGAAGAGAAAATTCATGAGGGTTTGTTGTAGGTCAAGGAGGCTAAGGCTCCCATGTCCTTTATAAAATATTCTTTGCTATGTCATTTAATTTTGTATCAAAATGAAATAAAATGGACCGGAAGGATGAAGCTATGCACACAAGAGAATGGAATTAGACTCCCTGTACAAAATTGGTGCTACATCCGGGATAGTAGATGCACTGAATGTGATTTTGTTGTGTTCAAAGATGATTTTGTTGTTAGAATAATTGCTGCACTTGGTTTTTCAACACCAAGGTTGCATGAATATTTGATGAGTGTGATGAGGCCAATGCAGTATAAGCCCAACTAGGGCTATACTCACAATTATGCTTATTGGTTCCTTATGCCATAGCATTATATCATTAGGGTCCACGGTTGTGATCAAGCACCAAACATTTTTCCAAATTTTTACCTACAATAATATGCTTTTTAGAGTTGATGTACAAGATGCTCTGGATGGAGCATGACTTGATGAAGAATCAGAGAAAGGGTACATTTTTTCATGATTTGACAGTGTTTGAAGAATTGACAATTGGGTCTGACATGTTGGAGGAACTACAAAGGTTCATGAGGATCAATGATCCCCTCAATTCTGGAAAGGAGAGAGTATGTGACCTAGGGGGTCATATTAATATGATTAGAAGGAATTTGATAACAAAAAGGGCCATATCTCATGTATTTGACCCTGAGGAGGATGTAATAAGGAACTTGTTATATTTTGATGATGTATTTCAAACTAGAAAGAAATGGATAATGGTGATGAGGTGGGAAGATTAGAAGGAGAAGAATAAAAATTTTAAAGGGTTTTTTGCAGATGAACCCAATCTTCTCAAAAGGATGCAAATGATACTTGGTAAATTTGATGAGTTTTATAAAAGGGCCCAAGATGAGGGGTTAATTGCACTTCCTACACCCCAACAACCATCACATGAAGCATCCACATCACATACACCACCCCCATCACCTGCATATCCATCCCCTCCATCTCCCACACATGAACCCTGAGCCAAGAAGCAGAAAATTAAGTCCTTAGTTGATTATGGCTCGAGTGATGATGAGGAACAAGAAGAAGTTTTGACCTTGACTGAGATGAAGGAGGTAGCAGAGCAGCAGAAAATTTAGGAGCCTTGTGACCCTAAAATCAGGATATCAGAGAAAGGTGCTGATGAGATTCAAGATGATGAGAGAGTTGTTACCTCTCTAAGGTTTATGGAGGATGAAAATTTTATTCATACTAATGAATTTAAAATATTTTTGGATTAAGATGAAAATGACACATTTTGATGAAAGATTGAAGATCAATCTCATAGGATCTGATCATTCAAAGTAGGCTGAAGTTTAGGCCCAAACATTGGCAAAATTAAATATTGATAATATCAATGTCACCCCCGAGGAGGAAAGAGAGTTAGTATTGAAAAGTGAGATGTTGATCATACCAAGAATGGAGCTATCTAAGGTGTTTATTTTGGGTCAAATTAGAGCACTAGATGACCCAATGTTAGTTGCCGAGTTTGACTCAGAAGAAGGTGTATCAGGAACAGGGTATAACCCTACCACTCAGACTCTTGCCTTATGGGGAAAAAAAAAAGAGCACAAGGAAGCCCAGACTCTTAGAATTGGTGCAATAAATGAGGGGGTTAGCCATGGTGAGGACAATGAAAGATAAAACTCCTACAAAGGTTGCAACCATAGCAATGCACTCAAAATTGTTCACCAAAGATGTGGTGGGGAATATGGAGAAGAAAATAACTGAATATGAGAAAAGACATAATTTATCTAATGATGAAGTAAAAAAAAAATTAATGAGAATGTGAAATTGAAACAACAATTACAGCAGGAAACAACAGTGAGGGAGGATGAGGTAGTTGCTTATCACCCACCTATCCAAGCTGAAGACCCACAAATTCAACAAATGAAATATGAAATTGATAGGCTAAAGAAACATAATATGGAAGATGTCAAGTGTCACATCCTGGATACCCTGAGAAAAATATTTGAGCACAGAATTGAGATATTCAAGGAAAAAATAGGTGTACATGAAAGCTTTAGCAATCTAGTTAAAGCTTTGGAATAGACAAGTGCTAATTCCCCTATCCTTGAGGAACTCCAGAAGAGGTGGCAGCCTACTTATCACATTCTAACTACTCTCTGCAAGGCAACACAAAGGGATCATGATGTCCCTCTGAGACTCAAGCCTACTCAGGAAATGGCGAAAGGGGTAATGAGGAGCATAAGTACTTAATAGTTATGAAGAAAAAAGTTGAAAATAGGAGGAATGCATTTGACTCCATTAAGTACATCTCCAGCCCTTCAATCATCAAAATGGATAATCAATTGAAAGGTGTGGATGAGTGGAAAGATGAATTTGATCATATGGTTTCTCAGTGCTTGACACACATAGAGAATGATGGGGATATCAACCTTGAAAGATTTCATACTTTACTTGATGGAATTGTCACACTAGACAATGGATACACAAAATTTGTGTTAGATGTCAGGAACCTACTTGATAATAGATGGAAGAGTCACATCACGAATCTCAGTGCTGCACAAGAGTTCAAATGGCCAAATGATCTTACAATGAGTAAGTGGCAAGAGAAATATTTGGTTTTTGATGAGGATTGATCATTATCATCACAAAGAAAGATTAATCATACAGTAAAATCTTTGCACAGGTCTTAGATGACCATGGGTTTTTACTCAAAGACTAACGGATTAGCACTCATGTTCATGGTTAGTTAGTTTAGTTATGTTTAATTCATAATTATGTTTTGCTACCAAAAGACATGTCCTTTGGTCTGAAGTTTGTTGCCTCTCATATAAATAAGAGAGACCAAGACCAAAAGGAGACATTAGATATTAGATTAGAGATAGGAAAAATTAATAGGTGAATAGGGATAATGTCCACATTTGGAAAGACCATGATGCATATATAAAATTTTGGAGGAATCAATGAAAGAACTCTAATTTTGTGGCATCATTCTGGTATCAATTGTTTGTTGAATTAATTGAAAATATTATCAAGTTGTCTCCAAGGCTGATATTTCTTTATTATTTAAATTGATATATCAAGTATATACTCAATTTATCAATGCACATTTGTTCCACTTGTGTGGTATGACTAATTGGTTGTTTCAAGTAAAGATTAAATCCCTCTGGTCATTCATAGTAATTTGGGAGTACCATTTGGATCACTAAGAAGAACCTAGTAATTACATTCTTGCATGTTTATACAAGTTATAAATTAAATTTTGTATGTCAAACAATTAGAATTTCTGCCAGATATTAGCCACTCATCTTTGACTTTCATCTGACTCTGTTTTACCCAACAAGGCACAGGTCTCACCCATTTATATTTAGTGTTATCATACCAAATACAAACTTCATATTTGTTAACTGAACATATTGATATTTACCTTGATATTGCTTATACAATTTATACGAATTAGGATTTCATCTCTCCATTTTCAATTTCCATTGTGGATAGATTGCTTAAGGAAGAAACACACAATTCAAGTCAACTTCATTCACATAGGTATATCCACCTAGGTCTAGAAAAGCCTAAAGAGTAGAAGGTTCAAATTCATCATTTGGCCTTGTACGTTAGCCAAAAACATATCAAGAGCTTGGCAACCTCTTATGGTTTCAAACAGAGTAACCTCCTTGGTGGACCCTATAAGTTGGTCAAATCTTAAGGCGGGTTGGGATAGCCGAGCTGCCATGCCCTGATTGTTGTCCCTCCTGCAATTGTTCCAAAATGGCCAGCGAATTCCACACCCCTATGTCTCAACTGTTGAAACTTCTTCTTTTGAAAGAGTAATGTCGATTTGGAAGATGTGTTAGGATTCTTAAATGATGAATTATCTAATCTAACATTGTTTTGTAGGATTTTGGCTTTCCTATGTTTTCATGCTTGAATGTGCTTACCTCTCTCTCGCCCACAGAATATATGGAACCAGGTGCAGGACCCTCATAGACAGCCATAGAGAAGGACAAGGGAAATAAAATAGCCAAAGAACCTTGTGAAAAAGAAGACAAAGATTAGATGAAGTATAAGTTCCAAGGGGAACCTCTCAACTCCAAGGTCACCTCATCCTAGAAGGTCTCAGATACAAACATCAGACATGTAGATATCGATGAAGTCAAGAAAAGGGTTTGAATCAACCCAGCAATAGAAAGTGCAAGAAAGATCAGAAGAAGTGGATTGGCTAAATTTGTCAGGTTCCCACTAGCCCTCATCACTCTCGAGCTTGTAATGGATTGCGGGGAGACATATCAGCCAAAGTCTAGAACAATAGTAGACAGAGATGAGAATGTTTTAGCTCACTTTTCTACCAAGTCAATAGGAAAGACCTTCCATATCCCTACCTTCAAGGAGATAGAGAAAGCAACCAAGGAATATGGCAAGGAGATGTGGGATGAAGACCCCCTCAAATGAAAAAGACTTATAAATCAATATTGGCTAAAAGAGAAGAGGGGCAGTGCAACCAAGGTGCTCCAGGAGCTCTTCCGTAGTGATTTTTACGAGGACTACCATGACTTGGTAACCTTGCTGAGCAGAGTCATGGGCCTCCCAACTGCAGCCTACTTCCAGGAAAGGATGCTACATTTCATGGAAGAGATCCTCCCATGAAAAACCAAGTTCTATTGGGCAAGGGTAATCAGTAATTGCTTGCACAAACAATTTAGGCTATGAAGAAGACCTCGTGCTTCTATATGACATTGTACCTTGTCTATTTGTTGGCTGAAGAGACACAATATAGGGGCTTATTTGTGGCACCAAATGTAGAACCAGATAGGGAATTAAAGGTTTATGATAGGTACCCTCAATTACAGTACAGGAATTTTAAGAGGGATTATTGCAGAGTCAATGATGCTTTCATAAGTCATATTATCAGATTGCTTGGGGGTGACTTTGAAAGAAGAGTCTCCCACAATGTGAATGCTTTCCTTTCACAATTTTCCTTCTTGTCCATTCAATTCCCTAAGTTTACCTATATTCATGTTGAAGGTTTCTTAAAGAAACCATACAAACTGCTACCCCGGTACCCAAATGACTAGATAATATTGTTAGAATTCTCTCGGTAGCTGCAACATGCACACGCCCTCCTAAGCAGCTAACATAGGTCATGGATTCCTTATCCCCTCTCCTAAAACCAAGGGTTGTACGAAATCCACACATCTCAATGTGCAGATAATTTACATAAATAGCTTGTGGAGTATCACCTGAAGTTCCACACTACTTAGTCACGAATAGACCCCTATCGTAAACTTAAAAAGATGGTCACAGCTAAATATGCCCATTCGCATAGTGTGGAGGAATTTTTGGCTAATGGTAAGGATGAAAATGAAGTGTGAATGAGGCACTACATGCGGATGACTATATTTTTTGAAGAAGGTCAACTTGTTCCCTGTGTCGGACCAAGTAGTGGAAGATGAGAACACAATAATTGATCCTCGGTAAAATGCAGTTGCTAATCTCTCGCTACCGCTGATCAATTGGAGTGAGAAAGAGGTTGATGACCTCAATATCCTAACAAAGCTCATTGAGGCTAGAACCAAGGAATAGATTGACTGGAATATTTCTCAATTGAAGCAACAAGGGGTTACTTTTACCTATGAGGAGCTTAAGGATGAGCCTGCAAGTGAAACTAACATTAGGACAGCTAATGGGGAAGCTTCAAAATCCCCTCCAGCCACCAAGTCAAGGAAGAGAAAAGAAGTGGTTGAAATTCATCCCAAGCCCAAAGTATATGCAAGAAAAGCAGCAAAGGGTGAATCCTCCAAGAGACTGAAGAAATTAGGCATGCCCACCATCCAAGAGGACCCCCTCCACGAAGGAGAAGAAGTAGAGGCCGAGCAACCAAAGTCTCCACCTACTACCTCCATTCTTGCAGTCAATGTTGCTACTGATATTACTACTAATGTTACCTCTCTTCCTACCTCTCAGATGATGGTTTCTACTTCCCCGCTTGCGGTGGACATCTTAGTTCACCTTTCCTCTACCCTACCCATGGCCTAAGTAATGATTATAGACTCTTCTTTTGCTACCACCTCTATACTCTCCTCCTCCTCCATGTCTCCAACAACATCTCTTCCACTAGTAACAACAACGATGTTCATTCCCACACTCTTGCTCTTGGAAACCTTCACCCACCAAAAATAAAACATTCTTGTGGAGCTATCTGGGGTGTTGATGAAACTAGCCATACAATTTTCCTTGGCACAAATTGCTGCCAATCTTCCTATCCATACTCCTCCAACTGAACTGCCAGAGATGAAGGCCTCCATGGAAATACTAGAAGAGTTGGAGAGATAAGAAAGGGAAGCCACAAAAGATATGGAAGAGGAAGCAGATGATTACCATGAGAACTCCAAGTACCAACATTTGACAATTGATAAGGTGGTGCACGAGGGAGAAGAAACACAATCATAGGAGGAAGACACTGAGGAGCCAAGTTCCAAGTACATTGTGGAAGCATTTGATCTAGACCTCGAGGAGGATTTGGCTTGGCAACTAAAAGATGTTGGAGAGGAAGTAGAAAGGTATCCTTCTGATGAGGAGAGGAATGCTGGAGAGGAAATGGAGGAAGACACTAAACCTCCAACCAGGGAACATGACAAAATCCCCAAGTATGATTAAGAAATGCCTCTTTCAGAAGGGTAGCAAGAGAAAGAAAAAGAGGAGCAAGAAGAAAGCCTCAAGCGTGAAGAAAATATGTCACCTCAACATGAAGAACAAGAGAAGAAAGAAGAAGATAAACCTAAAGAAGATTCTGAATCCCATAAGAGTCCAAAAATGGAATAGCCTGAGGAGCATGGACATGATGAAGAAGAAGAAAAGAAAACTACTGAAGGGGAGGACAACCCCAAGGAGCGTACAACCTCTAAATACCCATAGAAGGAGACCATATTCATTCAGGATTCAGATGAAGAAGAAGGGGAAAAGACTGAACAAGAAGCTCTAGGTAATAAGGTAATGGAAATCCAACACAACTGTGAGGAAGAAGATGGTCATGAATCACCAAGGGGAGAATCTTAGATGCCCGCATGGCTTGAGAAATAGTTGGAGAAGAAAACCTCGACCTCAAACAATCTGAGGGAAAGATTGGAGGCCATCTTGGCTCGAGTCCAACTAAGCACGAAGAAAGGAAAGAAGCCAAAGGTCATATCTCAATTGGAAATGGATGCATCCAAATCTAGGACTATGCAAATAGCCACTCCAGTTGTGGGTGAAGAGGAGGTAAGCTATAACATTTCCACCCTTCATCTGGGGACAACCACATGAGAGCAAAAGATTGACCATCTCCAGGGGCCCGTTGCCACCATAGAACATCAAATGAACAAAGATAAGATCTCTAAGGAGGAACTAAAGGCACAAGTGGCTGATCTAATAGCCTATATTCAATAGTGGTCATCAGTCAAAGAGCTCCCCACCACATCCTCGGTGCTACCACAATTACTGTCCAAGGACCACATTGATCAGCTAGAAAAGAGAAATAATTGGACTAAGGCCATGGAGGATTGGTTCTAGCAAGTCCTCTACAATGGAAACATAGGCATAAGTCGTACGGTCCAGATGGCCAAAAAATTCCTAGAGTTGCAGAAAATGCTCGAGGGAATAAGGAAATTTTGCACCGACTTCCCTGAATTATATAGGATCACGTACCCCAAACTTGAGGCTATCCTTAAGGTACCTGATGAGTCTTGGGAGAAGGATTTTGCTCTGGAAATAGGTGATCATTGGCTCATGGAGACGTGGAAACTCAGCCTTGACCACATAAAGGAGGTGTTAGAGCAAGTACTCCATGAGGTGGAGATGGAAATTGATTGGATCAAGGAAGTTTGGGTTGTTTGTGAAGAATACATAAGGTTGATGATGGACTTTGTTGTGCCCGTCATCGAATTAGATTAGAAAAGATAAAGCCCTACTTTCACAAGAAGATGGAGAATGGCACCACGGATGCACTAACATCAAATTTCATGGGTTTTGCTGCTCGATCCTTCGCTCAATTTGAGCAAGTGATAAAGAATGCACAGAAATATGATAGGGACTAGGATGACCTCATGAGTAAATCTAGAAAATTTAGCTTCTAAGTGATCCAATTAGATATATTGGAGTGGGATAAGCTCTGAGGATTGATCGGTAAGTTTGTGGAGTATGCCACCTTAAAGAGAAATGAAGGAATTCTTGTGATTGATGATGAATTCCTTACAGTGTAGCTACAGCAAAAGGAAATTAGAAAAAGAAAAAAGAGCTACAATACTGCCACAAGAAGACAAAATAGGGAAAATGACAAGGATGTAATTTTTAAATTGTAATAGATTTGGGGGTAGGTAAAACCCTAATTTGTAGTGAATCTTCGTCACATAATGCAAATGAGTCTTGGCCATTCATTCTACTTTTTGGACACTATAAATAGGGGGTCTCCTCTCATTTTCACTGGAGATTTGAGTTGTTGTAATGGCATGTTGCTGAAATTTTAATAGAAGCTCATTGAATTTTGGTGGATTCTTCAGTTTTAGTTGCATGTTACATGGTTCTTCTCCCATACTTAGTTGATTTGAGTAGATTTACTTTGTTGTTTTTCATTTTTTAGCTTTCTTTAGTAAATTAGTTAATGTTCATTGGTTTTGAAAAAATTTGTTGTGTGTTGGAAACCTTCCTTTTCCATACTTTTTGCTATTTATTGATGGTAAATAGTTGTGTAAAGTTAGTTTGGGCATAAACTAAAGCTTCTCTAAACTTCTATCTTTTATTCATGCTTATGGTGAATGAATGGTTGAATATTTGGATTCCTTAGAAGCTTGCACAAATTTCATGAGACTGTGAGGTAATCTGGTTAAGCGAAATTGTGTTTTAGGAAGGTTGTCTGCAGCAGGGTCCTCCATGATCATTGTTCATTGCTAGTTTCAGATCCAGGAACTTCCTCTCTCCCCTGCCCCTTTTAACCTATGCTAAAGTTCATTGCACATTGTAAAGCCAAATCTCAAGCTGAAATAGGAGTTTAAGACTATTTTTTGAACCTACAGCAATTGCGCATCAACTTCCCTCCAGCTTAACTCCATAATTCTTCCCTGTGATTACTAGAAAAATCACTTTGAACCAACTGATAAATTCCATGCAATTCATGACCTGACACCCAAGAGACCTTGGGGTGATTTTCAGCAACTTCTTGTTGGAGATTTCCTTTCAAGAGAGGTAGTGCAACTACGCACTATCAAAGTTGAGAAGGTGCAAAAACACCCATCAACAGAACTTGCACTAGAAGGAGGGTCTTTGAGTTAAGATGGATCAAGGTGATTCACTCTCCCCTGGGAGATCCCGAAGAATTTTAAGGTCCACTCCAAACAAAGGGGAATTTCAGGAATTACATCCTCCTACAAGGGCTAGAAAAACTAAAAGAGGGGACATAGCCTCTTCCTCCTCCTCCATTGCACCCACTTCACCTTTACCTTCCCCTCCTTTCTCCTTCCATTCACCCTATACTCAGCAAACTTCCTCCACCTCAATCCTTTCCATTCAGTCATACCACACAGCTTTCCCACCGCTCATTTCCCACAGTCGGGGTGTTGCCCCCTTCCCTGCCCTCCAAGTCCAAGGCATAGTCCCAACTGTCGTTGCCCTTGTGCAACCCCAAATCATTTTTCAATAGAAAATACCACATCCACCTCCCCTCATGGCTTGATTGGGGAATAATTCTTCTATGTTGCACTTCAACGCCTACCATGACATGCCTAAGAATCTAGAGAGATTTTGTCCAAAATTCAATCCTCAAGATCCACAGAGGACAACCAAGGAGCACATCAAGATATTCCAAACAAAGTTGAAAGATATGCAGATTGATCAGGAAGATGTGGCATGTAGACTTTTCCCTTATTCATTGGGGGAAGAATCCTTCTATTGGTATATCAACTTATCCGTGGAATCCATAACATCTTGGGATTTGCTGATGAATTTATTCTTGCAGAAGTACAAGATCCCGATCAACCCTTTGGAAATATATCAACAATTCACGTCAATTCGTAGAGAAGTCAATGAGTTGATCAACTCCTTCAATGATATTCCACCGAGCCTACACAAGGTTGCAAGCCCTGTATGTGCTCAATCATGTTGTTTCCTTGTCAGTCTATTACGCAGCACTAGAAAAGCTCACAGCTACATTGGTGAAGAGAATGTGACCATCTCCAACCAGATTGTTTGACACTTATGCTGAGGCAGTTATTGCTAGTACTGACTTGAGTAAAAATATTTCCAGTCTGCTGCCCTCTTTGGGGCAAGTTTCCCATGCTCTGCAGATTTAGGGACTCACTCAAACATTGCAACATCAAATGCCCCTAATGAATCAAGTACCACAGCTACCTATAGTGCATCATCTTGGGCAGCCCATGAACTAGGCATCCCCAGTGCCTCATTACTTACAACCATAGCAACCACAGACCTATGCACAGCCGTTGCAGGCACCGACATTCCTACAAGGGCCTAAATTCCCGCCCACTCAACAAAACCAGCTGGTGGCACAACCCATCTTCCTCCAAAATCAAATGTCACAATCAAGCAACATAGAGAAGGATCAGTTGGATGAGCTGATGGAGATGATCTAAAAGATGTCCACAGAGATGACGCACTTGAGAAATAAGAACAGCCAGTTGCAAGCTTCTCAATACAACATTCAGGCCAAGCTTAACTGATATAACAGGGATAACCATGAGGCAAGTACCTTCTCTGGATAGAACTATGAATGAGGGTAGAATTCTAATCAGAACATCAAAAGAAGACCCTCCTAGAGAAAGAATAGGGCATGGAATACAAGACCAAAAAATGGAGGTGTTCCCACTCCTCTTGATCTGCCTACAAACCCATAAAAGACAACCAATGGAGTGTACCTCACCGAAGTTGCTCTATCCAGATGGTGTCAGATTCATAAGACAAGCAGGCATTTCAAATTGGATTGTCCCAAGTTTCAAACAGCCATGGAAATCCTTCAAGTGGAGGTCCAAAACACTGTTGAGAGTGCAAACTGTAGAGACATCGTTCCATCTGACCCATACGATTCCTCCTATCTCATGGTCAACTAGGCCCCATTCCCTCAGAGCAAGAGCAATGAGCCCAAAATTGAGATTGCCTATGCCCAAAACAAAGAAGTACAAGAGGTAAGTATTGAAGAAGCTCTATCTCAGCTCTTTAATTCGATAGATAATGGCCCAATAGATGAATAAGAGTCCCACGAAGATGAAGTGCAAATGTTCCATCAAAGAACCTCTTCATAGAATCTGAGGAATAGACAAATAGGGGGACTGTTCACCACTTCTATTTCACCTAATAATTTTGACATCCCACCTGACCCCAATGCCAGCAACAACCCAGGCTACTCTTATGTGCCTAAACAATATTTGAACAATAACAAATAGCCAAATCAAACTCAAATCCATCATGCTAGCTCGTTCATAGGAAAATCCTTTCACGCCGAAATTGAGCAAATGGGGGAATATGTTGTTGAAGAGTTCAAGAAGGTTAAGATCAGCTTGTCTGCTTTTATGCTACTCAAGGTTCCTACAGTTAGGCATACCTTTTTCAAGGTAATTAATGGAACCCCGTCCTCTAACACAACACAAGAGATACTTGTCAAGAGATTCACCTTTGAAGAGCCTTGACAAGAGCCCATAATCTAAGAAATCATAGGCAAAAAGAAGGATGTCCCTTCCAACTAGCAAGCTGGAAAACAACCCGCTAAAGAGAAGACTCCAAGGCAATCTAAGAAAAAGACAAATGAAAAGGACAAGGGTCAAGTGGCCCAGGTTTCTGTACCTATGCGTCTCTTCCAAAGAAGATTCAAAATGCCACCCTTCCTCACCACAATTAGGATATTTGGAAAGAATTTGCACAATTATCTAATTGACTCTGGAACATCATCCCATGGTATGCCTCTGGTAGTGTGCAAAGCCCTTGGGATTACCCTCACAGCTTCAAGAAGAAAATTCACTTAGTTGGAAAAAATGAAGGTGAACATCGTTGAGGAGATCAATCGTATCCCAATGCAGATTGTTGCAAACCCAAGGGTGTAGCAGGTTATTGACATCCAGGTTGTAGATATTCTTGATACATACGGAATTATCTTCGAACAGGACTTCACCTATGCATTGAATGGATATTCCGCAACAATTTTTTCTCACATGTGGTTACCATGGAAGGGGCTGCCAAATCAGATATGTATGGATCGGGAGCCACGCATGAGATTCATGATCACAAAGTACAACATCAATGAGGTTTTGTATGTTGAAACAGAATTGGGTAATTATTTCCCTTTTGCTTATCAAGAAGAATTGGAGCCTCAAGAAGAAGAGTCGGTTGTAGAGGTCTTCCTGGTGCACTGTAGTCCTCCAATTAACTTGTCCTATGCACCTTGAAGCACAAAAATGTTAGTAGAATCAGAAGATGATAGGTTCTACAAAGATAGTAACTTAGGACTATTGGATGGCTTCCAGGACTTCATGGAAAAATGCATACAAGATCACCTCAGCTTAGGGGCAAGGATAAATTTTCAAGAGCTCTTGCTGCCTAGTTGGTGCAGGGTTCATAATGTTTCCCACTCTCAATTTGAGTGTTACTTGTGTCATACAGTAGTAGAGCACATCAAAGGACAAGCCATATCACGAAAAGAACCACCAATCAGACAGCTCGCCACCAACCACAATGATCCTATTCCCACTCTAGGAGTAAAAAATGTAAATGAGCAGCCAAGGAAAAATGTACGCATGACTGGTCTTGAAGTCAAAGAACCCTCCAAGTTATGAACACTACGCTTTGATGGATCCAAATCAAACCAAGGAGTTGGAGCCCAATTCGAACTCATCACCCCTAGGGTAAGACCTACTTTGTTGCTCATAGGCTTCAATTTTATTGTACCAACAATGTAGCAGAATATGAAGCTTTGTTCCATGGTCTTTTAATGGCTCTAAGAAATAATGCTAAGATGTTACAAGTTTTTGGTTATTCTGAACTGGTAGTGAAACAAGTCAGAAAATTATACTTGTGTAATGACAGAAGGCTTGCAAACTATAGGCATATAGTTTGGGATCTCTTAGAAAGTATAGATGCATTTAATATCTAGTTGATCCCACATTCTCAAAATCATACTGTTGACGCCTTAGCTCAAGCGGCCAGCACGTTGCAACCCCTCTCTTTGTCTAGCCTCAAGAGATTCACTGTTGAGTTGACATCCACCCCATCCGTGCCAAACAATGTCACTCATTTTTAGGATTCAATGATGATAAGCACATCCTACAGTTCATCACAAGCTCTGACATGTTTGCAACCCAAATAATTGATGAAGTTAACCCCAAGGAAGTTGAATTAGATATAGAGGGGGTCATTAACCTCAAAACCAATATGATCCCCCGAGGTATGGTTCAGCTTGAGAGAATATTTGACCTAGATCAAATCAGAGATCAAGATCAGAAAATGAAGAAGGATTCCATAAACAACCAGTGTGACACCCACAACCTCAGAACAATCAGGGAAGTTAAAAATGTGTTTATTGGCAAAGTGTGTACTGCAAAAGAAAAGAAAGGAATCATTAATGCTTTACAAAATTATCACAATGTGGTAGCATGGAGCTATGAATATTTGAAGACCTATGATACCTCCATTATCACACATACTATCTCTCTCAAGCCCGATGTACGATCATTTTGGCAAAGACAGCATCCCATCAATGCCTTGTTGGAGACTATTATTTACAAGGAAGTGCAAAAATTACTTTCAGCCAAAATAATCTTTCTAGTCAGGCACTCCACGTGGGTGGCCAATTTGGTCCTAGTTAGGAAAAAGAATGGAGAAATCAGATTGTGTGTGGACTTCTGCAATCTGAACAGAGCTTCGGAGGACAATTACCCAGTTGCCTTCATTAGATGAGGTATTGTAGATTGTCAATGGATCACAGATGATTTCCTTCCTCGATGGGTACTCTGGGTACAAACAATTGATGGTGTAGTATGAAGATTGGCATAAGACTGCATTCACCACCAAGTGGGGCACCTTTGCATATAGAAGAATTCCATTCGGGCTCATCAATGTTGGAACTACTTTTCAGTGTGTGATGGACATCACCTTCAAAGACCTGATTGGAAACTATATAATCATCTACATGGATGATTTGACCATGTTTTCAAAGAATCAAAGTGATCATGTCTTCGATCTATGCAAAGTCTTTCAAAGGTGCCAAGAATTTGGAGTTTCCCTTAATTCGAAGAAGTGCATCTTTGGAGTCACTGAAGGCAAGATACTTGGGCATGTTATTTCGGAACGAGGAATTACTATAGCCCTCAAGTGCATCCAATCTCTGCTAAATATTCAGCTACTAGGTAGCAAGAAAGAACTAAAATCTTTCTTCAGAAAGATAAATTTTGTCAGGAAGTTCATCACAGGCTTTGTTGAAATTGTCAAGCCACTCAACACCATGTTAAAGCAAGATCCCAAGATTGAGTGGACTCCGGAAGCAAAGCAAGCCTTCAAAGAAATCAAGAGAGTTATTGTTGAGGCACCCGTTCTCATCAGCCTAGATTATCTAAAGTCATTCTACGTTTATTCATTTGCTTCAGATCACTCATGTGCCAGCATTTTAACCCAAAAGGATGATGAAGGAAATGAGCACCCGATCGCCTTCATGAGTACTCCCTTGAAGGATGTTGAAATAAGATATCACAATGTAGAAAAATAGGCATATTCTCTTCTCAGAGGAGTTAAGAAGTTCAAACATTACATCTTGTAGAATAAGGTGTTTGTCATCGTCCCTGACCCAACAGTGAATGTTAGAAACCAAGATCTGAAATGCAAACCAGAAAAACCTTCCACAGAAGAGAAAAATAGAAAAAGCAGAGCTATTGCAAAAAGATGTGCAACATAATATTATTCAGGAATTAATAATTACAAGATATGATTTGCTTTATAAAAGCAAAGATGCATAACCCTAATCTTATCTTGAGCAACAAGATAGCTTAACAAGATAAGGATGAGAATAATAAACCTAAGAATTAAATATTACCTAAGTTATGCAAGTGTAATTAAATATTGATTACACTAACACCCCCCCATAAGTGCAACTTAGGGAGACTAAAAAAGCATACACCTAAAACTAAGATGAATGCAAGAAAGCATGAATGGGTCCCGGAAACAAGGCCTAATCAGGTACCCAAATACAAATGCAATAATGAAGTAGAGAAGGAAAACCCAGTGGGAAAAAACCCCCCTACAATGAGATGATCGTTGCAAAGAAGCACTGGAAGAACACTGTGGATTAACACTGGAACCGCAATCCGACAAGAAAGGAAAGATACTTTTGTCTACAAGAAACCAAAAATGGAATCATAATAATGTGACAACAAACCTGATGCCACGGAACACTCGAAAACTCACAAACTGGAACAACCCTAGAATCTGTGAAGCAACAGTAAATGAAATGATGACAGAATCTGGAAACTGTGTAGCTCGATGTCGATGCCAAACTATGCCTAAAACTCTTCCATAGGAACAAGTACCATGAAGAATCTGGAACATTAACCATAAAAACATGGCCCTCAAACTGAGATGGATCCAATGTGGATCATTAACCATAGGCTCTCAATCTAAAGTGTGAACCAATGTGAATCTGATATGTGTCAAACTAAAGCAAGATGTGGCCAAAAGAAACTAAGAAACTAGATAACCCATATGAGTTTCCATCAAAACAAGATGGAGATCAAAGTGAAAACTACACTTTAATCAGATTTATTATGCAAGAAACCCCCCTGATGGAACTTTATCTTAGTTCATTTATTACAATAAGCCAACGATTGTAAAAGGAGAGAATGCAGACATTCATAAACAGAAAATAAAAATAGACTCAGATCTTGGTTTCTAACATGGTATCAGAGCCTTGATTTGCAAACCCTTCTCATATTTTTTGAGAAAATCATTGTAGGGTTCGTTTAGGATTCCTCCAGGGTATCATGCCTTGAGTTCATTTATGAGGCGTTTTGGATCAGATCGGGCTTCACCATTAGATTCAGAGTGCTGGAAAAAGTCAGGATTGGCTTTTTTTTGTAAATTTTGGCCATCATTTTCCAAATCCATGAGGGTTTCAAGCTGGGAGATTTTTTGCAAGCTCTGGGGGTAGCCGAATTTTTGGAGCATTTTAGGCACAAACAGAGGGCACCATTGCGTTTACAGTGGCCAAAAACCCTAAGATCACCTTTCGTTTTGTTGATTTCATAGAAAGTTGTTTATAAGACCAAAAAAAATTCCAAGGAGGTCGTACAACCTCCCCAGCTCACTTCCCGAGGCACAAAAAATGAAAAAAAAACAAAAATTAGCATTTTTGGGGAACTGTGCCTGCACCTCCAATGTAAATTCAACCTGCCATCACTGCGCCACCCAATGGCCACCAGGAGCGGCATTCACCACAGCTTCGCCGGTTCCTTTGTGCACCCACGGGCCTTCTTCGCTTGGGTTGTGGTCCTATTGAGAACCGGGCGCTCTACGCCCAGCCCCAGTCGCGCTTAGCCCCCACTGGCGGTCACATTGGTGACCGAGGGCCATGATCAACCTCAGCCGCCCACCTCTGTAGTTTGTTGGTCCCATGGAGAACTAGGGGCTCCACCCCCATCACCTACCCTCTAGCCCTTGGTCATGCACAGGACCACGGGCTGACTTTTTTTTAGCCCCATGGGCTACCTACAGGCCTTATTGGCCTTTTTGGAGCTGTTTTCACCAAATCGGGCATATTTTTTGCGTACGATCTCCATTTTTTGCAAACGAGACACCATTGGAAAGCTGATTCCAACGTTGATCTAGTGGTGTAGGTTTTTTTACCATATTTTTCTCCAAATTTATTTTGTAGGTATTTGAACTCAGATGAATTTTATTTCACTTCAGAGGGCATATCTTTTGACTCAGTGATCCATTTTTTGTCATTCTTACGGCATTGGAAAGCTGGTTCAGTCCTCTACACAGATCTGAGGTATATTTTTATTTTTTGTTTATGCATGTCTACATTCTCTCCTTTTACATTCGTTGGGTTATTGTAATAAATGAACTGAGATAAAGTTCCATCAGGGGGGTTTCTTGCATAATAAATCTTATTAGAGTGTAGTTTTTACTTTGATCTCCATCTTGTTTTGATGGAAACTCGTATGGTTTATCTAGTTTCTTAGTTTCTTTTGGCCACATCTTGCTTTAGCTTGACATATATCAGATTCACATCTGTTCACACTTTAGATTGAGAGCCTATGGTTAATGATCCACATTGCTAATGCAAAATGAGCTGGGAGAACGAAGAGCCAAGTGGGTTACCCTGCTACAAGAATACATGGAAATTTAGCCCATGAAATTAGTAAGAGGAAAAGCCCTCACCCGAACGATAGATGAAACAGTAGTGGAAGCAAGACCCAAGCTCATGGTTCAGTAGTATCAGCTTGAGGACGTTTCCCTAGGGGAATGGTACGATGACATCATCTATTATTTGTTGAACAACAAGTGCCCACCTGAGATGCCTATCTGAGATGCCTTGGAAAAGAAGAAATAGACCAGGTCTTGAAATAATTTCATGACAAATTTGGCACCATTCATGGATCTGGTCCTTCAACTGCTCATCAGATCCTATGAGTAGGTTACTATTGGCCGAGGGTCTTCAAAAATTCTCAAAACCATGTTTGTATGTGCCACATTTGCCAGACCGTTGCAACCAGAGAAAAGAACGATGTTGTCCCATTGCAACCAATTCTGGAGGTGAGGTCATTCGCGTAATGGGGTCTTGACTTCATTGGTCCAGTAAGCCCACCATCATCTATGGAACATAGGTACATTCTAACTACTTCTGATTACTGTACTAGATGGATAGAAACCATTGCATGTAGGCAATGTACAACAAAAATAGTTATGAATTTTCTTGAAAGCTTCATTTTAAATCATTTTGGTTGCCCATATGCCTTAGTGTGTGATAATGGCCATGCCTTTGCCTTGCTTAAATTCGCTAGTTGGGCCTTTGATTATGGAATTTCCCTCCAGTTTTCTTCCAACTACTATCCTCAGGGAAACGGCCTGGTAGAATCTACAAATAAGAATTTCATTATGGTGATCAAAAACTTGCTTGATAGGAATCCCAAGGATTGGCATACCCAGCTCTACTTTTCCCTTTGGGAAGATCGCACACACCACAAGGCTTCCCTTGGTGATTCCTCGTTCCACCTCATTTATGGCCTAGAGCCTATATTCCCAATTCACCTAAAAATCCCCACCCTCCAGTACATCAATGACTTTTACGAAGCAGGGGATCGCAGAGAAGCTCACTTGGTTGAGCTACTACACCTAGAAGAAGTGTGTGACCATAACATTGAGAATTTTGCCAAACATTAGGGCATGGTCAAGAGATGGTTCGACCACCGAGCCAAAGTCAAGGCCTTTAGAATTGCTGATCTAGTCCTATGTTGGGACAAGGCCCATGAGTAGAAATGGGGACATGATAAATTCGACAAGCTCTAGCTTGGCCCCTTTCAGATTGTTGAAATCCTCAAAGATAATGTTTTCTACCTCAATACTTTAACCAGTGAAGATGTCCCATTGTCTGTCAATGGGCAGCACCTAAAGCATTACTTCCAGGCTTGAGCTCTTTTGGAGTTGTTCCTGTAAATACTTGTATATAGGTTAGTTTAGGTTGCTTTCAGTTTGCTTTGTTTTTTCGCTTCACGTCGCTTTTGTTTTGCTCGTTTCCCGGTTGTTTTTCTTTGATGAGGGTGTTCATTTTTGTTTCAGTGGTCATGCTTGGTTCAATGAACAATTCACTTTGTTGTCCACTCTTAGTGTTCTTTGGCTAAATATTCACTCTCAACTATTGGTCTCTAATAGCTACCATGGCATGGTTTCCTCACTTGAACTTTGACTTAGAACCTGACCCTTGGTTGAATCTTCCTTTTACGTTCATCTCAAATCTAGCACAAAATCCATATTAATTGTTTCCAAAGAGTTCTACAGTGGTTTTTTATGATGACTCAGCAAGCGAAAAATCCTAGATCCACTCCAGTGACCACTGTGGTTCCCAAACCCATAGTAAGCTTCAATTCTTACACGGTTGAGAAAAAGAAGAAAGTATTAAAAGAAGTATTGACAGAAAAGAAAAGAAAAATAAAATGTTTGAATCAAGCAACCGTATGGTTGTGTGGATAACTCTACTGGGGCTATGGACGCCTGGTTGGTAGTAGAGTAATGTTTGTGGGGTCACAACGACAACTCTGTCGGGGCTATGGATGCCTGACTGGTAGTGGGGCAATGTCCAGGTTACTTTTGGGGTTGGATGATTCATGTAGCCTGCTCAGTTCGATTGGCTGCCACTTGTCTCAATTTCTAAGGGAGGAGAATGAATTCACTAAACACACACACTTCTGATACATTTCATAGGTCGATTTAGCTAAGGATCTCATTCTCCTGGTTCACCTCTGGAAACTTGCCCCTGATCTGTGAAACCAAATATTTTGGGTTCTAAGTGAATACTTATCCTTAGAATGTTTGGGAGCGTTCTCCAGCAAATTTTCCATTTGTTGTTCCCTCAGCATTCCCTCAGCACACATGCCTCATTCGGAACAGGGACCCTCTCTCTATTCGCTTCGTCAGGTCACTTTTGTCGCTACCTCATTTTGCGTGCCCCCTATTTTGGTGTTCTAAGTGGTCTACGAGTCCCAAAGAGTCCCTTTTGAGTTGACCATGTTTTTCCCCCCTCAAATTTTCAATGCTTTAGGCTTTCATAGAGTTTCATTGGTTGCTTTCCCTTTCTTTTCAAAACTGGCATCCAAGGAGTTGCTCGGGTCCACCCTCTCGAGCTACCCCGTGCAGATTTCCTTCACCCCGCAGCCACTCAAACGGCCTTTCTCTAGTAGCTTTCCACCCCGCGGAACTTGATGCCTCTGGCGTCATTTTTATGACTGAACGACCAAACGGCTGAGATCTGATTTCCTTCCACTCATTGGATTCCAAGCTTCCCGCAATCATTTTCAAATGACCGATCACCAACTCCCAGCCCTATCGTATAGTCATTAATAGGGTGCATTTAATACACCATGTTCTATAAATAGGTGACTTTCAGGTGTCATTTTCACTTGTCAACTTGATCAGAGAAGAGTCAGAGCAAACCTCCAGCACTGACTTCATTCCCAATGAGTTCTACCAACGCTTTAGAGCCTTTGCTAACTATTCCTCAACCTCCATCGAATCTTCGAGGTAGGTTTTTCACCGCTCGCTCTGCTTTGGTTTTTCTTCAATTCCTTGCAAAATTGATGAATCTAAAGGGGGGGAAACTTGATAATTAACTAAAATAGACTAAGGCACATAAAACCCACATCATGAAATCTCAATAAACTTCAAAATAGATCCACACGTTGTTCGCAGAACTTAGGTTCTCCGCCACTGTTCACTAACTAGAGCGTTCATGCTCTGTGGTCCTGCGCCCCTTTATTTCCATCACCCTTCGTCAAAACATATGCTTAAAATTGGTAACAATGGGTGCCCTCATTGGGTGCATCCTGGAGGAAGGCTCTTACCGCTTTGCCGCCTTGATTCTAATTGAATTTACAAACTGAAACGAAACAATCTGTCAGCCATTTTGAGTCTTCCCTCGCAGGTTTCTGTCTTTGGGGCACCTTTCATGCTCTTCCATTCCAAACAGATTTTTGACCATGACTATCTGGTGTGCAGACCCCACCCCTTTGATTGCCTAGCAGCTCAAACTCTTGCAAAATCTTTAGGTCCTGATCCACCACAGGTCCCTCCCTACGTACTTTCGCTTAAAGATGTTCATTTGCGCTTCACTATTTTGAACATCTTTTGTTGCCCATCCTCCCAACCATTGGATCTCAAACTTTCCTCTATCAGCCAACTTCATTTTCCCCCGAACGACCAAGTCTTAACATCTTTTTGGGCTCTGCCTAGCAGACTTTCATCCACGGGTTGTCATGGTGAACTTATCGTCTTGAATGGCTCCTGATAGCCGGCTTTCCGCCCTTCGGGCCCCGATCCCTCAGTAGCCACCTGAATTCATTGAGAGTGAATTAAGTGTCGAACCCTAGTAAGGTTTCTTCTATCGGGTCGTCGCCATCATAATTTTTTCCTAGCCTCGTTGTTCTCAAATGAAAGATGATCAATGTTAGACCGCTACCCGGAGCCCGAAGCCTGGCCTCCCCTTTGTCGTTGAATTCTCAAGCGATAAACGAATGAAACCTAGGCCACCTACGGACCCAATGTTGCAGATCTCTCCCTCCAGAATTTTGTTTGATCTTTTCCATTTTCAAAGGCCAAAACCAAGCGGCCATCCGCTCCTTCCAACCTGCAATGACATGAATGACAATTATGCTCTGATGCCACCTTCCAAAGCTTCGGGTCTTGAATGTCAGAACTCTTCCCGTAGGCCACTGTCTTGCCAATGTCATTTCCACGACAGACCTCAAATGGCCAAGCTTCCCAGTGATCCTGATTGCTCAAATGATGAACTTGATTCCCTCCAATCTTCAAAAGGATTACAACCCTTGTGCCAAAACATAGTAACCTCCTTGGTGGACTCTATACATTGGCCAAATCTTAAGGCGGGTTGGGACAACTGGGTCGCAGTGCCCTGATTTCCATCCCTCCTGCAATTATTCCAAAACAGTCAGGAAAGTCCACGCCCCTGGGCCCGAACTATTGAAACTCCTTCCTATGAAAGAGTAATGTCGATTTGGAAGATGTGTTAGGATTCTTAAATTATGAATTATCTAATCTAACATTGTTTTATAGTATTTTGGCTAACTTTCTCATGTTTTCATGCTTAAATGTGCTTACCTCTCTCTCACTTGCAGGATATATGGAACCAAGTGCAGGACCCTTGGAGGTAGCCGTAGAGAAGGACAACGGAAAGAAAATAGCCAAAGCACCTCATGGAAAAGAAGACAAAGATTAGATGAAGTATAAGTTCCAAGGGGAACCTCTCAACTCCAAGGTCACCTTAGCTTGGAAGGAGGTCTTAGATACAAACATCAGACATGCAGAAATAGATGAATTCAAGCAAAGGGTTTGAATCAACCCAGCAACAGAAAGTGCAACAAAGATCAAAAGCAGTGGATTGGCTAAAACTGTCAGGTTCCCACTAGCCCTCATCGCTCTCAAGCTTGTAATGGCTTGCAGGGAGGCATATCAACCAGAGTCTAGAACAATAGTAGACAGAGATGAGAATGTTTTAGCTCACTTGTCTGCCAAGTCAATAGGAAAGACCTTCCATATCCCTACCTTCAGGGAGATAGAGGAAGCAACCAAGGAATATGGCAAGGAGATGTGGGATGAAGACCCCCTCAAATGAAAAAGACTTAAAAAACAATATTGGCTAAAAGAGAAGAGGGGCAGTGCAGCCAAGGTGCTCTAGGAGCTCTTCCGCAGTGATTTTTACGAGGACTACCATGACTTGGTAACCTTGCTGAGCAGAGTCATGGGCCTCCCAACTGCAACATCCCTTGAGGAATGAATGTTATATTTCATGGAAGAGATCCTTTGGGGAAAAACCAAGTTCTATTGGGCAAGGGTAATCAGTAATTGCTTGCACGAACAATTTACGGTTGTGAAGAAGACCTTGCGCTTCTATATGACATTGTACCTTGTCTATTTGTTGGCTGACAAGACACAATACAGGGGCTTATTTGTGGCACCAAATGTTGAAAAAGACAAGGAATTAAAGGTTTATAATAGGTACCCTTAGTTACATTACAGGAATTTTAAGAGGGATTATTGCAGAGTCAATGACGCTTTCATAGGTCATATATCAGATTACTCAAGGGTGACTTTGAAAGAAGAGTCTCCCACAATGTGAATGCTTTCCTTCGACAATTTTCCTTCTTGTTCATTCAATTCCCAAGTTTAACTATATTTGTGCTAGAGGTTTCTCGGAGAAAACATACAAGTTGCCCTGGTACCCAAATGACTGAATAATATTGTTAGAACTCTCACGGCAGCTACAGCATGCACATGCCCTCCTAAGCAGTAAACACAAGGCGGGGATTAATTATACCCTCTCCTTCGGCCAAAGGTTGTACGAACTCCATGCATCTCAATGTGTAGATAATTCAGATCAAGAGCTCGTGGAGTATCCCCAGAAGTTCCACACTACTCAGTCGAGAATGGACCCCTATGATAAACTTAAGAACATGGTTGTGGCTGAATACGCCCATTTGCATAGTGTGGAGGACTTTTGGGCTAACTACAAGGACAATAATGAAGTGCGAATGAGGCACTACATGCGCATGACTACATATTTTGTGAAGAAGGTCAACTTGTTCCCTATGTTGGACCAGGTAGTGGAAGATGAGAACATAGTAATTGATTCTCGGTACAATGCAGTTGCTAATCTCCCGTTGTTGTTGATCGATTGGAATAAGCAAGAGGTTGATGACCTCAATATCCTAACAAAACCCGTTGAGGTTAGAACCAAGGAATGGATTGACAGAAAAATTTCCCAATTGAAGCAACAAGGGGTTACTTTGAACTATGAGGAGCTTGAGGATGAGCCTGCAAGTGAAACTGACAATGGGACAGTTGCTGGGGAAACTTCAAAATCCCCTTCAACCACCAAGTCAAGGAAGAGAAAAGAAGTGGCTGAAAGTCAGCCCAAGCCCAAAGTATATACAAGAAAAGCAGCAGAGGGTGAATCCTCCAAGACACTAAAGACATCAGGCATGCCCACCATCCAGGAGAACCCCCTCCACAAAGGAGAAGTAGAGGTTGAGCATCCAAAGTCTCCACCTGTTGTGTTCATTCTTGCAGCTACTATTGCTACTAATATTACTACTGTTGTTTCCTCTCTACCTACCTCTCAAGCAATGGTTGCTACTTCCCCGCCTATGGTGGACATCTTAGTTCACCTTGCCTCCACCCCTCCCACATTCCAAGTAATGATTATAGACTCTTCTTCTACTACTACCTCTCCAGTCTCCTCCTCCTCCATGTCTCCAACAACATCTCTTCCACTAGCAACAACAACGATGTCAATGTTTGTGCTCTCGCTCCCAGAAGCCTTCTCACGCCACATGCAAAACATTCCTACAAAGCTATCTGCAGTGTTGATGAACCCAGTCATACAAGTTGCCTTGGCACAAATTGTTGCCAATCTTCCTATCCATACTCCTCCAACTAAACTTCTAGAGATGAAGACCACCATGGAAATATCAAAAGAGTTGGAGAGACAAGAAAGGGAAGCCACAAAAGATATGGAAGAGGAAGCAGATGATTACCATGAGCACCACGAGTACTAGCATTTGACAATTGATAAGGTGGTGCACGAGGGAGAAGAAACACAATCATCAGAGGAAGACACTGAGGATCCAAGTTCCAAGTACATTGTGGAAGCATTTGATCCAGACCTCAAGGAGGAGTTGGCTCGGAAACTCAAATATGTTGGAGAGGAAGTAGAAAGGCATTTTTATAATGAGGAGAGGAACGCTGAAGAGGAAATGGAGGAAGACACTAAACCTCCAACCGGGGAACATGAAAAAATCCCCAAGCATGATGAAGAAATTCCTCTTTCAGAAGGCCAATAGGAGAAAGAAAAAGAGGAGCAAGAAGAGAGCCTCAAGCATGATGAAAATATGTCACCTCGGCATGAATAAGAAGAGAAGAAAGAAGATAAACCTAAAGAAGAGTCTAAAGCCCATAAGAGTTCAGAAATGGAATAGCCTGAGGAAAATGGACATGATGAAGAAGAAGAAAATAAAACTATTGAAGGTGAGGACAGCCACACGGAGTGCACAAGCTCTGAATTCCCACAGAGGGAGACTATATTCATTCAGGATTCAGATGAAGAAGGGGAAAATACCAAACAAGAAGCTTCAGGTGATAAGGTAATGGAAATCCAACACACCTATGAGGAAGAAGGTGGTCATGAATCACCAAGGGGAGAATCTCAGATGCTTGCATGGCTTGAGAAATAGTTGGAGAAGAAAACCCCAACCTCTAAGGATCTGAGGGCAAGGCTAGAAGCCATCTTGGCTTGAGCCCAAATAAGCATGAAGAAAGAAATAAAGCCAAAGTTCATATCTCAATTGACAATGGATGCATCCGGATCTAGGACTATGCAAATAGCCACTCCAGTTGTGGGTGAAGAGGTAGTAAGCTATAACATTTCCAACCTTGATCTAGGGATAGCCACATGAGAGCAAAAGATTGGCCATCTCCAAGTGTCTGCTACCACCATTGTGCATCAAATGAACAAAGATAAGAAATCTAAGGAACTAATGGCACAAGTGGTTGATCTAACAGCCTATATTCAATAGTGGCCATGAGTGGAAGAGCTCCCCACCACATCCTCGGCGCCGCCACAATTACTGTCCAAGGAACACATTGATCAACTAGAGAAGAGAAAGAATTGGACTAAGGCCATAGAGGATTGGTTCTAGAAAGTCCTCTACAATGGAAACATAGGCATAAGTCATACGGTCCGGACGGCCAACAATTTCCTAGAGTTGCAGAAAGTGCTCGAGGGAATAAGGAAATTTTGGACCGACTTCCCCGAATCATACAGGATCATGTACCCCAAACTTGAGGCTATCCTCAAGGTACCTTATGAGTCTTGGGAAAAGGAGTTTGCTTTGGAAAAAGGAGATCATTGGCTCGTGGAGATGTGGAAACTGAGCCTTGACCATAGAAAGGAGGTGTTAGAGCAAGTACTCCATGAGGTGGAGCTGGAAATTGATTGGATCAAGGAAGTTCGGGCTATTTGTGAAGAATACATAAGGTTGATGATGGACTTTGATGTGCCCGTCATTGAATTAGATCTAGAAAAGATAAAGCCCTACTTTCACAAGAAGATGGAGAATGGCACCGCGGATGCACTAATGCCATATTTCATGGGTTTTTTTGCTCGAGCCTTCGCTCAATCTGAGCAAGTAATAAAGAATGCATAGAAATATAACATGGATTGGGATGACCTCACGAATAAATCTATAAAATTTAACTTCCAGGTGATCCAATCAGATATATTGGAGTGGGATAAGCTCTGAGGATTGATCAGCAAGTTTGTGGAGTACGCCACCTTAAAGAGAGATGAAGGAATTCTTGTGATTGATGATGAATTCCTTACAGTGTAGCTATAGCAAAAGGAAATCAGCAAAGGACAAAAGAGCTACTGTGTTGCCACAAGAAGACAAAATAGGGAAAATGACAAGGATGTAATTTTTAAATTGTAATATATTTGGTGGTAGGTGAAACCCTAATTTGTAGTGAATCTTGGCCACACAATGCAAATCAATATTGGCCATTCATTCTACTTTTTGGACACTATAAATAGGGGGTCTCCTCTCAATTTCAAGGGAGAGTTGAGTTGTTGTAAAGGCATGCTGCTGAAATTTTAATAGAAGCTCATTGAATTTTGGTGGATTCTTGAGTTTTAGCTACATGTTACATTGTTCTTCTCCCATAGTTAGTTTATTTGAGTAGATTTACTTTGTTGTTTTTCATGTTTTAGCTTGCTTTAGTACATTAGTTAATGTTGTTCACTGGTTTTGAAGAATTTTGTTGTGTGTTGGCAACCTTCCTTGTCCATACTTTTTGCTATTTATTGATGGTAAATAGTTGTGTAAAGTTAGTATGGGCATAAACTAAAGCTTCTCTAAACTTCTATATTTTATTTATGCTTATGGTGAATGAATGGTTGAATATCTGAAATCCTTATAAGCTTGCACAAATTTCATGAGACTGTGAGGTAATCTGGTTGAGTGAAATTATGTTTTAGGAAGGTTGTCCGCAGCAGGGTCCTCCATGATCACTGTTCACTACTAGTTTCAGATCCAGGAACTTCCTCTCTCCCCTACCCCTTTTCCCTTTTTTATAAATAACCTATGCTAATGTTCATTGCACATTGTAAATCCAAATATCAAGTTGAAATAGGAGTTTAAGACTATTGTTTGAACCTGCAGAAATTGTGCATCAACTTCCCCATTTCAAGAGCTCCATTCTGAGATCCGACTTCCCTCCAACTTAACTTTGTAAGTCTTCCCTATGATTACCAGCAAAATCACATTGAACCAACTGATAAATTCCATGCAAGTCATGAACTGACACCCGAGAGACCTTGGGGTGATTTTTAGCAGCTTCTTGTTGGAGATTGTCTTTCAAGAGAGGTAGTGCAACTACGCACTGCCTGTGTTGAGAAGGTGCAAAAGCACCCATCAACAGTTGATATGCTTTATTAATGTCTTTGATTTCTTGGATTGAATTATGTGATTTAATGACCTTGGTCTTGTTCTTTGGTTTCTTGATTGATTGCAATTTGGTTCAGTCTCTTTGATATGAGTGATACCTTCTTTGTGAGTGTATGTGTGTATCTACATTGATAAGTATATATACATCAAATGTATATATGTATATATGTTAAACAGAAACTCATGCATATGATTATATAATATGCATAAGGAAATTGGTTGCACGCTTATGATATATGCACATATGTACACACTTTGTATCTACTTATTGATGAAGAAGAATGCATATGTGACTAATATTGTAAAATAATAGATAATGTTAATATATTGATATATATATATGCATGAATTTGATAATGCATACATATATACGCATATGTATTAGTATATGAAAATCCTTTGGATTATATAAGTTTTAGATAAACAAGTATATATATATAAGTGTATATATATATATTAATATATAAATGAAATATAACAATGGTAGTTATACACATTTATATATTAATAATATATGTATTAATTTACATATTTAAATGGTATTTGAAGTATTTATAATTAAATGCAACGCTAATGTATAGTGCGCTTGAGAGACCAAGGATTAAAATACAACGCAAAGTTTATACTATGTATAATTTATACCAAATTCTCTTTAGCGCAATACACAGCGCTATCTATGTGAACCATATCAAGGCTTTATAGCCAACACATAAGGACTTATTCTAATGTTTGAAACGTTTCCATGAAAATAAAGGACTACTATACAATGCATGAGACATAGTCCATGGTTTATGGAGGTTGCGCATAATTTCATAGTTAATGTTGAATGTTGATTTCTATGCACTTAATAAATTCTTTGACCAATGCATACATTTAGTTGAGAGTTGCACATAACCCATGCTATGTAAGTGTTTAGTGAGTGAAACTATTAGCATAAATTTTGAGTATTACATATTCTATGCAAAGTATTAAAGGTCGATCAATGCAAGTAATATGCAAATGATAAAGGTCAATATGGAGAAGTAAGCCATAGTCGATATCATTTAAAATGCATCATTGTTTTATAGTAGCATATTACTTTTTCCTTTAAACGCATTTATCCAAAAGATGAAAGTGATGGAAATATTAAATAACATATTTGTTGTGCAAGTTATTTAAATGCAAGATAAAGGGAATAGTCAACAAGTAACGTGCTTGGTCAAAGTGCAAGTCTGAATGTTATTAAATAGGATTCAACTCATCTTTTCTCTGTCAATAGAATAGACTATGACCACGTCGACATCGAAAATGTGTTGCCTAGAAATAGAGGATTGTTTCATTGAGATAAATCATGCCAAAAGAAGCGGAAAGATGGTTTTTACATGGTGCCAATATATGAAAACTTTCTTTCTGTAAAAGTCTTATCTTTTTTTCAAGTTGATTCTCATATTTTAGGCATGTGCATATTTGAATTAGTCTTGAATTGTTGTCACGCAAAGGGGGGTGACCTATAGAAAACCAAGTTGAGTTTTCACTTATATTTTTGCCACCTTTTGCTGTGAGAGGTGAGTTTTTCTACATGGGGAGTGGTGTCGATTGACACACCTTTTCTTTTGGCATCAATGTCTCAATTTTTTGTATAAATAGATGGGATAGCTCTCATTTGGGACACACAACTTTGCGAATTTACTCTACTGCAAATATTCTGAGTAATGTTTTGTGAGATCTTAGAGATACTTTGTGACAGCATAGAGTTATATTCTGGAAGAGAGTATAGTGAAGTATTACTTGGAATAAAAAATTAAAGTCTAGCAAGCTACTATTGGAAGGTTGTGAATCCATTCATTCAATTGGATCAAGTGTATCACAAGCATGAGGATCAATCTTCTTTATTTTTCTTTTATTATGAAAGAATGAGTTTGATTGCTTTGATTGGATTTTCTTGAGAATACTTGCATTAGTGAATCATACCATTTTCTTATGGGAAGAAAAAGAAGTTGTTTTATACTTTTCTATGAGAGTATTTGTATATACTCCATAATAGGAGTGTTTGTTTATCATTAGTATTATATACCAAGAATAATGAAATATGATTAGCTTAAAGGAAGTTTCTTAATACTCCTACATACCCTATACGGGAATTAGATATTGATGTTCTATACATAGATAGTTTAGACTACGTGTATAATGTGAAATATGTCAATGTCATGAAGTGACTTGACACTATTATCTTATTATGCTAGAAAACATTGGAAATGATAAGGTTTAGCTATATAGCCATAATGATAGTATGAAATATATGATAGGATGTGATGTTATGCAAACCACATCAATTATCTTTACTTGAATGATCACGTGATCATACTTTACACTCACACGAAACCCTAGGTTTAGAGTAACCTATTTGGGTCAAGAAGTTTATTCAATTAAATAATGAAGCCTTAGGTTAAGATTTACCTACAAGGTTGGGATATGTACTTGACTACTCATTGAAACCTATAGGTTGGGAATAACCTACTTGGTTGGGTTGATCATTTGGTCTTGATTGGAACATATAGGATTAGATTACCCTATATACAATTGGACTAGTCATTGGTTGATGACTTTATCCTAGGATTAGGATATATCAAGGTTAAAACTCACCTATGTGATTAAGTTGATCACTTGAGTTTATGGAATACTATATGCTTGGAGCCATAGGTGGGATCACCTATTGAGTTAGAGTTGCTATTTGATTAGTTTATTTACACTCTTGAGATGAAGTCATATTATTGACAAGATTCTACTCTTTTTAATAACTCTTTTAATTAAGGAGATTACACTCTCTAATGGATCATCTATTAATATGATTATTCTTCGATTGAGGCCATCCATTGATAAGGCTATACTCTTGATGAGAACCACTTATTAATGAGACATATTACTGAATGGAGTTAGTTATTTATGAATATTTAATTTATGATTAGATGAAGCTTATGTAGCTATACTTTAGATTATAAAGCTATACTTGGGACTATATTTTCTTTTGAAGAGAATTGCTTTTTTACGCAAAGTTAGTTTTCAGACTAGGAAAGCTCATACGTTATATCTAGGATGGAAATATCCAATGAAGGGGGTAACATATGCTCAAAATTTATTGGTAGAGATACCATAGTGTTTTTGGGAAAAGGGGAATAGGTTATTTCTGAGGTTAGGGATTACCTATGGAAGGAAATTACCTAAGCATAGTATATGAACGATCATAATCCAAACTGAGCTATAGAAGTGTATGTGAATAGGAAGATTGTCACTTGAAGTACTGGGTGAGAATACTTTGGCCAAAGTAGTGTAAGTAGCCATTGTTTACACTGTCAATTCACTATGTTCCTTTTATGCATTCTAGTTCAGTATTTTCATACTCATAGGGAAATGACCATATCATTAGGTTCTAGTTTGTAGGACACAACACTAAGCTCAGATAGGCATTTTTTATGATGTTTACCAACCAATCACTTTGTCGAAGGGTAGGGCCATCTTGTCATATGTGACAGATGTGTGGGTGACCGCATTTGACATTGTGGTTGGTAGAAAAGTGTTTGAGTGATGCTTCTCATCAAATGGCAGTCGAGGTTTGCAAATGTTTGTGCCAGCATTAGTGACAAATGGAGTGTATGCACCAGGGAGCAAGGACATCCAAAAAAATTATGCACCATTGTGGCGGCATCAGGACTAGTTTGTATAGCTATTGCTAGATGAAGCTCAAAAGAGCTATGTATGTATCTTGTACCCATTTATATGGAAGGATGTAATCTTGAATAAACTTGAGTTTATTCAATGTGAAATCTATGTTATGGAAATATTTGTGAGATTACAATGAAATGCAATAGAATTTTAGAAATATTATTTTTCAAATGTCCATGTAATCTGCATTATGGAAGCAAAAAAAATTATTGCTATGTTATGGCATCATGGAACATTCACTTAACGTGAAAACTTTGGAAATTTACTAAGTAGAACACCGAGGTTGTTACATGTGGTATCAAAGCAACCAAGTTCAACTCTGGAGCCTATGGGCTGATTACGTAAGTATTACGTAAACCTTATCGAAAGATAATGGTTGAAAAGTTCTTATGCCAAGATGGAAAGAGGAAAGAAGAAGGGGAAATGAAAAGGAATATAATATTCCTAGAAACTTGTTTAAGTTTGGGGCTTGGGAAGAATCGTCCCTGGAATTAAAAACTCCAACTCAATATGATACCCCCTTGGATTGCGAGAGATTATGCAATTAGGCTATGTAGGAAGGTTATGAAGGATAACCAATATGTACCTTCAACTTATGAAATAGCAATATGACTATATGGGAATGGGAAGAGTTGAAATAACCCCCTGATTGGTAGCAACCTATAGTTGCAAAGAGTTAAGGATTCTTGGATTTAGTAAGAATACTATGAATCTATGAGTATGAAGTATTGGCATGAATTGGAAATTTTAATCAAAGTAGATAGTCAATGAAGGAGGTATCCAAGAGGTTGGATAACCCTTGAAAAATCTAACTTTGAACAAGATCAAGATCTTGTGTATAATTAAGGAGATAGTACCTTGGAATAAGGGAAGAGACCAAAATGATCAAGAATGAAGTAATCAATGAAGTGGACATGGTTCCACCAACCAAAATTGACGAGATCAATGTGGAGTTATGATTAAGATGAGAAAAAGAAACCAAGCCACCTAGGGTGCTTAAGGTTATGAAGTTACCAAGAATGGGGACAAAGTCACTTGGATAAGCGATTGTAAGAAAGAAACCTCAAAAAGGAAAATTGGATTGACCTAACAAAGGTTTGGTTAATACTAAGTTTGGTAGAAGTGTAGATTAAACACACCAACTTTCCAATGAAAATAAACTTATGTTTAGAGGTTCCAAAAGAAAATGGGACACAATGTGACACTATGTGTCAAAACTATAGAAATAGTAAGGAAACAATGCTCTAATTTGATGAAAAATCAACAAAAGAGGCTTTGTGGATATGGAAATTCCTCCACAAAAAGGATATTGGTATACAAGGAAAAGAGAATTGGAATATTAGAGTGCCTCTTATCTTGTAAAGTTGTTGATTAATCAATAGATCTCTTTATTGATGATCCAATTGTTAAATCTATGAGGTTAGAGATCAATGATGAATCTAACTTTGGGAATAAGTATTTTCAAGACATGCCATGGAGGCAAGAAAAAGGCAATAGAAATCCAACAAGAAAGAATGATAAATCATTTCGAGAAAGAAAATGTTTTCTAGGAGTTCAACTTTGAGTTGATTGAATATCATGGAAACACTAAGGGGGGGAGGAATAGAGTGGATTGACTCAGATACAATACCCCACCCAATGAAAATCATAAACATAATTTTTGATTTGGAAGAACTTTTGACTTCTTCGTAATTCATGATGTAAATTAAGTCATATATTTCATGACCATGAGAATAAAGTATTGGAATTATTGTAAGATAATGAAAAGGTCAAGGATTATGACCAATGAGAAAGGAATATTATCACTCAATACTTTATATATATGATTGATTGAAAGATCAATTGTTATTATCATTGATGCCTTAGAAAAGGATAGGAAAATTACTCAATCATGAAAGGGAAGATAATTGCCTATGGGATCAGCAAGGGAAGATCTAATTACTCATGATTTTGAGAAACATTTGTGCTTGGTAATTAGGTATGCAATTAAATTTGATATCTTTTGAGAACCATCATGTTTGAACGAGAATTGTTACTTGAAAAGGTGTAGATGCTCATCGGGAAAGATAGAGTGAACTGAAAATCAGGTTACAATTTTGAAAATGATCAAAGGATGGAAGGAATACAAGGTATGGATGTCCTAAGAGGAAGGATATTTATCTCCAGAAAAGGTATAACTATTATACTTAAATGTGGCATGAGTCCACGAAATAGGTTATCCTTTAGCCGAAGTAGGCTAATATGGGATGTAAAAGAACCTATGTGCCCCAAAATTTTGGGAGGTTAAGGAATGAAATGAGGGAAATAATGTCATATTTAGGACATTGAAATGATAAAATTATTTGTTGGATGAGGAACCACTATAATCTGGAAAAGATAGAATAAGATGCTACAAGGAAGGTATCAAGTTATTGTCCAGTGTGCCAGGAGATGAAGACAGGATGTCGTCATCAGCAAGACATGTGTACTCTCTTAAGATTCTATAAGGGAAGTGGTAGAACACAAGATAGTTTATTTTTTCTATGTCAATGGAACTGACATAATGTTATGGTGGATAGACTCACCAAGGTAACCAATGCTAGTTGGAAATTTGAATTTGTGTCACTAAAATTTGTATACTCTTGAAGAAAGAGACAATTTTGTGATTAATTTGGTCCTATTTTAGACACCCTTACATCAATCACTTCTTAAAAACTGCATTTATAGGCCCCTAATGCTCATAATTTTGGACTTTAAGGCCTATTTCACTCATAAATCACTCAAATCTTGACAAGAAACATTCAAACCACTCAAATTTTGTGAAACCCACCTCAAAAATCCCTGGTGGAACTAAGTCGCCCAAGGGTGGCGACTTAGTCCCTTTTGTGGTATTTTCCACTTTTGAGTGAGAAAATCACCAACCTAATTCAAATTCTTGAGGGATGTCGGCCTATGAAGTGAAAATAATAAGTAATTTGGTGTTAATGCCTATAAATACATGTTTTTGGGTCATTTTTCACATCTCCTAGTCATTTTTACAAAGCAAAATCAAGAGTCAAGAGAAAAATATCTTTCATAAGAATATTCTTTAGTCTTTTTACAGCAAAGTTGAAGCTTTAGGGAAAAAAACTAGGGTTTTTGCAGGTCTTCAAGCTCACTTTTGGTTCAAGATCTCACATTGCAAAGGGTTGATCATGGATTCCTATGGTGAATCATGGAGAAATCTAGGTTGAGGAGATGCAACTAGCCATCAAATCACACCTAAAGACTTGTTTTCAAAGTGATTCCATCTTCGATTTTCTCTCTATCTTCAAATTTAAGTTTTGCATACCATTTGCATTCATTTGAAATGTTGTAGGGTTTCTTGGATTGAAGTCTTGCATCATTCAAATTCCATTTACTTATCTTATTCTAGCACATTAGAATAGGGTTTTGTCTTACTTCAAATTTTCCTAGTCTTAGACACACTTAGGGCTAGGGTTTTATGTAGATTAAATATCCCTTCCAAAGTTTAAATACCAACTAGGGGTTTGACTGAGGAAAACCCCCCCATTAGAAAATAAATTATCTTCTATTTTGCAGGGGTTTTCAAATATTCAAATCTCGATTTCCGTCAGAAAATAGAGTGCAGATTGTGGGCTTTTGTTTCCACTTTCGGATTTTTAGAAAATACAAAGTGGAATAAGTCGCCCATAGTGGTGACTTAGTCCCACTATATTGGTTTTTCAGGAATTTTCACAGTTTCATACACCCATTTGGTAGAAACGGCTTTCTGGAAAATTTCCCTAATCTGGGACTAAGTCGCCCAACTTGGCTTAAGTGCCCCAGTTGGCTTAAAAAATAAATTTTCCAGAATTTTAGAGGTCCCTGCAATCTCCAGTCAACTCTTCATCAATTTCCAAGTGCATAGTTTATATTTATCTTTATTTTGTTCTTTATTGCACCTTTTTCATCATTTTTCATATCACATTGTGTTTTCCAACAAGTTGCATTCCTTAGGTTTAGCATCATTAAATCATTTATTTTTCAGTTTATTGCATTATTACATCATATTTAGATACATTGCATCCCATGTAACATTAATCTTGAGTGTAGATATTAGCATTTCAACCCCAATTCCTCTCCTTTTAGGTGAAAAACCTAGAAGAGTTAGTGGCAACCTTGGGCTATCCAAAATCATTGTCCACAAAATTATAGGATGTCAGTCATAAATAATATATTGTGTGAATTAGTTGCTTAGTGTTCCTGAGAAGGTTATCTTAGATGAGAACAAACAAATAATGATAAGGTTTTATAAACCATGATCATATTACGAGACATTCAATTGAACAAATGCTCAATATATTATTATAGCTGGATAGGCAAAAGTGATAAACCAAATCTTGAATGATTTGTAGAATACTTATAAACTTCTATCATTGAGGTTTGATCCATTGTATGGAAAGGAAGGTTGAAAACTAGATTAAACTAAAATAGGCTAAGAAATGGGGTTAACCTTAGATTAGAAAGGATTTCAAATGGATAGAATATCGAAAGATCAATGAGAAACCTTGTTGATACAAAGCTTGAAATATGAAGCAGTATCGTTATGTTTGGAATTGACAGGTTTCCAAGAGCAATGTTATTCTCAAGATGGACAAATAGTCAAGAGCGTTACTTTAATGATTAAGGAAAATGGATGTGTAAGTGATGGACAGACTCGACTTCCGAGTTATCTAAAGGTGTAAATACCAAAGGGAAAGATGGGACCCACGGTGTGGTGTACAATACACCAACATTCCTTATATATTTAGGTTACACTAAGGATAAATTTGTGGGCCAATGAGAATGTGTTTTCCAGTCATTGTGGCATAGGTGTCATGTGGTATATAGTTACTATTGTACTGAGGATGTACATACAAGGCAATATGATTATAATGTATAAAGCTCTTTGAGAGAGAAAGTATGTGTAAGGCACAAAAGTTCTCCCTATGTGTTAACGAGGACACTCGATGCAAGGTCCAGGAAGGACAATATTGTGAGGAGTGGTGTTGTTATGAGGGAAGATTATTTAATAATTCTTACATGAATTGGAAAAGGTAAGTAAAACCTTTATTTGACTTTATCTATATGTTAAAGTGCTTTAAATCAATGGGGATGATGATTCACAAGGGGGGAAGTATGTCACACCCAATCTTGTTATTACTGATTTACTTTTACCTTCGTGGGTAAAACGGATGGTAAATGCAATCATGATTTTGATATGCTTGCTAAAAGAATGGAATACTGAAATAGGTATTATGTGAAAGTGTCGATAAATGCTAAATGTGGCTTTGAAAGAGTAAATATGTTTACATTGATGAACATACATTGCTATATGAATATGCTATTTTTTTATGATGCATATGGATTTATTATGAACGTCTAACTACCTTGGTGTTGTACTAAGTTGGTTACAGGGACAAGTTCAATCCTTCGAAGGGGAGGGGAAGTATCACTCAGGAGAAGTGATTGGTCGAGTAACCCTAAATGAAACCTAACTGAGCTTACACACACACTCATAGTAGAATGGTTGAGTCGAGTCAGTTTGGATTCGGTAAGTGACCCCTTCGTCTTAGTCTTGGCTTATTGGAATTAGTTAGTCTAGATGAGTTGGGTCAGTTGGAACCAAGTAACCTTTGAGGATAGGTTGATATGCTTGATTAATGTCTTTGATTTCTTGGATTGAATTATGTGATTGAATGACCTTGGTCTTGTTCTCTGGTTTCTTGATTGATCGCAATTTGGTTGAGCCTCTTTGATATGAATGAGACCTTATTTGTGAGTGTATGTGCGTACCTATGTCCATAAGTATATATACATCAAATGTAGATATGTATATATGTTAAGCGGCAACTCATGCATACAATTATATAATATGCATAAGGACACTGGTTGCACGTTTATGATATATGCACATATGTACACACTTTGTATCTACTTATTGATGAAGAAGAATGCATATGTGACTAATATTGTAAAATATTAGATAATGTTAATATATTGGTATATATATGCATGAACTTGATAATGCTTACATATATACACATATGTACTAGTATGTGAAAAGCCTTTGGATTATATAATTTTTAGATAAACGAGTATATATATATATAAGTGTATATATATATTAATATATAAATGAAATATAACAATGGCACTTATACACATTTATATATTAATAATATATATGTTAATTTACATATTTATTTATGGTATTTGAAGTATTTATAAGTAAATACAATGCTAATGTATAGTGCGCTTGAGAGACCAAGGATTAAAATACAACACAAAGTTTATACTATGTATAATTTATACCAAATGCTCTTTAGCACAATACGCAACGCTATCTATGTGAACCATATCAAGGCTTTATAACCAGTGCGTAAAGACTTATTCTAATGTTTGAAACGTTGTCATGAAGGTAAAGCACCACCATACAATGCATGAGACTTAGTCCATGGTTTATGGAGGCTACGCATAGTTTTGGAGTTAATGTTGAGTGTTGATTTCTATACACTTAATAAAGTCTTTGACCAATGCATACATTTAGTTGAGAGCTACACATAACCACACTATGTAAGTGTTTAATGAGTGAAAATCTTAGCATAAAGGCCGAGTATTACGTATGCTATGCAAAGTTGATCAATGCAAGTAATGCACAAATGATAAAGGCCAATATGGAGAAGTAAGTCGTAGTTGACATCATTTAAAATGCATTGTTGTTTTATAGTAGTGTATTGCTTCTGCCTTTAAACACATTTATCCAAAAGATGAAAGTGATGGAAATATTAAATAACATATTCATTGTGCATGTGATTTAAATGCAAGATACAGGGAATAGTTAGCAAGTAATGTGCTTGGTCAAAGCACAAGTCTGAATGCTATTAAAGAAGAGTTGACTCGTCTTTTCTCTATCAATAGAATAGAGGTGAGTCATTCTACATGGGGAGTGGTGTCGATTGACACTCCTTTTATTTTGGCATCAATGTCTCAATTTTCTATATAAATAGATGGGATAGCTCTCTCATTTCAAATGCACAATTCTACAAGTTTATTTTGCAGAAAATATTCTGAGAGTTATATTCTATGAGGGCTTTGAGATACTTTGTAAGAGCATAGAGTTATATTGTGGAAGAGAATATAGTGAAGTATTACTTGGAGTAGTAAAGTGAAGTCTAGCAAGATGCTATTGGAAGGCTATGAATCCAGTTAGTCAATTGGATCAAGCGTATCACATGCATGAGGATCTAATCTTCCTTATTTGTCTTTTATTATGAAAGAATGAGTTTGATTGTTTTGATTGGATTTTCTTGAGAATACTTGAATTAGTGAATCATAGCATTTGCTTATGGGAAGGAAAAGAAGTTGTTTTATACTTTTCTATGAGATTTTGTATATATTCCATAATAGGAGTGTTTGTTTATCATTGGTATTATATACCAAGAATAATGAAATATGATTAGCTTAAAGGAAGTGTCTTAAAACTCCTATATACCCTATATGGGAGTTAGATATTGATGTTCTATACATAGATAGTTTAGACTACGTGTATAATGTGAAATATGTCAATGTCATGAAGTGACTTGACAATGTTATCTTATTATGCTAGAAAACCTTGGGAATGATAAGGTTTAGCTATATATCCATAATGATAGTATGAAAGATATGATAGGATGTGATGTTATGCAAACCACATCAATTATCCTTACTTGAATGATCACTTGATCATACTTTACACTCGAATGAAACCCTAGGTTTAGAATAACCCATTTGGGTCGAGAAGTTTATTCGATTAAAGAATGAAGCCTTAGGTTAAGATTTACCTACAGGGTTGGGATATGTACTTGACTACTCATTGAAACCTATAGGTTGGGAATAACCTACTTGGTTGGGTTGATCATTTAGTCTTGATTGGAACATATAGGGTTAGATTAACCTATATACAATCGAACTAGTCATTGGTTGATGACTTTATCTTAGGATTAGGATATATCAAGGTTAAAACTCGCCTATGTGATTAAGTTGATCACTTGAGTTTATGGAATACTATATTCTTGGAGCCATAGGTGGGATTACCTATTGAGTTAGAGTTGCTACTTGATTAGTTGCTTTACACTCTTGAGATGAAGTCATATTATTGACAAGATTCTACTCTTTTGAATAACTCTTTTAATTAAGGAGATTACACTCTTGAATGGAATCATCTATCAACATGATTATTCTTCGATTGAGGCCATCCATTGATAAGGCTATACTCTTGATGAGAACCACTTATTAATGAGATATATTACTAAATGGAGTCAGTCATTTATGAATATTTAATCTATGATTAGATGAAGCTTATGTAGCTATACTTTAGATTATAAAGATATACTTGGGACTAGGTTGT
>VDFB02075321.1:60022642-60250278 GCA_007258455.2 Sequoia sempervirens | reverse complement strand
ATTCAAGCCGGAACTTCTAGCTGGGCTCTTTAATCAGGAGCTGGATCCTACAGTCATTTACTGTGATAATCAGAGTTGCATCAAACTCTTTGAGAATCCAGTGTTTCATGACAAGTCAAAGCACATTGAGATCAAGTACCACTTCATCAGAGATTGTGTAGAGAAGGGGATAGTGAAGCTCAAATACATTCCTACGGACAAACAGATAGCAGATATCCTGACGAAGGCCTTGATGAAGAGCAAGTTTGAATTCTTCAGGGACAAGTTGGGTGTGGTGCAGAACACTTTCCTCGCTAAGAGGGAGTGTTGATTTTTGTAGCTCGAAAAGTGGGATATAGATTTGCTTTAAAGCAGCTTAAGATTAGATTTGTTTTAAAACAATTCGAGTTGGATTTTCAGCAACAATAGTTTTTATTCTTTAAATAGAATGTTTCTGAGTTTGTGAGGATAAGATAAATCCTAGAGTGATTTTATGTGTAAATAAAGCCAAAAAAAGCAAGGGAAGATTCTTTCCTTGCACACTAAGTAAAGCAGCTAGGCTCTCTATAAATACAAGATTGCTGTAGCAAACTCGTATTGTATTTTCGAAAGAAAAGTTTGCTGTTAGGCTGAATAGAAGATCCAACATTTGCAGGTTTTTCCCCACATTGGGGTTTCCTGGGTATATCTATGTTAGTCTTTTTGTGTTTGGCTTGATGTTATTTTTGTTTCCGCTGTTATTAGTTGTTAATTAACCTAGTTGTATTAATTGTTATAAATCAGATTTCTTTCTGTGAATTTATTGTGCAATTAATCTGTTGCTGGGTTATAGAAATTAACAATCCCAGATACTTGTCTGTCTTTGATCTATCTAAGGTTTTTGTGTTCTTTCCCTTTTCATTCTATTTCCCCTTCTTTTCTTTGTTATACTTTCTGATTAAAAGAATAAAAAAACCTAAATATCCTCATCTTAAGAGAGAACTGGCCCTCTCAAATACACAAGAAAATCGTACATTCAGTGGCAATTTGGCAATTTCTCCAACTGTTGCGAGCACTTATTGCTGCCCATTGAACGAACCACAGTGATTTCAATGAAACATTGCAGTAACAATTCTGTTTACCAACAGAACACCAAAAACACTTAAAAATATTTGTATATCCAAATATTTTGCTTCCCTCAATAGTCCAAAAACAATCCGTATACATACTTATTTGTTTAATGCATACTTGTATAATTGTATCTGGTGTACAATATGTAAATGACTGCTTTTCTGTCTTTTAAGGTTACTTCAGAGAAGAGATTAAAGAATAAAATGTGATTTTAAAAAACTATATATATATCATGCTTTTTAAAATTCAGAATGTATCGTGTTCTAGTCTAAAGCCCAAAATCAACCCTGCTGAGTCTACATTGAGCACAAGTCAGGTCAATATGTGTTGTGTTCAAGTCTAAGCCCAGAATCATCCTGACAACTATATGTTAAGCCGGAGTAAGGTAACCCTGGTCCAAACTACCTCTAAATTAAATAGTTTTTTTAAGAGTAAATTAAAATAAGAAATTTATTTTTTTAAGAGGAGCCAGAGATAGGGTGGAAGGGAGGCAGGATAGTGGCAACATGGTCAAAGTAACCAGGTATGACGCATTATCATAATTGAACAAACGGAAAACAAAGACAAATTTTAGTCTAAAATTGCAATTATCCAATGATAAGCTTAAATAGGCATTGGCATATTTACTAGTAAAAAGTAGAGCAAGGTGAAAATACTGTCATATGCATACAATTAGGCCATTGTGTCTTAAAAGTACAGAATACAAACACAAACCTTGCCATCTTTTCCACAACAGTAATCCCGTAGACAAAGTCAAGAAACAATGTTAAGATTGAAATCGAATTAATATACTTATAACCATGGCACTAACATGTTAATGGCCTTTAGAAAGAACCTGATCCCACGTTTAGCAATAAGTAAACATGGGGATAAAGATAAGCTCAAAATGAAATGTTAAAGAGAGTGGAATACAATTTCCAAAAGAACAAGCTGATCAGAACCAAACTGAACAAAGCTGCCTCAGACACTGTGCCTTTAGATTTAAATTGCCACTCAAAAAAAAAAATTACTTGCTTTTATTAACATTTTCAGGCATATCTTGCACACATATCATACTGATTCTATATGTTACTCAAATAAATGCACAAAAGGTCACTCTTATCTGCAAGTTTACAAATGCAAAATTCTAAATACATGAACGTCAACTAGACACTACTTTTCTAATTACACAACTCATCATTTTCATGAAATTAAGAAAATGAAAATGAAATGCTTCAACAAACTTGACCAAGTTAAAACAATTTTGGGCTTCATGGTTCGAAAACCATATTTTCAGCTTCTGCCTTGATTGATTGGAAGAGCACAGAGGAGAGGTACCGCTCACCAAAACTGGGAAGCACCACCTGCAAGTAACAAATAGATCAATCCAAAAGACACAAGCAGTTTCCAAATGTTTGCCCTGCTAGGGGAAGTCTGGTGCTGACATAATCAGAAAAGTACTTAAAATGGATAAATGTAAAAAATACAAAAGAACATGATTGATGGAAAGTAGACTATAAATGCTATCTAGAGAAGCCAGATACTCACAACAATAAGCTTCCCAGCATTTTCCGGCCTCTTTGCAATTTTAATTGCAGCTACAGTTGCAGCTCCTGATGATATACCCACCTGTTGCAATCATATAAATCAGCTTCATAATCAATACTAACCACATGCAACCATTGAAGGCTGAAACAAGAAACTGAATTAAGACAATGATTGATAAGTAACAAGAATACAGTGCCCCAAATTCTTGTCCATCCGTAAAAAGGTAATGGCAGAGTTTCGCAGAAGGAATGTAATTCAATGGGACCATGTAAGCAGAAAGAAATTAAAGAAAATGACTGGGAACATCAGGACCAAATTTACTTCGTCTATAAACCTTTTCTAGGCATGCAAACATCATGAATGATACCATGCACAGATCTGTACTATGATGCTTCAATGAGTGGCTAATCCCTCCCTAACTCAGAATTGCATCCAACTTCTCCATCTTTACTGTGGTGTTGCCATATTGCATGATAACATCTGCTCCCAACTTTGATGCAGACAAGAACCTTGTTTCCCATCCTCCTAGATCTAGATCTGGATTAAGTTTTAGATTTTTATCTTTACTAGAGAAAATCTTTTAAGCATATTCCTAAATAGCTATTTTAATGTGTACTTTTGAGTGCCATATCCTGAATTAGATATCATAATTGATTCAATATGTTGGTGCAGCAAATCAAATTCATCCATTGCGTCCAAATACCTCATAAGAACTTTTTTTTTGGAGTTATCAATGAGAGGCTGAACTGTCCTCACCTTGTTTGTCTGCAACCTTCTTCAGAAGAGTTGTAAAGAGGGCACATCCAAACAAAGAATTAGGTGTTTTTGCTCACCTAGTTTTGTTGATGTTAGACAAAGACGTCAAATTCTTTACCATCACTCAATTATGTCATCAGATGTTAGAACCTTTTGCTTTCCTCCTGGACAATGAGAATTCACATTGGAACCTTCTTCTCTTTGATGGCAGCGAGGTAAGCCCTTCAAAGTTTGGATATCCCTCATTCATTTGCTACTTTTCCACAAAAGCAACATCTTCCAGAGTAGGCATCTGTTCTTTATGCTAATTTCTCCAGATTCTTAATGCCCCTAATGCTTATCCAGATAAATGCCTCCTAAGAAGACAGAAACTTGGAGAGCACGCACAATAGTTTTGCAACAGCTCTTGAGGAAGTTCATGCTGCCTTCAGTAATGCCATTTGCTTTGCTGCCTTGCACAACCAGTCAATCAACCTTAAAATGTTATATTTTTTACTTGGATCTACTTCTTCCTTCCTTTTAAATTCTGTTGAAAAGTAGTTACTCAGGTGCTTGGACTATCTTGCTAAAATTATTCTTCTTATTCCATAGTACAGTAACACCATTCCCATTTCTTGCATTGTACTATCCTGCATCACCTTGTCAAAATTCTACCTCACCTTATTAAAGGAAACCATATATAACCGTAATTCAGGATTAATGTCTTTATTATACCTGACAACTACAGTTGTCCTATATTTTCATATTAAAAGCTGTATAACCGTAATTCAGGATTAATGTCTTTATTATACCTGACAACTACAGTTGTCCTATATTTTCATACTAAAAGCTGTAGTGTCACTTTACTTCTTGACAAAAGTTTCAAGATGTAAGTTCTTTTATTGTAAACCATCATACATCATTGTCAACCATACACCCACACTACATTAAATTCTTTTAAAGTTCTATTATCATTGGAATTTAGTTTATCATCTTTTCATACAAAAACACATCAAGATCATCATTCCATACAATATCTTAGTTCCAAAAGGGGCTTCCAATCATACATGACAATCAACAGTACTGCTAACCTTTCCCATCCACAACATCAAGGTCATCCATCTTATCAGTTGTGGTGCCAATCTACCTCCAAATCCATGGTGCAGGAAAATATTATAATCCTTTCCATCCCATATGTCTTCAATATCTTCAAGAACACTTCTGACAAAGCCACATCAACAGCAGCAAATCCAAATCCATTGTCTATCAAATTGATTATCTTATGAATCATATCCAAATTAGTTACATAATCACTGTGTAGAAACAAAGTTCCTCAATGATGATGTGTAAATTAAACTTGTCTTTCAATTTAAGTTCAAAAGCAGGACAAGTCATATGTAACTGTTAATTCCAGAATTGAAAAAAGTACCGGACCTACTCTTTAATGCTACTGGAACAATATCGCTAGCATCATCCTCAACTGGTTATAGAAATTCTTCTGCAAACCGTCATACCATTCATGGTGACATTATTCAAACAAACTAAAAATGAAATTTTTGTCTGAATCCTCTTGGATCGTACCATTCTAAGCCTGCATATTCTTCTTGTATTAATTCCTATGTGAATGATTAAGTACCTTACTTTCTTATCCTTTAGGCAATCCATCATAATGTTTAACCCTATCTAAATTTGAAACTCTATCAACATCTTGCCCAAAATCCTTTATCTGCATGAAATAGCTAAAAATTGTGTAAATTGCCCATAATACAGTGAAAACAACTATAGCATCCTTACTTCAATTATTAAATTGTGTAAAAGCCAAAAAAATAAAAAAGTGAGTGCCCTTTTATAAAGAATATCCATTGTTGTGGCCATGCCACCTGACTCCATTTCATCACCAAACCAATTACAGCTCAGTTAATGCATCAACATTCTAATCCTGTCAAAAGGGTTGTGATCAATTGGTAGGACCACTTGATTCTCATGTTAGAGACCAAGGTTTGATTCTCCAAGGGCATTGTAATGCCGGTACAGTGTGCTGGAGTGATATCCCCACACCACTGTTAGTGCGCAGTAGGCCCACAGGTGATGAAGGAAATCAACAAGGTATAAGGAGTAGCTATCCTGCAAGAGGAGAAGGAAAAAGTGTTCAACCAAGCTATAGGAGCAAAGGAGACAAAAGCAGATGCCTTGCAGGTGAAAGGAGGTGAGAAGAAGGTGAGGCCTTCAAACCATAGGAACACCACTGAAGGGATGGGAGTTTGAAACGTAACTGCAGTAGTATCCCTGCTGGTAGAACATTAATTAAAGCAGTACCCCCACAAATGAATTGTATGGGATGTGGGTCCCATGAATAAACCCTCACAATTGAAGGGTGGGCACCCCTATAGAACCGACACTAATTAATCTAAACATTCTTAACCTTGGATTTCCAAAAATGTGACCATCACCATTCCAAGTCATTGTTAAGATGATCATGCCTACACGCACAATTCCCAATGTTACAAATGTCCTCAACCAAGGACACTATAACAATGATCACAAATCAATTATAGTTATATCAAGACTTTACCAAAATAACAATTAAAATAAAATAGAAACCTAACAATAAACTATTCAACCCAAGTTATGAACAAGACTACTTCTAGATGATTTAGTGGCTTCAACTTGCAAAGTGCTTCTGCCTACGCCCTGTAGATGGTACCTTTTAGTGACTTTTCCTCCAAACTGTGAGGCTTCAAGGCAGCATGTTCCTTTGTGCCAGCAATCACAGAGGGCCAGCCACCTCATTATCAACTTGCCTAGATGCTTCTTGTATTCAATATAATAAAGAACTCATTAACCAAATTGGAAGTTATGCTTAATATTCTTGTTGTTCAAAGCATTTTGTCTTCTATAATACACCATCCAACTGTAATTTGCTTGCATCCTAATCTCTTCAAGTTTCAAAATGTCTTGTATTTGTCATTTCAAAGTTTCCGTGTCTTCCACTGTTGTCATTAAAGCAATTTGTAATCTACAATGATGAACTTAATCAACACAATGCATTCAAGTCCATACACCAACTAGAATGGGGTGTGCCTTGTAACATAAGTTGTCTTTATGCGAACACAAAATTGATGGTAGCCTCTCATTACAACCATTGGAAACACCATTGCAGGGCTTTATCAAGACAAGTTTTTAAGGCTTATTGAGAGACACTGGCTAAGGTTGCTAAGAAGAACTTTTACGATGGAGATGAAAAACTTATCATTTCCTCTAACATCTTTTCCATGAAACCTCCATCATTTACTTGTTCACATAGATGGGTGCCTATATTTATCATTCTATTTCCATATAGGAAATCTATGCCAACCAAAACAACACAAAGCTTTGTTGGCACTGTCTACCTTGTTCAATAGCGTGTTATCTAACAACTATTGATTTAGAATTTCTAGTTGCAAGAACTATAAGAGCAAAATTGTCAACTGTCCATTTCTTAAAATGGTTGTTACATCAACATTTGATGAAGATGCATGTATTTCTTATGACTTGAATTCTTTTTGTCTTACTGACATTATAAGAAACAGTATTCTTCTGTCACTAAATAAAGAAGGCCACTAGACTTCTGCCTGCAATACCATTCCTGTCATTATCTTTGATTGGTAATGAACCTCAATAACACCACTACTAGCTCCCTTTCACATATCCAAGTGTTTGTGCTGAATCACAAAATTGAAGCAAACACCCAGTTTATATAAAACCAGTACAACGCTGCATCAGATAGCATCTGCTTCTGTTCCACCTCCAATACAATTCTCATCAGCCTCAATAACACTACTACTAGTTCCCTTTAGGATATCCGAGTGTTCATTGACAATAATATGTCATCAAAAAATTGAATCAAACACCCAGTTTCTATAAAATCAGTACAACATTGCATTAGACAGCATCAACTTCTGCCTCACTATGTAATTTTTTGATACCTTCCCAAATGCTAAAAACTATGATGGAATATTTTTGTCCTTCCTTTTCAGGTAAAATTATAAGTTTCCTGGAAAAGATGCTGAAAGAGTGTTTTAACGTGTCAAACTCTCTACAATAGAGAACATAAGGAAACATGCTTGAAACGTATGATATGCCAAATAACTCAGCCTCACATGTAATGTTTGAATGCAACAGGCCTCCCAAATTTGAAATATTAATTGACCAAAGAAGCATCCTAAAACACATGTTATATCTGAATGTAAACCAGATTTGTCAAGCTTGATATACAAAAGCCCAAATTGAACACTGGCATGCTTCTTTTCATTTTTCACCTATAAGATGCGCGATATTGAAAACATACCCTTTAAAATAGCACTTTGAGAGGAAAACTAATTACAATAATGTCAATGAAGTTATTCTACTCACCAGTAATCCTTCCTTTGTCGCAAGCTTCTTGGCCATGTCTACAGCTTCATCACTAGAAACCTGACAACATTGTCCAGGTAAGAATAGAACCCATAACAGAAATGTGTCCTGATGTTATAAAATTGATCGCCTAGCAAAGTATGAAGATTGTAACTGGAATAAAAATATTTAAGATTAAAGTTCAATAGGCAGCTGTCACCAACTTGCTAAAAGGAAAAATATGCTTCACTCGTCATCTCTAACTGTGCATCGTTCACTAATACATCCATAATTACATCCCACCAAATCCTTGTGATTTTAACTCTAAAACTCTTGTACTTTTGGTTTGTTAGAGATAAAGTTAATAAAAATGGAACTGTATACTTCACAGAATAAGCAGTGGAGAGAACAAACCTGGATAACCTCATCCAGAATGTTGACATCCAGAATACCAGGGACAAATCCAGCACCAATTCCTTGAATTTTATGAGGGCCTGTGACAGAACCAAAAAGAACTTGCACGTCTATGTAAATGAACCAAAGGAGTCAATGTAAGAAACCCAATTCCAAAATACCCTTCAATTCTATTTCCTCAAAAGATAAGAACTAACCATTTATATTTGTATTCTATTGCCGATCTACTTGAAAAACTAAACAATAAGACTAGTGATCTTGTAATGGAAAAATGGAAATCAATTAGTCTCCCAAATCAAAAAGTGAAAAGTCATCACCGTTTCCTGTTAAGGCTAAAATTCTTTAACCAGCTATTGAAAAATATAAGTTAGACTCTTAGAGGATTGCTATAATTCTGTTGTTTGGACCAGGTAATATTTTTTGTAAGGAATTATTATCATTCTGATTCAAGCTCTAATTTTTCGGACACAAATTTGGCATCTGGTGTTCCAGGAAAATATTCCTATCATTGGCCATTTGCATAAGGACTAAACTTTAGTGATTATTTGTTAGCACTGTACCTTTCCCTTTACCATAGTCATCATAAATTGCCTGAAACATGTTTTTAATCACTGTCTCCCATTCCTGAATAGTGAATACTAACAAGATATTGATAATTGAACCCAACATCTGCCCACAATGTCATGGCTGCCAAACTAGATGTTGATTTACAAGTTACAACATGCAAAGACATAAGGTTTGCCTTGTTTTATTCATTACTTTAATTTGATGTATTTTCTGGAGAGGGAGAGGCAACAACTGAAAAAAAATGTCAGATATACAGGGTAAGATTAGATATGGTCAGTAATGAAAGAATGAGATGATCAAGAGCAAGGAGGCCAGCAATTATGTTCTCTTCTAAACCCATCCAACCCAAAATCCCAAGTAACAAACTGTTTGGCTACCATTCAAGCATGCCCTTAATGATTTTTTCTCTCAGACAATAAATGCATGCAGAACATGGATCCAGCAACTGATTACAATGGAATGAGTTCAACAATAAATATTTGAGAATTTGCTATTTGATTATTTACACAGAATTTGCAGTGGACTTGTGTAGCATGCCAACCAGATCCTTGAGGGTACAGCTTCCTTAGTATAATTGGAGTCCTTGCATGGACTATGTCTGATGTTAATCTGTTCTCTCACAATTTTTCATCCCTCTCAAGTGCTTGGAGTGATACAGAATAGTCAGAAAAAGATACCGAATAGTTAGAAAAAATATTTAACTAAGCATAACCTTTTTGGCAAAAAGAAGCATTCCAAAGTTAATTCAATATGCATTTTTTCTTAAGGCACTGAACAAATAAAGAAAATTTTAAAAGCATACACTTGAAAATAGGAAAAACCCAACATGTTCCCAAAAGTGATTATTATTATGAATTATCATATTGCCCCAGGGTGTTGGCTGCTAAATATGTCATACTTTAAGCTAAATAATAAATTTTGCATTGCATGTTAATAACAATCATTCATATAGCCAATAGCATCAACAAACCGCAGAAACCTGCCCATTTAGAAAAGGTTCAATCATTTCTTACCAGGCTTGCCTCCGGACAAAATAGCACTCTCAGTAGGCTCCACACCATAGATCTACAAAACAATAGATTGTCTATCATATGTATATTGTTTATAGCATATTAAAAGGTGTATATGGAAAAGAAAATAGGTAGATAAATCAGTCATCATCATGAGAAAACATTCAACATAATAAAACTGACATAACACAGGACTTCCACCACTTCTTATGTTCAAGAAACTCGGGAATTGTTTAGTACATGCATTATCTAATATGTTACCACAAATATTTGACATACTGAGGTGAGGAAATCCCACCCATATCTAGAATTAAAAGAAGATGGTGTCTCTTGTTAATATCAAGTCCAATTCACATGTAATAGTCAAAAAAACTGACCTTAACATCAGGCTTCTTTTCCCTCAGATAACGACCTGCGCCAGTGACAGTACCTCCAGTTCCAATACCAGAAACAAGAGCATCTACCTGGCCTGCAGAATCTCGCCAAATCTCAGGTCCAGTTGTCTCATAGTGAATCTGCAACACCGCTCTCAGAACTATCAACCACAATCTTATGCTATTATATTCCCTGAAATTTTCTTCTAAGTAAGCAGTATGTTATAAGATTACCTTTGGGTTAGCAGGATTCTCAAACTGTTGAAGCATATATGCATTGGGAGTTTTTTCCACTATCTCTTCTGCTTTCTGGACAGCACCTTTCATACCCCTAGAAGGATCTGTGAGGACCAATTCAGCTCCAAAAGCTCGCAGTAAGATCCTCCGCTCTATACTCATAGAAGATGGCATTGTGATAATAAGCTTATATCCCTTCGCAGCAGCTATAAATGCCAGCCCTATTCCTGTATTGCCACTTGTAGGCTCTACCAGAACACTCTGCATATATCAATATTTGACACGAGATGAGACCGACCTTGATAAAAATAAAACCATATAGATGTAATTTAAAAACTTGCATGCAGCAAAAACTTTGCTACAATAACTAAATTATGTGAAGAGCATCAAAATTACTCATATAGAATGTCTACTGAATTAATTAATACAAAGGGTATCAATTTAATAAAAGTTGAGTATAAATATCTTTCAAATTTTATTGGAAGAAAATGAAAAACCAGAGCATATGCATAAAACTGCCCTTATCTAAAGCTGATTATTTATATTAAAAACTGTAATATATACATACAAATACCGTCAATTGGGCCATGGTCCAATGAATGAATTGACTAGTTTATTATACAGCCGGCCGAGATTTCGTTCTGGCAGAAGACTAGGCTGCATCATGTGTAAGAGAAATGACGCCAGGAGCAAGTACCAAGTTAATTTGTTTCCCCGCTAAACCATTCACAGCTAACCCAAAAATTCATGCAGCTCCTATAAGTGCTCATTTCAAGAAAGCTTCAAAACAAAAACAAAAAAATGCATACAACTAGATATCATCAAGGCTAAGGGAATAAATACTCGTGGTATGGTAATAAATTCATGCAAGGAAGATGTTTGCTACACATGGATCATGTCCACAGCCATTTCCAATTTATGTTATGAATCATTACTTAGCTTCAAACTGTAGTAAATAAGCTTTATGGCATACCCAATGCACTGATAATACTATACAAGTACTACCATGTCACGTGAAGAATAACTTATTCCCATATATTAAAGCAGGCATAGTTCAAGCGATTTTAGTGTAAACGATAACAAGGGCTCACAAAAGATTTTAGTGTAATGTAACGAGGGCATTCATAAGAGCGTGACCTAGTTCCAAATCCCTCTCACAGAAACAATGGCAGTACCGACCATAACTCTAGTGGTAAGCATGACCCAGGTTCAAAACCCACTCACAGCAACAATGGCGGCCATAGCTCTAGTGGCCATGTGGCAAGGTTACTGTGTAATAACTGTGGGGTACATTTTAAAATGGCCCCCATTTAGAAACCTTAAGAATGTGATCCAAGCTTAGCCCACACAAACCTTGCCCAAAATTTACAAAGCAAACTAAAAAATTAACAATCACAGATATAGCAAGGACAGACAAAAATTGTGCTTCACAATCTTCTTAGAATGCTATAGTAATGCCTAGAGAAAAATAAGAAAGCCCATATTGCAAAACAGTTTATACTTGTGCTTGTACAATTGAATAGGATTACAGCAGAATCAAACATTAGAAAAAACAGAGGACATATACTTAAAAGAAAGAAAAAAAAGCAAAAGAAACAAAATCGAGCTCAAGCCTTCTAAATGCTAAGCTAAGTCTACCTGTCCGGGAGTAATAAAGCCTTTTTCCTCTGCATCGCTTATCATACTATAACCGATCCTGCACAAAAAACGGTAGAAGACGAAAAGAATCAACAATTATGCAAGCATGCCCTCATCTTAAGCTATGCTATAAATCCCCCTGGAATAAACATCGCTCTACATTATTTTCAACTAAATTATTATATCAATCTGTTATTTTCAATTTCCAGCCAAAGAAAGATAAAACATAGTTTGAATTTTGAACCAAAAAAACTCTAAATGCTTCAAATACCTGTCCTTCACACTGCAGCATGGCTCCATAATTTCGAGCTTTGCAGCAATTTTTGCGACGCATCCATCCACAACACTGTTAAGATAAACCAGTGGGGTATTACCGATTAACTGCAAACACCATAAACCAAAAAAGATTAAATCATAGAAGCAACTGCATGGACAAGAATTTAACCATATAAAACCTAGTCGGCTAAGATACTTCTGCAGCTAACTTCAAAGGTGTGTTTTTCCAAGAAATGCATACCTCAGTCACGTCTTTGGCGATTCTGGGACCGTCTTTCGCCATTTTTGAAGATCTTACGATCGAATCTCTTCCACTAGGTACTACAAGCAGAGGCGCAAAACGAAAACAAACTTATCTTTCCAGAAACTATAGGACATTCACGGGATGTTAGTACATGGCTATGTTCAATGTACATATTATAGCGTATGAGGGGTATATTCGGTAGGAGGCGTGGAGGTTACGTCCGCCGGCACACTGTTTGCGCAAAGGATTTACTATTTATTATTTATTATTTAAATAGGTGGATTTGTACCAGGAGAGGGTTTGTTGATTTTTCAAGGTAGAAATATAGTAAGAAAAATAAAGAATGTGTTTTATTTGTCTGTAATCTTCGCTCCTGCCTATGCACGATGACGATGCCATCCACGATTTTCGATTACTTAACTGGTTTTCAAAGGTATTGTCATTGAAAAGTACGCAACCAATTATAATAATAATCTTTAAGATAAATTTTATCTGATTACTTTATTTAATTTTATAAATTAAATTATAATTGCAGGTATGTAAATATGTAAAAAATATAAGTTTAAAAGAATTCATCTCTGTCTGCAGAATTTTTTTTTTTTACATTTTTATTAATGTGTATTTATTAGTTTATTAAGAAAAATAGAAATTGTCAAAAAAATTTAAAGAGTATCTATCAAAGAATTTACAATGTATTTAATCTTTTTACAATGTATTTAATCTTTTAAATTTTAGAAATTATAGTTTGAGCAATTTTTAAAGAGTATAATATAATTCTAAAGTTATGGGAAAGAATGTTCAAAAATTATATCAAGTTTCCACAATTCATAATTGTTAATAAATATTGTTTGTAGATTCAATTGTGTTGGAGTTTTTGCAACAACTTTGACGATCACACTATGTGATCCATCATAGGATAATAGAGAGTTGGAGGAGAACAAATGATGGATAGAAGTGTGATCTAATGGATAGAAGTGTGATCTAAAATGTTACGAAAAACTCACACAATCAAATCGAAAAACAATATTTATCAAGAAAGAAGAAAGACAAATATTAATACAAATTTTGGTTTGTGAGAAATTATATCAAATGTATGACTAAGGATAGAAAATTAATTATAATATTAAATATTATATTTATTATAATAAATCCTTACTATTTACTAATAATTATGCGGAAGGCATTCCTTATATGAAATTGTTGAAATCAATGGTTAAGAATTGAGGAGAAGGGTGCAAACAATGAAATTAATCTCAACCATCATTCTCTATTTTTATTTTTAAAATGATTTAATAGGCTTTTTGTTTTAAAAACAAATAAAAGAAAAGAAATTGATAAGTTAAAAATGAAAAATATAATTATATTTTATTAGTATTTCAATTTTCATAACTTTCTCTCCCTTACTCTCTTTTGCTATAACTATTTGTCTCCCCCTCCCTCTCTCCCTCTTTATCTCCCTCTACCTCTCTCTATATATGACTTCATATCTCTACTTCTCTATCCCTTCATCTCTCCCTCTATTATTCTCTCTCTTTGTCTCTCCCTCTTTCTATCTCTATTTATTCATCTCCCTCTTCTTCTCTCCTTTCATCTCTCCCTCTCTCCCTCTCTCTATATAGTAATCCTTATCTTCATCTCCATCTCCATCTATATATCTATCTTCCTCTCTATATCTCTCCCCTATCTCTATCTTATTACCTCTCCCCACATCTCTCTCTTCCCCTATCTTTCTCAATATATGTATCTCTCTATCTCCCCCTATTTCTATCTTTATATCTCCCTCTCTCTCCATATATCCCTATCACTCCCTATTTCTATATCTCTTTACTTCTCTATCATCTCTCTATTTCTCTCTCTCTCTCCCTTCCTCTCTATTTATTTATATATATTGTGTTCCCTCTTTATATATATCTCCATCTCTCTCTCTCACTCACACACACACACACTCCCTATTCCCCCTTCATATCTTTATCTCTATATCTCTCTCTCATTCACACACACACACACTCCTTGTTTCTCCCTCCCTATCTCTATCTCTATCTCTATCTCACCGCCTCTCTCTAGATATCTCTCTCCCTCTCTCTATCACTTGTCTTTATCATCTCCTTTATCTCTTACTCTTGCCCCCTTTAGATCTCTATCTTCCCATCTCTTCCTCTATTTCCCTCTCTCCCTATCACTCCCTCTTTCTATATCTCTCTACTTATCTCTCTCTCTATTTCTCTCCCCATCTCTCCATCCCTCACTCCCTCCCTATCCCATATCTATCTCTTTATCTCTACATCTCTCCCATTTCTCTTCTTGTATATCTTTATCTCTTTCTCTTCCCATGTATCTTTCTCACCCTCTGTCTATCTCCCCCTATTTCTCTTTCCCTCTCTTTATCACTATTTTTCTACCTCTACTTCTCTCTATTTTTCTATCTATCCCCCTCTCTATATATCTCCATATATCTCTCTATCACTCTATCTCACCATCTATATGTCTTTATATCTCTCTCCCTCTCCCTCTATATCTATCTATCTCTTCCTCCCTATCTCTCAATGTTTATTTCCCTATCTCTCTAGATCTACCTCTCTTTATCTTGCTTTTTATTTGTCTCTTTCTTTCTCTCTCTATCCATCCATCTCTATCCCTCTCTCCCCCTTTCCCTCTTCCTATACCTCTATATCTATATCTCTTTGTCTCTCTATCTCTATCTCCATATTTCTTCCTCTATCTCTCCCTCTATACCTATCTCATTATCTTGCAGTCTCTCTCTCCCCTATACCTCTCCCTCTCTTTATATATCACTTCCTATTTCTATCTTTATCTTTCTATCTCGCTCTCTCCAACTCTATATGTGTATCTCTTCCATCTTTATCTATCCCTCTTATCTCTCTCTTTATCTCCCCCTCTCCCCTCCATAACCCTCTCATTCTCCATATCCATATCCATCTCCATCTCTATCTCTCTATTCCTCTCTATCTCTATCTCCTTACCCCCTCTCTAGATCATGAGCTCTTCCCATCTATATATCTCTTTGTTTATATCCCTATATCTCCCTCTCTCTCTCCGTATTGTAAAAATAACATGACTCTCTTGGTAATGAAGCCTAATCTCCCTCTCTCTCCCTATTAAAAAAAATAACATGACTCTTGATAGTGAATCAGAGGTTTTTGTTTCAGTCATGTTTGGATCACTGTAAGTGGATGCATACTTGATTTGAAGCTATCACTTATTCATTGAGAACTTTGTTGCACAAATAACATCATTTGCTAAATTTCCTACCAATTTACCTCACATTATATGCAAATGTACACAAAAAATTGACCAATTTCTTTTCCTAATTGACCTTCCACACTTTTGGTGTACCCATTACACACCAAGGTACAATTGCTAGTTTAAAGTGTTATCTATATGGTTATATAAAAAATATAGAAATTCAAATTATATAGTCTAATAAATTTTATAATTCTAATATATGGTCTAAAATTGAAAAATAGTCCATAGATCATGGCATTTTAGGCTTGGACTAGTAAGATAAAATTTATATTACATTTACTAAAGTTATATTGTGTAAATATTTCAATTACTTAACTAGTTCCAATGGTATTCTACATTGACAAGTATGCAATCAATTATAATAATTTTAAATCTTAAATTTCAAGAAATTAAAAAAAATAAAAAATAAATCTTCAATTTTCCATATTTATTTTTAACTAATGAAAAAATAGATTTATAATAAAATATTTAATTTTTACCTCATTTTTAAAGATATATTATATTTTTCCTCTTAGCATTTTTATTAAGTAATAACAATCATTTAGTTGATTTGTATTTTGTAAAGTAAGTGGTAACCTTAATTTCCATTGTTGAAGAATGTGTGGCTGAGTATATTCCTTGCAAAATTGATGTTGAATATAGTAAATTTCTTAAGAGACCTCTCTCTATGGAAGAATTAGATGAGGCCCTTTTCAACATGGCCACTGAAAAAAGCCCAAGAATGGATGGTCTCCCTGTTGAGTTCTATCAAGCATTATGGCCCTATATTCGTGAAGACTTCTACTATGTGTATCTTGAAGGAATAGAAACTGGCACCTTAGGTCCAATCATTAACCAAGGTCTCATCAAACTCATTCCTAAGGGAAAAGATGAGGACATGGTGGTTGGTTGGAGACTGATTACCTTACTTAATACCTCCTATAAAATTATAGCTAAAGCTTTGGCTAGAATAATTAAGCCCATAACCCAAATAATAGTGCGACCTGAACAGACAGGGTTCCTAGGAGGATGATTTATCCTTGACAATATTGTGTTGGCCTAGAAAACAATGGAATGGGCTCAACAAATTGCTCAAGATGCCCTTATTATTAAGCTAGACTTTGATAAAGCCTATGATTGTATTTGTTGGCCCTTCATCCTTAACATGATGCAATGGCTAGGATTTGGACCTAAAATCCATTATCACATCAAAATGTTGTTTATGGATGCTAATGCTAGAATAGTTTTTAATGGCGCTCTCTCTCCTCAATTCCCACTTCAAAGATCTATCTGCCAAGGTTGTCCCCTAGCCCCTCTCCTTTATGTTCTTGTAATTGATGCTCTCGGCTATTTATTCCATCATGTGAAGGCTGACCTGCTTATTCATGGCATTTCTTTGCCTAATAATGCCACTGCCCTCAACTCACACTTCACGGATGATAGCATGTTTTTTATCCAAAACAATGATGAGGAGGTGACCAACACCTTAGATATTTTAGACTTGTTCTGTAATATTTTCGGTTCCAAATTGGCTATGCACAAGACAAAATTTATTATGTCTCATCCTAACCTTCGCCCAACTTGGATTCCTTCGGAATGGAAAGAAATAAAACATGGCACAATCACCAGATATTTGGGCATTCCGTTTGGGATAGGAGTCTCTCTCAAAGACATGTGGACTTGGTTTTTGAATAAGATCAAGGTTAAGCTCTTGAATTGGACCAATAGATTCCTATCTATGGCTAGGCGTATCCAAGTGGCAAACAAAATATTGCTTGCTAGTCATGTCTATATAGCATCATGTTGGCTGCCCTCCAAAACTTGTTATAATCAATTATCTCAACTGATCAGGATTTTTTTATGGGCTAAATGGGGAAACCAAAAAAAAGGGCTACCAATTTCTTCTTGGCAACATTGTATTCAGCCAAAAGATAAAAGAGGATTGGGAATCATTGATCCATATACGCAAGGAATTTTCCTAACAACTAAATGGATTATTAGAGCCCTGGAGGGAGATGCTCCTTGGAAAGAATAGGTGAAATTTCGCATCCCAACTACTTCAACTGGACACTCTTGGGATTCTGTTAGTTGGAAAAACAAGATCCTTTTAGCTCCATTCTTCAAAACCCATGAATTTGCTCCCTTCAATTCTATTTGGAAAGCTTGGCAGATCACTTCAACTAAGTTGGTATGGTTTGACCAATCCTTCAGCCATGGGATTAGTTTTCCTTACTCCTCTATTTGGTGGAATTGGTTGGTGCAACAAAATGGTTGTCCTTTAGGTACCCTCAAAAGGTTTAAAGGTAAACGCCTTTTTGAAAAAGGAATTCGAGTGTTTTGTGACTTATGGGACCCTTCCACTTTCCAATGGAAGTCATGGTCTTTTCTTAAAGCTCGATTCCATCTCTTTTCCTGTGATAAACAACCAATTCTTGAAATTCAATGGCTAGTTTCTTTTGAACTTCATAATCTACTTTCCTTGGATTCTCATGCTAACTTTCTGAAAGATTGGATATGGCCTAATACTCACGACGTTTTTGTTTTCCCTCTTCAATCCATCTATAAACAACTTCTTCCTTCTATCACCATTACATCTTGTCTTAATAAGAAGTGGCATTGCTCATTCCTTCGCTCCAAGTGGAATAAACTCAAGATGTTACCCAATAGTGGTTTACAATTTTTGGGAGATCTGATTTTTCTTTGAAATCACATATTTTTAGAAAATATAATGATTTAAGCCTTAAAAGTTCCATTTAAGGATTCCAATTGAAGAGGGTTTGATCAAACACCTTAATCAAACCCCCTTGGATAGAACCCACTACTTTTAAATCATACCTATAACAGAGTCTCCTTTACATCTATCAAAATGCTAATAAAAAACACTTTTGATTTACCTTTTGGGGGATCAAATGAATTCATTTAAAATTTATTTTTGTAAGTATGTAGTCACTATTATAAGCTTCAAAAATTATAATTTTGATATAATTTAATTTGATTATTATATTTATTTTTATTTCTTGTGAATGTAGGTTTTTCATAGAAAAATCAAGCTCTATGTTCACCGTGGAAAAATAATAGATTATCAAAAAAAATTTGAAAAATATGAGTGCACCAGGATGTTGAAGTTCTTGATCAGACAAAAAAGAAAATTGAATTACATACATACAAAAAAGTTACACATTATACGGTCGCTATATCTGAATTGTAATTGGTTTGACTTTGAAACTTGATTAAAGAAAAATATTCAATAAAAAACTATCTAACCAAGTGGAAGCACTAGATATCGGAGTTACATCTAAATTGAAAAATTAGAATTTTATCCTTCATGGAAAAATTTTTATGTGTTATATGGTGGCGACACTTTTTAAAAATGTTGTTTTCTGAAAAAAAACTAGTTTTAGGGAGATGGAAAAAGAAGTGAAATCTAATTCCAAAATTTTTGAAAAAATATATTTAGAATCTCTAGATAAAATGTGCAAAACTCTAGTTTGCATCATCTTCAAATTCCTCACGGTTTAGCGCTATAGGTGCCGAACGTGAAGATTTAATTAAAAAATTATTTGAGTGTCGGTTTGGCCAAAAATGTAAACCACTATTGTGGGATCACCCTCAGCCTTCAAATTTGGAAGTCCAAAGTTGATGCTTAGTCTCAATTCCTTGTGTGGAAACTTCTTCATGTTAAGCTGCCTATTGGCAATCATCTTAAATTTGCTTACCCTTAGCCCACATTTCCTTTTTGTGCTAAAATTGAATCTGTAAAGCATGCTTTTTGGTTTTGCACCCATGCTCATAACTTATGGCTCCTATTGTTCACCTCTTTCCCTGCCCTATTTTTCCAATCTTGGACTTGGAAATCAACTCTCCTGGGTGCTTCTCCTTCCTTTGATATTTTATCCCACCCTATAGACAAGTGATCATCAAGTTTCTCTAGAGATTTTGTTGTCTCATTGTGTTCTCTAACACCATTTTGTCCCCCCTAAATAGAACTACAAATGATTTGTGTTGATTTGGCTCTTCATTTAGCTAATTTGCAAAATGTTCAACATTCCATGAAATTTGATCAGAACTTACACAACCTTCTTCTTTAGCTACAATCAGTTAATGTGGACAATGGAACTTTGAATGTTACATAATCCTGATTCTACAGTTGGATCATCCAACTATTGTTGGATAACTTTGTCTCTAGGGAAGAATTGTTTTACAGTGGCGGGAATCATACAACAAAAGAGTTTCACAACTTTGATGGGATGGAACACTAATATGATTTTAATGGGCAGCCCTTGGTCTATGGCGCTTAGACTGGGTAGAGGCAGTGACTATCTTCTTGTGCATTGTAGTATCTAAACAAAGATCATTGTTTGTGACAACCATCGTAGATCTTTCATTTTGTCAACTTGTAGTCTTTTAAGGATGAATTTTGATCTTTGGCTACATGTCAATGTTATGCAGTGTTTATGGTCCTCCTTGCGTCTTGTTGTTTGATGAATTGAGCAGCAATTTGTTACTATTGAGTTTGTTGTTCAGTCATTCCTTTGGAGCTATTTTTTTGTTGTTCGATAACAGTTGTTGTTCGTTGTATTGTGCAACAACTTCTTGTTGTTTGTTGTTGTTTCATAGCAGCCTTATTCACTATTCTTGGAATGGGGCATTTGTTATTTTGTAACTGATCTCTTGTTGTAATTCTTTATGCTTTTTTTCCAATTAAAAAAAAGATAAGATGTATGTTGTGTAAATATTTCATTCACTATAATATTATATTTACTATTAAATTTATTTAGGACAATAAGATTATTTAATTATTCATCTAGATAGTTATTAATAATATATGTTTACTTTAATTTGAGGCATAAAGGTTTTGGCTATTTTATGGTAGTTAGATATTGTCTTTATTTAGTCAAGGTCACATATATGTGAATTAGACTAAGTTAACTTGCATTCTAATTGGGAAATAATGATTATTTAATTAAAGTGGGTGAGGAAAATGATTTAATTAATTAAATAATTAAAAAAATTAATTAAAGGTGGATAGAGGAAGAATGATGAATTAATCAAATAATTAAGATTATTTAATTAATAGAGGAAAACAAGTTAATTTAATCAAATAATTGGAAATTATTTAATTAAAAGTGATGAAACAAGGTGATGAGTGATAATAAGTGAAAATGACGAATTGCAGGAATGTGTGATGTGTTAGACATTTTTAGGTGTCTACATTTTACCCCTCTTTGAGACAATGTACTTGTTACATTATTTCAAAGACATACTTCTGATTTGGAAAAAAAATAGGTAATAATGATGCCTCACTATGCCCCAATGGACAAAGAAATCAGGATGAACAATAGGTTGCCCCCTTGAGAGATTGGCCAAATAAAATTAGGTCAGGCTCACGATAGGTAACATGATAGGTTTGGCAAAGAAAGGAAGGAAAATAGGTATAGGCTGGCGAGGAAACTAATTAGGAAGGTTAGGGCATGATAAAAATGGTATGTGGGGGGTGGGATGGGGGAAATCTAGGGTTTTGGAGGTCTATATATGGGCCCTTGGGGTCATTTACACCTCATTTGCACACTCCTAGTTTAAAAATTTTAAAGCTCTAAGTGAGATTTTTGAGCAAAGTTGTTATAAAGATGGTTGTCATTCCATGTGTTATTCATCGAGGAGATAGGGTACAATAGCTCTAGAGGCCAGCTAGAGTAGATCCACTAGTATGTATCAAACCCTTTCTTTCTTAGACATTAATTTGGTGGTAATAAATGTTAGGTCTAGGAAGTTAATCAAATGCATCGATCTAGAATCAACACTTTTGAAACCTGGCACAATGCTTTTGATAGTGTTGTGACATGTTTTGCAAGTGACTATTATGAAGTGACACATTTGAAAAGTGGTTCGTAATTGATTTGGATAAAGCGATGCTTTTGAAAAAAAAGCTCTCAACTAATTAGACTATCACAATACTTTTGAAAAAGAGGTTGCATTTGATACAAAGAGCTACACATTTACGTATTCTTCTAACTTTTTGACAAATTGACGTTTTGGACATTATTTTTTCAGGTTGTGTTAGATCCAATACTGTTGAGGGAGTGTCAACCAATGATTTTGTAGAGGATTATGCATCTCAATGAGATGGGTGTTGAGTTCTTGGGAGATATCGAGTTATTTCATGTCAATTTATGCTTTAGATTTGGGCTCATAGGGATTTGGTGACTGTGATTATTGAGAGGTGGCATAGTGAGACCTCATCATTCAAGTTTCTGACAGGAGAGGCTAGCATCACCCTTAAGGATTTCAGGAGGATCTTGATGATCCCAATTGAGGGTGCACACAAATTATATATGATACAGACCATGGCCTGGAGGCCTTGGAGTGAGTATTGCATGATGATGAGCTCGATATCAAGGATGGTGAGATAGACTTGAGACTAGGAGTGGGAGTTTATGATGATCTCATTTTGGATATAGGAGGGCTCATTTCTAGAGTGATCGTGTCACATCAGAAATCACAAGCATTTTTAGTTGGATGGGGCCATGTTCTAGAGAGGACGATGATAGATGTTGTTGTCTATGCTTGAGGGTCCTATGTTTTAGCCCACCTTTATCATGATATGCACCAAGTGGTGTATAGATTTGTGATGAGTCTATCAACTGGGGTGACACTACTACATGTTTGGGAATGAGAGCACATTGTTGTCATGCAACTAGTGGGAGATGTTTCCCGAGTAGCAAGAGATATGTATGTGTGCAGATATGCTACTATGTTGACTCAAAGGCAGTTAGGAGACATTGATTATTGGATATGATGCATAAATGAGGTAGATGATTTCATTTGGAGGTCATGGATACAATGTGAGGCCTAGGTTGACGATAATGCACATCTACCATACTATAGATAGAAATAATGGTTGATCCAGTGCACTCCACACATTCTTGAGAGATATCTTCTTGACATGGTCAAGAGACAATTCAGATAGATCCAAGATGTGCCCACACATGATGATATGGCTATGTTTTCTCACTCACAACAAGAGATGGGTTAGTGGGGACCCATGGTGAGCATGTAGGTGGAAATTATAGAGTTAATTCATTTGATGTTAGTTTAGTGGGCTTGGGATTCAAGTACAAAGGATGCAAAGACTACGCTTGATTATGACATATGGTGGGTAATGCATAGGCCATTTTGATTCACCCATCCTGATGGTGGGGCGGTGAGATGGTGGAGGCGAGAGGCGAAGCCAATTAAGGCTTACCAAGTGTGATAGTGTGTAGAGGCAATTGCGAGAGGTGGAGGAGTTGGAGGTCCTAATCAGGGATAGTAGCAGGGACAATTGGGACAATAGGTAGTGGTATTTTTAGTTGTGAGAGGAGATGAGCAAAGAAGAGGCGAGGAGCAACGAGGAGGTGATGAGGGGATAGTCGTTAAACTCATAATTTCCCTTTTGGAGTGGGACCAGGCTCGAAGAGAGAGAGATGGGTACATGATAGAGAGGGACAACCTCTCTGCACATGTAGCTCAAAGGATTACTGAGTGAGATGTGAAGATAGCCCAATAATAACAAGAAAAGATATAGGTAGACCATCCAATTGAGAGGGATGTAGAGAGAGCATGTCAATAGTAGCTAGAGGTAGCAAGTGGAGGAGCAAGTGGATTGGATCCATGATCTCTATGGAGAGATATGTGAGTGAGATGAGAGCACTCACTCAGGAGGCTACTTATTATAGGACCTTATATGAGGTTTCAACGCTAGTTGGGAGGAAAGCTCCCAAGTTCTCTATTAGGAGTGTTGTAAAAGATCAGGGGGAGATCAAATGGAGGATCACTGGGCCATCCACCTTAGCCATAATAGCTAGAGTGATCTGGAGGATAGGGGAAAAAGGTTGGAGGAGAGTAATTTTCTCCTCCCCATCCACATTCTCATGGTCAAGAGGAGGAGAGGGGGAGTTTGATGTAGCTTTGATGTACATATGATTTTTATGTAGTCGCTTTTTGATATGCCTGCAAATAGACGTATATATATTTGTGGCTCTTGATAACCCTTTCTATAGATATTTGGATATGGAATTTGTATCATGACATACTTTTGATGATATATATGAGATGAGACTATATTTTATTGCGACTATGATATGATGTGATTGATGACAAATAAACAGGTTCAATACCTATTGTTAGGAAATTCAATCTCTATTCAAATATTACTTCAATGGATGAGATTCAAGGCTTGGACTACATCAATATGAAAAATCCAAAACTTATATGCAAATCTAAAAATTAATTTTCCTTAATTTGGAAATTCCATTATTAGATCCATCTTCTTTATGATGCCAAAAAATTAGCCAACATATCATGCTTTTAAACATTACCTTATGTGAACTTATAAAAAACAATATATGAAGAATAACATCACAAAAATATAGGAGAAATGAGGCACAAATCAGCAAGACAAGAGCATCACATAACACAAGATTTACATGGAGAAACCCTTGCAAGAAAAAACTCCACCAAGAAGAGAGGCCAAGTGTGCATTATCATAAAATAAATGAGATTGCAATACAACCACTTACATTTTCCTCTTTGCCTCCACCATAGTAGCACCTGTGCACCTATGAACAACTTCCTTATGCCTAAATTTGTCCTTGTTCCTGCAAAGTAACACTACATTCAACTGTTGCTCATTATTTCTACATCCAAAGAGTTAATTATATAGACTTGTGAAGGCATCTAATACACCAAACATGGGACCCAAATATGACCCTTCATTCCAAACATCCCTAACCTTTGGATTACCTCCCTAAAATATGAAAGGACACCACTTTTGGATCTAATACTTTCCCTCCAACTTGGGCACCCAAACTTGAGAGATAAAAAATACATTAAATGCAATAAATGGTGGAAAACCAAGTGAAACTTGTTGCGTCTTTCCAAGCACCCACTTGGAGAATCCCAATAGTCATTCATTTATCCTTTCCTTTATCTTTTATTATCCCACTTTAGGCATCCACATGTGGGGAAAATAATATTAAATATTTATGTCCATAACTCACTTTTACCATTGCTAGTGGATCCATCACCCCTTAAGAGTATATTACAAACAATGGTGAGAATTAATATTACAAATGTAGTGTCATAAAATTGCACCCTCTAGCAATTTCAAACTTATGCATTTAGGCCTGTCGCATTTATGATAAAAACCTATAAGTCAAAATCTCACGATTCCAACTTCATAGGTGACAACGATGAAGCACTAACAACCTGAATACTTTACTTGTTCAAAGTTTTGGACACTTGCACAATGTGTGGACATCCTCGTGATGTGCTATCATCCCCAAACTTTCCAAGATTCAAATGAGAATATTTCATGTCCTTTACCTATGGCACGTGTCATTATGGCAAAAACGTGGATGTAACGACTCCTCCAAACCATGTAGCCTCACAAAACCTCATTTTCCCCTCTCATTCTCATTCATCCTTACGTGATCTCATTCTACCTTACCTGCTCCCTCATTCTACTCTATCTTCTTCATTCTCTCTTGCTCTCCCTTGCTTCATAGTGAAGCTCTGTCAGATTTCTCTCAAACAACAGTTAAGGCTTCTCTTGCATGCTAGTACATCACATCTATCTATCCAAGATGGGAGACACAATTTGTTAGTAATGCTCCCTTGATATCTTATCTTGTCTATTTTATCTTGTTTATTTGATCTCATCTATTTTATTCATGATGAGGATTCTCCTCCTTACGAAGTTTGTTTCTATCGCACATCTTTTATATTCATGATAGGGGTTCTCCTCCTTCATGGGGTTTGTTTCCATCACACATATTTTACTTTATGCATTTTTATCTATCTCTATCCTATCTAGCTTTCTATGGAGGTGGAAACACCAAAATAAGGGTTTGACTAAGGTAAGCCCCAAAATAGCCCCCAACATTTTTCTCACTCTGTTTGTGTGCAGATGTACAAGTTTGACAAGCTGGACATTTCAGATTCAAGGCTTTTATTTTTTGTTTCATCAAAGATGATAGTGTGGGGTACAGACATCCCCGTGGTGTGCTATTTTCCATGGTTGAGGGCTAACCCTCTTGAAGATAAAATTTGTGGTTTATGCACTTTCCATTTTTGTATAGTAGAGATTTTAATTTTGTTATATGTTCTTGTAACTAAGACTTGATCTTGTTATTTTTGTCATTAGTAGTCTAGTATTTATTCGATTATATTGTGTAAATATTCATCCTTTATCTTTTCACTTGAGATTTGATCCCTAAGGTAATTGAGGGCTATTTTCTCCTTAGGATCCCGTTATCTTGAGGGTAATGAATCCCCTCCTTTACATTTTGGTGACCCCGATGTGAATGAAATCATGTTAGATCTTTTTCTTCAAAATTTAATGCTTTTGATAATGCATTTTCTAAACAAAATTTTGATATGTTGGATGATGCCCTATATGATTTCTTAGAGGCATCTCTTGTTGGAATAAAGGAATACTGAGAGGGGGGGTTGAATCAATGTTCTGCAATTTTTAACTTTATTAATCTGATCTTTAAACCCCTTATAGCATTGAACCAAAAGAAAGATGCATGAACACAAAACAAGTAACCACAACACCATAACACAAGGATTTTTTTACGTGGAAACCCTGTTAGGGGAAAAACCATGATGGAGGTCAATCCACAATATGATCTAAGTATACTCAAAAAGTGTTTACAAAAGGGGAATGCACATGCATTCAAGCACACTACCTACAACTCACTACTCAGATACAAAAGAAGACTCACTATCTTACAAAATATTTGGGTTACATCCAGAAGATTTGAACTGAGAGAATAGCATCTAATAATGCCTGATTACAATTTTGATTAAGCACATTAATTGCTTTCTTGATCTTCTCTCTGATTATGCTCTTATGCTCTGTATGCTTTAATTCGCATCATATATCCTTTTATACACAAGTGAAACTGTGCATAATCACTCTACAATCACTTTGAATTTCGTATCACACATCAATACACTTTGTACACACACTAAAATTATATAAATGATCACTTATATATATCCACAACTAAAGATTTAATCAACCACATGTCGACTTCAATAAAACATAAAAGATTTACAAATCGTCGGCTCAATCCACAAATAATTTTCAATGCACACCAACCAAAGTTAGCCACAACATAGTGAGGACCCAAATCATCATGATCAAACACAAAACACTTCAAACAATTACTTCCCGAAGATCCACAACACACTACATTCACTTAGTTGACCTTTTGCACTAATAAATAAAAAATTAATCAACCAGATCTTCTAACTTGCATAACAACCAATATGAGGCTCTATGATTCAAGGAAAAAATAGATCATACATCTAACAACCTTCCCTAAGATCCACAACTCAAAATGATAACAAAAAATTGCTTATGAATCGATGAACATAATTTTGTTGGATGCTTTGTTCTAGCTAGACAATTAATCACTTAGCTTCAATCTAAATTTCAATATGAGAAAATGTTGATGTGCGGATCAAATCACTGACTAGGGTTGCCATCAATGACAACACCAAATGACATGTGCAGTGTCTCTTGCCAACAATCTCTTAGTTTGGCATTGATGGCAACACTTAGTGAAAAATGACTAAGTGTCGGATCAGTACCAACATGAATTACATTGCAAACCTTCAAAACTTCAAAACACAACTCCCCCTGAGATGATTAAAGCATTTTTCACTATCCCACTCCCCCCCTTTGACATCAATGGAAAAGGTGGGAATCCGCATACCAAAAATCAAACAAAAACTACTATGAACAAACTACACATGTACAAGCATGCTTCACTAACTTACATAAAATTGAATATATCTGCAAAATTATTCTTCAACAAGTTCAAACTAGTGTCCCAACTATTTTTGAGACTCTCTAAGATAGTCATGTGACCACAAAACAAGTAAGATTACATCTATGCTGACTCAAGGTTTGTCAGATCACTAACCGCCATAGAATCTTGTGCTTCCTTTAATGCACTAAGCATTGTCTCCATCTCAGGACCAATCAATCCTCTAAGCTCACATACTCTTTCAACAATTTTTCCTTCTTCATGATTCAGACTTTTAATCTTGTCAAGTAGGGATATAACTTGACCTTCTTGCATTCCAACATAAACAGTTAGAGGATCAAATGCTTGAGAGATATCTACTAACTGTTTCTCACATTCCTTCAGTTTCTTTTTAGTTTCTTTAGTGAACTTAGACAATGATAAGCATGACTTATAAATGTTTCCACCTTCAGAAAAAGCACCTTGAATGTTCTTTACATAGGTAGCTAGCAAATATTTGTCATTAGCAATCATCCCCTTCAACCTACCAAACCTATTAGCATCAAACTCCTTCTAAAACTTATCCATAACTGACTTCTTAAGTGACTCAAAGTGAGTACTTATAGAATTTACAAGTTTCTTCAGCTAACCGAAAGGAGAATCAAATGAGTCCTTGACATATGAAGGAATAATCTTCTCTAGAATACCAGATGCAAGATCTAATAGCTCACTATCCTCAATATGAGATTTTAGAATCTCTTCCCTTGCCTTGGCTTGAGCAAATGATGCAACTTTTAGTTTCTCAATGGGAGATAAAGTAGCCAAATTGATAGGACCTTTAATCAATCTAGGATCAAACTCTTCTTGTTGCTCTTCCAAAAACTCCTTCACTGCCTTTGCAGTGTCTCTTGCTTCCATATGAACTTCTTTTGCCTCAACCTTCTTTTCTTTAGTCACCGATTCTTCCTGGGCTTTACGAATCTCAACTTCTTCAACTAACACAACTTTAGGAGCTTTAGTCTCCATAGGAATTTCAACATCATGTATATCTAGAGGATTCCAACATCTCCTTCTACTAAAAAAAATGATAAACTAACTTCCTCATTAAAACCTTCTTATTCACAAGTCGAAGAGTCTATAAATGTGGTTGTAGTCTCCATTGCCCCTTAAAGGCCTAAAAGACTAGTCATTTATGTGACTCTGAAAGCCCATCTCCTAAAATAATTCATTCTATTCATCGGGTCCTTGTCAAAAGTGACATGATAGACCATTACATGAGATTTATACAATCTAAGGCTCCCTCTTATAGAGTGATAGCCCATACCTATAATACTAGAAGGAACCAACAAAATCTTAATCAACCTACTTTTTTACCACCTTCTCAACCAAGCCTTCCTCAAGCACCTAAACCTGCAACTAAACCACCAAGTGAGTATGATCTTGTCGAGCAACTTTGTGTTCCTCTCGCTAAGATCTCACTTTGGGATTTGCTTTAGACTACTCTAATTTTCCAAGGTATGCTTCAGGAAGCCTTGCAAAAGATCCTCTTGCCTTCTTCTACTAGGCTAATGGATGTTAATGCGTTGATGGATCATATTCACGTGAATTTTATGAATATTATATTCCATCTGCATGAACTCCTACCTCTAGAAGTACAAAAGCAAGAATATCCTTTAATGATAATATTTTACATTAACAATATTGGCATTAGGCATGCTCTCATTAATATTGGTTCAGATCTCAATGTATGTAGCATTGACTTGTTTCTTAAAATCAAAGTGTATTCAACTTCTCTTGCTTATTCTTCTTTATATATTCATGGATTCGATAATGTTGGTCGACAAGCCTTAGGCATGGTAATCTTACCTCTAAGTTTGGGACCCGTTACCATAACCACCTTGGTATACGTTATACTAAGACCATTACCATATAATATTCTCTTGGGACTATATACTTCTACCTTACATCATTTTGTGAATTTTTTTACTAATAACGAGGTAATCACAATCAAGGTTGACCCTAATGCTATACACTTATGTGAAATTGTAGTTGTTGGTCAAACCTTGATCGCTCCTCTTAAAAATTGTATCCCTTCGCTATCTTATAATGTGTTGACATCTACTCTAGTAGTACCTATCACAAAGGATACTCTTGAGACAAATGTCCCTGAGGAAGATCCTCCTGATGCAAAGAGTCCTAAGTTCTCCCCTTTTACCTCTTCTTCTGAATCGAATGCATGTCTTGGTGACAATTGGGGATCCTTGAACTTTACCAAATCTTATATTAAGGAGTAAAAAGTAGATCCTATCCACCTAGATATTCCAAAGATCTCATTCACCTTCGTTAAGAAAGATGATTATCCTTTTGCTGAGAAGGATGATCGTGCTTCTGCTAAGGAGGATGGTGGTTGTACTTCTGCTATGAAGGATGATTATGTTTTTGTGAAGAAGTGTGATACTTATAACATGGATTATGCTCTTTATACTAATCCTCCTTCTTTCCAACAATTAAAATCACGTTATGGACCAAGGTTTAATATATTTTCTAAATTCAGCTATAGAGGTAAAGGTTGTGATTGTAATGAACAAGGTATTAAAGTCCCCTTAGAGGCTGATCCACGTGACTCTAAGATTGGACTTAGATATCACCACACAAATTCTAAGGTGAAGCCATGGTTGAATGTCAACATGGTATCTATTGAATCCCACTCTCTTAAATTGATTCATTATCCTCAGATGAAGTTCTAGAAGACTTCTTAGGTGTCTACTCTAACTTTCCTTCTTATCACCATAAATGACGATTCCTATATTGCATGAATAGGCAGGCATATTTTGGAGAGTCTGGTATGAGTTATGATGAGAAGGCCCCTTTATCTAATGTGGATGATAGTGTTTCTATACCTCATCCTAAAGACCATAGTACTCTCCTCAAAGGGGATACTTTTAATGTTTTATGGATCCTAAGTCTTCTAAAAAAGTAATTAAGATTATAAAATTTCTCTTTAGAAGAATCTAAACAACATGTTGATTTATTGAATTCATCTTGATATCTTCACTTGGTCATATGAGGACATGCACAGTATTGATGAATTTGTGGTGGTTCATAATATTTTTTTATGCCCTAATGCCAAGCCTGTTAAACAAAAGATCCATAAAATGAATCCCAAGATTGCTTTATTATTCAAGACTGAGATAGAAAAGATTTTAAAAGTTGGTTTTATTTGTCCTATTGAATATTCACCTTGGATATCAAATATCATCATCGTTAGTAAGCCTGATGGTCGTATTCGTATTTGCATAGATTTTTGTGATCTTAATAAGGCCTCTCTTAAGGATGATTTTTTGTTGCCCAATATTGATATGATTGTGGACTCGATTGTAGGCCATGTATTGTTATTCTTCATGGATGGATTCTCGGGCTATAATCAGATCCATATTAACCTGAAAGATTAGTATAAGACAACCTTTGCTACCCCTCGAGGGAACTTCTATTATGTAGTCATGCCATTCAGATTAAAGAATGTTGGAGCAACTTACCAACAAGAAATGACTTATCTTTTATGACTTCATTTATAAGATCCTAAAAGATTACATCAATGACATCTTGGCTAAGTCTACAACTCACCAAGATCACGTCAAAAACCTTTGTCTTAACTTTAAAAGGCTCTGACTCTATAAAATGAGACCAAATCCTCTTAAGTCCATCTTTGATGTGGATGCCAACAAGATTTTTAGGATTTATTATCTCCCGTCATGGAATCATTTCCATTCCTACCATTTATTTCCTAATCATTGGATTTTGATTGTGCAAGTGGGTCCCCCCATTGCCTTTCCCCATTAGGTTAATTCAGTTTTGACTGGTATACTATAGTGACACCTATCATCTCTCCATCTTTTCATCATTTCATTATCATATCATTTGCATTAATTTGTTTCTAGGATAATATAGATTTGTTATTCTAAGCATCTTTTATCATTTTCTTATCATATCATTTGCATTAAGTTGTTTAGGATTTTATAGATTTTTTATTCTAAGCATCTTCTTTTCATTACCATTGCATTTCTATAAAGTTGTTTAAAGTTTGTGATTTTGAACATATTACCATTAATTTGTTCTCATTTTAGATTGCATTAGATCATTGATTCATTTCCCATCCATTTCATTAGACTGCATTAGGTTCATTTTCATTTCATTTCATTATACATCCATCACATGTCATCAATAAACATCATAAATATTCATCATAACATGCATTATCATTAGAGATCATCACATATATACATACATATCCATCCTGCATCAAACACATTAGTCATTTTAATATTTTCATCACATATACATATCATTGCATCCTACATCACAAAGGGTTAGAGTCATGCCTCATAATCATCATATGCATACATACATCCATCCATACATCATAATCATATATGCATAAGCATCACACATAATCCATGTCATACATTATAATCATAATCATCCATACATCATAAATAAATCCATCAACACATAAATGCATTCATATTATAACCATCCATAACCATGATCATTAGCATAATCATCATAGTCGATATCCTATATCATCATCAAAATGATAATGTCCATCATAAACATCCATAAGTGTCATCAAAATTATAATGTCTATGTACAGGTATGTCAAAATCTAAGTCTCTATACATATGATGCATCAAGGTCATGAATAAGCATGAATTTGATGAAATAATATCATCGGGACTTATGTCCTAATCAATGAGTCAATGGTGCCAATACATGGTATATCCTTTGCAAAAAAAATCTATATATCGATCAAAACTAGTGCATGTGTCCACATGTCTCCCCATCTAGTTGTTACTCCTTGCATCTAAATGTGTGGGAGACAATGGTACTGACATGCTCAATCCTCCTCCTCCTCCATACCATGGTAGTCCCATCAACCTTCTCCTCATTGATCTTGATCTCAAGGATCCACTCTACTCCTCGCTCATTTCCTATGAAAATGTGGGTTGCTTCTTTGTTTGTGGCACTGTTGCATAATAAACGTCTCGATAATACTGGGCCTCCCTAGTTAGTCGCATCATAGTCTACAAATATACCCCAGAGGCCCTAGAAGTGTCTCTCTCTCAACAATACATGTCTCTATTTGCTTGCATTTGAGTCCTCTTCGCAACCCATGCATCTCACGCTAACCTTAGGTTGTCCCTCTTTGTAGTGACAATGGCTAAATCCCCTTGTACTATATCCATCTATGTTCAACAACTATCCCTCTTTTTCGTCACTGTGCGTAGATTCCCCTATAATCTCCTCACCTCTACTTGTAAACTGTCATGATCTATAGTAATAGTAGCCACATCTCCCTACTGCCCGTCTATCTACATATAAGGTTTTTCATGCTTTGCAGTCATACTTTATACATCATCTAGGGCCTATCTCAGGAGTCATCTTAGCTACATAATTTGGCTCTTTATAGTCACTAAACGCCATACCAAATCATCATCATCCCCCATCCTCCCCTCACATTGCAATCTATGTGGCACCACCTCTAAATATGGTATCATTAGGTCCACCTCCCTAGCATCTGACTCTCCCTCTCCATCATCCCCCCTCCTTATCTCCACTCTCCTCCTCCGTGTTGCTCTCCTCTATATCCTTGTCATCCTCCTCATCCTCCACCAGCTCCTCCACCACCTGCTCTCCCTCCTATCTCTGCTCCTAATGCATAACTCTCCTCTTCACTCTTTTTCTTTGTCCTACAATGACCTCCCCTATCCTCCTACTACCACCTATGTTGGCACCCTCACACCTACTACCTGTCCCCTTGAAAGCATCACTGCCTCCCACCTCCTACTCTGCCACCACTCGGTGTATTGTTGAGTAATGTTGGGATCATCCACTACCCCTCTCCAATCCCACACTACCTCTTCTAGATCCTCCCATGTTGCCATAGCTACCCATTGTGCAACCTGTGAGCCCCACAATCATGTCTCTCAAGACAATCAAGTGAACCTCTCCTTGGGCTCTGGCATGTCTTGTGTCACACTGAACTAGAACGTCACCCTATTAGGCCTATATAACTCGATCGTGAACTGTTGTCTCCCAATTAGGTAACATCTACTAAACATGTACCTATAATACACCCCATCCCCTCTATCCCAATTCTATATCTCCTTATAGGGCCTCCATAAGATGTCGCCCTCCCTAAGCTCATCCATCATCCTCCTCCATGGTGTCGTTCTCTTAATATCCGTGTAGTGTAATAGACCTCCCCATGTGAATACTATTAGATCATTTGCATGCCTCTTTGACCTCTCTCCCATTAGCCTAGTGACCCAGATGTGCTCCCAGGCCCATATCTTCAACAACATAACGTGGGTCAAGTTGAGTCCTCTCTTGTAACATACCACGTGCATGTCTTAATATAGCTGAGCTAGTAGGCAGGCTCGCCACATAATTTTTTCCCTATGGATTGAGGTGTGCATTCACTTGTCTTTCAACGCATCCACCCTTAAGGGCTATTAACATCTACCTATCTATACTTGGATTTTCCTATACATTGGATTGGCCCCTGATCTGTATCCACCCATCCCAAAATGAGTTCGCTTATCAAAAAATTACTTTTCCTTTAGTGGATCTGCTTATCTATAGGTGCATCCACCCATCCCCAAGTGTAACTTCCTATCAATGTGTCTGCCCATGACCTGATGGATCTGCCCTTCTAGGACGTATCCAACTATCCACCTACATGGGAATATCTGCCCTGTCATAATGGTCAGATTTGCTCATTCATGGACTTTGACTCACAATAAATGAAAAAAATTACAAAGTACGAGGAAAAGTTAAGGGTCGTACCTGGGTCGAATGCTCTCCTCTCTGCACTAGTGCCCTCACTATATCCTACTGATGTAGAATGCACCATCCACATGAATTTTTTCTCTCTATGCTCTCTCAAATGATTAGGGTGAAAATGAATAGTAATTTACCTTGATTCCTATTTATAGGTCTCCCTAATTACCCCCTAAACCCTAATTTCTTCTTTTTGCTTCCATTTTCTCCCCATAGCTTTGTTTTCCTCTATTCTTTCACCATTCTTCATCATTTTTTGTTGCAGTCCTGCTAATACCCTTCTTTTTTATCTATTAAGATGTCACATGTGGCCCTTTTTTCCCATCTGCCCTCTTAAGGGGGCACATCCTACCATATTCTACTTTCTTTCAGTGCCTCTACTTTTTCTTCTACGCCATCTTTTCATCCATGTTGGGGCATATCATTACCCATTTTCTTCTATTGAGTCGGCTATATTTTTTTCTTTAAAACATTGTTATTTTAATGATATTTCAAAGAGGGGTGAAATATAGACACCTAAATTTGACCATTCGCATTTGATCAAATTTATCTTTATTTCATCTATTATCCCTTCACATCCGTATTAATTAAATAATATTGATATTATTTAATTAATAATACTAATTTTCCTAAATTCCTTTAAATCCCTTAGTTATTTAATTAAATAATTAAATACTTTATTACTTTACCATTCTTCTCTAAATTAAATAAATAGACCAATTTATTAGTTTAGTCATTTATCCTATAAATTTAATTCCTCACTTTCTCTCACCTAGTCACATCCTCCATAATTATAGCCTAATGCTAATCCCCTTGCTTAATCCATCATTACAATGTGCACATTCCTAATCCATGATTAGGAGGTGTCACATCCTCCAACATTTGCAAGTGGCCTCTAATCCTCATTATTAACTTAAACCCCCATCTTGTTGGAATAATTAGGATAATCACTTGATACTTATTTAATCATTAATTAATTATTAAGTCCCTTATTACTTTAGTTCACTTAAGCTAAAATTAGAAGTGTTTTTATATTATTAGTTTGAATTAAATATAGGACAAGTTGTCTCATTGCATGAGATTAGAACACTTGTCACTATCTAGTCAAATCCTCATCTAGGGTTTGCCTACATGCTTTTATAAAGCTTGCATATTCATTATAATAATACAATTCAAAACCATTTAGGTTAATACATAGCACATATTAGTGCTCTTCTGGATTCAATCTTTTCTCTCTTGGTTGCATAGAAAATCAGTTGCTTTGATCTTTCTTTTATGATCGGATAATTGCTTGCAGGTGATTTTTGGGTGTTGTGGAGTTCAATCATCAACTTCAACATATCTAACCCTCTTACTTGCACAATATAATCCTATGATTAAATCAACCTAATCCCTTTGCCATTTATGGCATTCCCCTTAGTCAACCCTTTATTAAATGCTTTCTCCTTTTGGAGAATCAATCCCTGCCCTTTATGGAATTTTTAATTTCATTTTATTTCCCCCTATCCTCCAAGAAATTTTTAATTCCTTTTATCTTCCCCATGTGCATTAAAATTTAATTTTTAATTTCCCTTATCAAATTCCCCCAATGATTTTGGGAGATTGGACAAGAAATCCCTTTATGAGGGAGATCTTGCCCATACTCCTAGGTACTTGCAAAGTACCTCCCCCATCCTCTCATTCTGTCTCATGATGACAAGCGTCATCACCACAAAGGTTGAGATGCCTTAAGGCATCTCAACCCTTGACCTTTCCATCCCTCCATCCTAGTTGTCCATATTCCTCTCCCCTTGGTAAATGACTACACTTATCATGTTTTTGGAGATTATCACACACAAGCCTTCATGTAATCTTGAGAACAAAATTGAGAAAAATCAAGGTGTTATTCTACCGAAATCATCCTAGAGAACACATAAAATTGTATCAAAGGGGAAACTATGACATCAAGCTCGATATGAACTCTAGATTTTCAACTGATTTAGAGTAGGTTTGAGTTTCTTTAGCCCTTGTCTTGAGTGTTTGTTTTGGTTTTTTCATTTTCTTGGTTTTTTGTTTTTTCCTTGCATTTTAGTTGGTAGAATCACTACACATAGCCTCAATTGGTTTAAACAAGTCCAAGAAAAATTCATCTTTTCAAAAATAATAAAAATTAAAGTCGACGTAAATTCATATTGAAAATAATGTTTAAATTTTATAATTATAAGCTTTATTTTATTATAAATCAAAATATGCATGTGCATTTAATTGATTATGGATTATTGTAAAACACCAAGCATCCCCCAAAGATATATAATACCTCTAGTTCCCTTCTACATTTTGCATGCTAAAATCACAATAAGTATATTTGAATTTTAGTGAATTCCATTGAACACCTGTCACAAAATTGAATCCTCAAAATTATTAAGCTTACTAAGACTTAAAAATCATACAAGTTTATGTTCAACCTTTTGTGCACCATATAAAGAGAAAATGTAAAGTAACTAAAGGAAACAAATAAAAAGTAGAGCAACTAGAGGAAATAATGCAAACTGAATAAGTTGTTATGCCTTGCTACCCTAGATACTCAACCCTTTTTTTAATCACCACTACTTGATTCACCCCATGGTGGGTAATTTTTTTGTAACACTACTCCATCCTTATTATTTTTTCTATCCTTCACATTTGTACCCTCCTGCGAGAGTATTAATGATCTAAGTCCCAAACTACCTCAAAAGGAAATTCACCATGACACTTTAGGTGTAAAAAACTACTTTGATTGTTCCAAATTACTTTATACCTAATATTTATTCCATGCCAATGGTGGAATTCCCTTAAAAAGTGTTATTTATTCTATTAATATTCTTTTTGTAGCATGTCGTACTTGGATATTTCATAAAGTTTTAAACAAGCCCCTTGGCTCTCAAAAAATGGATATCCTCAATTTAGGGGTTCAAAATAACCGCCTATAGATTTTTGTTGTTTGGTCACACGGATATATTACAATAATATTCAATTTTAAAGAGGAGTGGGTACACTTGTATGGAGGTACTTAATTAATGAGCTTTGGTGCTCTCTTTCTAAATTTTTGGGCTACTCACTTTATAAATATGTGGATGTGCTTGAGGCAACATCATATTAAGTAAGTCTTCCCTTCCTTCTATTGCATATTTAGGATAATTCACCATTATAACTCATTATTAATAAAATTGACACATTTCTTGATTGGATCCCTCTCAAAACCTCCAATGTTGCTTATGTACATGTATGTTTGTGGGTAAATCTCAAAAAAGGCCTACATGAAGCCATTGGTATTATATTTTGGATTTGGTACATACTCAAATGCTAGACTATAAATATTTACCTCTCAAATTACCATCTTGTCGTGAGTGTGGAAATTTTTCTAGGAATTGGCCCCTCAATCAAGAAGCTCCACTTGATAAGGATTTGCCTAGAAATTAATTTTTTTGAAGAGTTTTGATCAAGAAAATAAATAAGAGATTTATGGGTAGAAATCCTAGAGACAAAAATTCCTCTAATAATCTAAAAAAAATTGTTGTTCTCTCTCCTAACTAGGATAAAGGCATATATGGTCCTAACAAGGAGAATCAAGAATAAGACATGCAAGTAACCCCAATGAGATAAGTTATGGGCACCCAAACTCTACTATAAGCTTGCCTAAAAAACCTAAGAGGTAGATATAGTTAACAAAATTGAAAATATAGAGGATGCCATTATTCATGGAACTTCATATCATCTACTAAGCTAGGAAGGTAAACAAGCCATGAAATCAAAGTTGAAGAAGTAAAAAATAATGTAGTGGTTAAGACCAAGATGACTTTGGAGGGTTTATCCAGAAAATAAAAGGGAATAAAGCCCTTCAAAAAATGATAGTACACTCTTGGAAATCGAGGTGCTTTGGTGGTTCCCTAAAAAGAACTACCTCAAGGGTATCATTGAAGACCGTTATCCTTCCTTGATGGGAAATCAAGAAACCACATTTGACCAAAAAATATAGTTGAATCTTGAGTATCTATTCAAAACATGTCCTAAGTGGATGTTACTAGCACTAATGGAGCCTCTAGAGGCCTCATACCATAGGATACTAGGTACCTTAATTAGATTGGTAGGTATGAAAGTGACTTTCTTTGAATCCAAAGAATATAAATAATTGTAGGAAAAATGTTCACCTATGAGATTATATAAAAAATAAAATATGATCAATAGATAATATGGTCCCCTCATATTGTATTTGTAGTGAAGGACTATGCACTCCTTTACATTTTCACACTTTATTTGGGTCCCCTTAATTAAATTGGACTTAATTGTGCTTTAATAATTCTTATTTTACATCTACATGCCTAATAAATTACATTTTCCAAAGGGGAAACCTGACAACAATTAATGCCAACACATAATACTTTACCTTGAGCAATGTGTGTTCTAGGAATAGGGACCAAGGACCCATTCACCCATGGGCGAATGGGTCCTCCCAAGGCCTTTGAACCTAAATTTAAAATATGTTTTTAGCGGTATTTTAATGTCCCCGAATTCAAATTTTAATGTCAGCTTGTAATGTTTAATTTTTGGGAAATTAAGGATACATACCTATAAATACAAGGTCTTTTTATCAAATCAAGTCTATTATTTTTCAACAAGAAACCTATCAAGAAGGAAATTTTCATAAGAGAAAAGATTATGATCAAGGGTATTCAAGATTAGATTTATCAGTGATTTATTGCAACATTCAAGATCTCAAGCATCATGTTAAAGTCTTTTGCAATCATGCATGTTTTTGGAGCTAACATTGTGATGTAGGTTTCAAAGATCCAAGCCAAACATTCAAGTCATATTTCAAGTATCAAGATCCACATCCATTGAAGCCATTTCATGCAAGATCAAGATCAACATTTCATCCCTCCAAAGGTTTATTCAAGGGTTTGGTGAGTTGCAACATAGCATTGTTCATTCATCATTCCTTTCATATTTCATTATTTCAATTCAAGGTTTAATTACCCAAACAAGGTTTGACCAAGGAAAACTACCATTCACCAAAAACAAACAATTTTTCCCTCTTATGTTTGTGTTGCAAATCTTAGGTTGAAGAAGGATTAAAGATCTCTTGAAGAGAAAAATTGGAAAAGTTGTCATATTTGTTGTCAATTCACAAAATCTCACCTACAGATCTTATTTCTGACTTTCTGAAACTAAAACCTGGATTAAACAGAAGCTACATACTGACTCTAGAGGATCTCGAAAGCTATTTGAAACCTCTGCACAAAGACCCATTTTCCTATAGGCGAACTAGTCCCAGTCAGCCTTCAAAATTTACATTTTGGTGATAGGTACACATCACTTTTCCATTTCCTAATCTATAAGAAGTTTGTTGTTTTTGTCTGTATTATGCTTTACATTGATGATTCAAGTGTTAGCTTGCATAATTGGGGTGATTTACTATTTTTAATTTTTCTCTCAAAAGTGTTGTCTAGGCTAATACCCTCATCCTCAATCATAAGGAAATCATCAGATTCCCTCATTGAGTTGACTCACCTAAGGGTTGTAAGTCAATTCTTTGTGGGGATCTCTTTTTCTATTGAAATAAATGAAGATAGGTCCATTATACCATCCCCTATTTTTCTATGTTTCAGTATTTACTATGAAGGAATTTGCATAAATCAAGGATACAGAAAAAAATATGACTAGAGTATCGTTTAAATTAAAATTATAATAAAAAATTTGAGAATGAATAATGAACATGGTATGTGTAGACATCCAAATTTGGACACTTATTTTATCCAAATTTATCACTTTTTGTCTAAACATCCTTTTATCCAAGTTAATTAAGTAATATTACTATTATTTAATTAATACCCTTAATTCTGCCAAATCCTTAAGGTATTTAATTAATAATTAAATACTTTACCCTCTTTAATCCTCTTTTCATCAAATAAATTAAATAAATAATATATTTATTTAATTTCTCACATGTCATTTTCATCTAATCCTAATCCATCTCCTAATTTCTTCATTAGGGATGTGCACATGCCTAATCCTTGATTAGGATGTGTCACATCCTCCAACTTTTGCAAGTTGGCTTCTAATCCTCATTTATCTTCTAATTACTGATTAATTAATCTTAATCAGTACATTGGTCAACTCTCTCCATCCCCCAAGAAATTTTTAATTCTTTTTTATTCCTCCAAGAATCCCCTTTTCCCATGCATCTTCTAGAATCTTTGATTTGTCACATCAAATCACATGTGACAAACTCCCACCTTTTGGGAACATTGTCTTATCCACTAGATTCTTCCAATCATTATGAATTTAAAATTCACTTTTATTCACCCAAGATTCTTCCCATCTCCCCAATGTACTTGGAAAGTACTTGTCCTTCCTCCACCTCATGTACCTTTTGGCCACCTCACTTACACTTCATCTTCTCTTAGCCACTTCACCATCCACATGTCAAGATGTGAGGGCTTGTGAGTTCTCAACCCACCATAGCCCTTCATCTTGACCTTGTTGGATGAATCTCAGCCATTGAATTCTCTAGAGAATTCAAATTCTCCTATAAATACCCCCTCCTCAAGGGCATTTTGAACACATTCATTTTGAGCAACCTTATGCTGCCAATTTGCATTTTCAAGCATTTACTATCACTTAGCCATCCATTTTGATCATTTTTCATATTCAATCTTACATCTAGCTACATCAAAAGTCATCCAAGGAGCACACAAATCCATCTAAATCAAGGGCCAACCAAGGAGTCTTCAACAGCAAGGAAGGTATAATCGATTTACATTTGTATTCCATCTATTTTCCTTGTTTTAACACTCTTTAGGCTAATCTTTGAAGTGTTCTTAGTATTTTTCCACTTGCATTTTTAGTTATTTTGCACATTAGAATGGGGTAAAATTCCAAGGTACACATTTCTGGCACGCCCGGTGGGATCCACAAATGGGTTCTTGCATTTAACCTTCATTTTTGCTAAGTATTTTGCAGAAAAAGGTCGCAGAAAGGCAGAAGCGCCCTCTGTTTTACCGCAGAAAAGTAGAAACGCCCTCTGTTTTACTGTAGAAAGGCAGAAGCGCCCTCTGTTTTACTACAGAAAGGCGAAAGGCGGAAGCACCCTCTTGTCTGCTGCAGAAAGGTAGTCATGCCCTATATCTGAAAAATTGATTTTGGCTAATAGTTTGCTGCAGTTAGGTGTATACGTCATTTTACTTAGAAGATCTTTTCTAACACTTTCTTGCAGTAGGGCATACAAATTTTCTTTTTCGAAAATCTAATAAAGTTTCCTGCAGAGGGGCGGATACGCCCTTTTATTTTTGAAAGGCTCTTTTCCTCTAACATTTTGCTGTAGAAAGGTGGAAGCGCCCCTGTTTTGTTGCAGAAAGGTGGAAGCGCCCCCTATTTTACCACAGAAAGGCGGCTACGCCCCAAAACAACATAGTTTGGAAGCATATTATGGCGTAATCGACCAAGAAAGAAGGATAAGATAGCTAACGTTTGCTTGCAGGGTCATCTATTTGATCAAATTTTTGAAAAATTATCCTTGTTGTTTGCACATAGTCTAATTAGGGGGAAGTAACCTTTATTGATTGCTGTGTTATGTTTATTATTGTGTCACCCAAGGGGGCATTAATTTGTTTTCACTTTCCCCTTGCACTTCGTGTGAGCCTAGGGAGTAGTTGGAAATGGTTAGTGTCTTCTTTTTAGTGGGACCTGCTTGGGGATTTCATCACCCCAAGGGACGATTCCAACCATGCGTACCGGCGGGGTATATAAAGAGGGGAGAACAAAAGTTGTACCCCAATCCAGTCATGTCATAATTGGCGGAGCGTCGAAGCTAGGGTGATACCTAGATAGACGTGAAGAGTTGGTTCGAGCCTTTCAATATCTTGCTAGGGTTCCCGACTCACGCTTGTGATGGGCTGGTGTTTATGGTTGTGCCTCACGTACCGAAAGTATATCGAGGACTCCCTAGAAGCCTTGTGCATCCTAGATTAAGACCTTTCCTGGCCATACCCTTAACATTAATCATAGGATTGTGCTTGCTTGAAGTGTTTTCTTGTGAAAAACCCGTGAAATCTTTGATACATTGGCCTTATTTTATCATTTTGAGTCCTTGCCATAGCCATTGCCATCAAAACTAGGCTCTATTTTACTGCAGAAAGGCGAAAACACCTGTAATTTTTTCACAGAAAGGTGGAAGCGCCCCTGATTTACCGCAGAAAGGCGAAAGTGCCCCTGATTTACCGCAGAAAGGCGGCAGCGCCCCTGATTTACTGCAGAAAGCTGACTACGCCCCTGATTTACTGCAGAAAGCTGACCACGCCCTTGATTTCATCGCGTAAAGTCGACTACGCCTCGGCCATCAGAAAGCCTACCGTCGCCTTTGGATGCATCAGAAGCCGACCACACCCCCGATGCACTGGAAAACTGGCTACACCCCTGATTTACTGCAAAAAGCTGACCACGCCCCTGATTTGCTGCAGAAAGCTGACTACGCCCCTTTAACTTTCCGGGGCCATCATTTACAAACTGTACATCGAATCAACTTCGTCCAAAAATCAAAGTTGCTTAGTTTTTCAAGCTCTATCTAGTGGTACCTTCCATTTCCTCCTATCAATAATTTGACCATCCCAAGGTAGCCCCCGCATCGCGGGGTGGACATGCCCCTAACTTCCTAGGGCCATCATTTACAAACCGTGCATCGAATCAACTTCGTTCAAAAACTAAAATTGCTCAATTTTTTAAGCTCTATCTAGTGGTACCTTTTGTTTCTTCCTATCTAATCAAATCAATCCATTCCTCTAATCAAATACATATAATCATCTAATCAATCCAAGCACACCAATCCTATCAAGTTCATCCAATCACAATTATCCAATCAACATCATCTAATCATTTGATCCTATCCAATCAAACTGATCTAGTACTTTAATCAAATTCATCGAATCATCTACCTGATCCAATCATCCATCTATCGAATCCCATCAAAATCAAAATCAATCCCATCGCATCATCTAATCATCCTAATATGAACTTTAATCCAATCCTAATCTAAGCTTGACTTAAATCCCGATTTGAGCTTTAGTCCATCATCTTTGATCCATTTTATTTATCCTATCATCATCATGAGTCCCTATCCTCCATCAATAGTAGTCAAGGGAAACCCTAATTACGTTGACAACAATAACGAAAGTCTTGTCGATCAAGAGGTATACGACATAGATCCCCTTGACACTATCATATCTAGTAAGCTTTCTCCACCCACTTTCCAAAATCCAATTACTCCTATGAGCTATCCCGTTATGTCTTCATCCATGCCTAATCATGCTTCTTATGCCACCTTTGACAATGGATATCCAATATCTTCTTCATCCCCATATTTGCCATGTCCTTCATCTACATCATCCTCTTATACAACATCTACATCCTCTTATCCTAATTTTCCATCCCAATACTCCTATTACAATTCCCCATCCATGTCCCCCTATTGTAATCCTCTTTCCCAATCTTCCCATACTAATCCTACATCCACACCCCTTTACCTTAATCCTACATCCATGTCTCCTCATCCTAATCCATAATCCCAATACCCTTATTATAATCCATCCCCCACACCCTCTTGTTCCACTACACCACCTATATCCTCTTATCCTAATCCACAATCCACGTCCTCTATCCCATCTACCTTCACCACTCCAATATCCTTACCTTAACCCTCCATCCAATCCTAGTCCTCCATCTACTCCTAGTCCTCCATCCAATCCCATTCATCCATCTACTCCTAGTCCTCCATCCAATCCTAATCCCCCATCTACTCATAGTCCTACATTCAATCTCATTCCTCCATCTAACCCTAGTCCACCAATCCATAATCCCTCATCCATTTCTACCACCCTAGCCAAGCCAACCATATGCAAGTCTCTCATTTCAGAAGTTCTCCAAGGACTCATTACAAAGAAGCCATCCCCAACTCCACATCTTGAAGTCATGGAACCATGCCATCTAGATCCATCATCCACGGTCACTAGTGATGAGACCCTTCTCCATACCACACCTATTATTGATGTTACCATCCCTAGTATTGCTCAAACCATTGAAACCATTGAACCCACTAAATCCATTGAACCCCTATCTCCTACTCCAAGAACTACCGAATCCATCGAAGACACCCAATTCCAATCCACTCCCTCTACTCTTAGATCCACCCAAATCCAATCCACTCCTCCCACCCCTAGTAGCACCAAAACCCATTCCAATGAACCTCATGAATCTTCCATCCCTCCATCTTCCCCACTTGAAGAGTCCCAACAAGACTCCGTTACCATGCCTCCTGCACACGATGAGTCACACTAAGAGTCTAATCCAAAGCATGCAAACATATCCCCTTCTCTAGATCAAGATCCTACCATCCCATCTAGTCCACCTCAAGATCACAGTCCCCCATCCATTCCATCCCATGATCCCCTTGTCATTCAAGCTTCCATTGCTCCATCTCCATCTCCATCGCATGAGCCTACTACCACAAATCCAGATCCTATCATGGCCCCTACTCCCTCTCCTGATGTTGCTATCCCATCATCTCCTTCTCATGATCCCCAATCCTCGCCTAAAAATTCTATCCCCACACCACTTGCATATCCCCTTGGTCCTCTCACATTCCTCCATGGTGGTCTCCTCGCAAAAGAAAAACAAGGCATATACACCAATCCTCCTCTTCCACCTAATAATGAACTCGCATCATTCTTCCAGAATAACAAAAATCTTGTCCTAGGTCAAATGCTTAAGAGAATGAACTATCAAGGAAAAGGTTTTGGCCTTCATGAGCAAGGCATTATAGAGCCCATCCAAGCTAAAGAACATTTGTATCCGCAAGGTCTTGGATGTACTACTCACGACTCGCAATCCAAAAATGTTGGTACAACCTCTAGACGTCCTCAACAAGCCTCTTCCAAAATAAATATAGGCTCTTTCCATCGCTCCACCAAATCATATGTTGCCATCCCTCCTCCTGCATCATTGTCGCCTCAAAACCCTTTATCCATATTCCTCCTTCATACGCTCCATCCATTTTGGGTCCTTATGTTCCTCCCTCTACCATCTCCCATCCTTCATCTACTCTGTCCATGTTTCCTCTAGGTCCTACATCTATTTTGGGCCCCTATACCATAAAATCACCTCCTCCATCTTGTCTTATCATCCATTCATCCATTTCATCATATCCCATCATCCATCATCAACATCCTCTCACATACCCATAGTCAGGATCAACAAAGGCACATACCCTAAACATCCTCCATCTACACATAATCCCATACTCCTACCTCCATCACTCCACATCATCCATCTCCTCACACCCATCCCATTGCTACTAAAAGCACTTTTGGTGATGAAAAATGCATAAATCAAGCATCCACATGGATCATATGGCTCCCCATGTCCCCTCCAAAAGACATGGTGAAGAAAAGAAAAATATACATCAAATCCATAGGCCACAAAGGCCCATCAAAGCAAAGATCAAAACCGTGTGGATCCCAAAGAAAAAAGATGCGATGCCATCACAAGAAAAATCTGTAAGAACATCCAAAATTAAGCTAATCCAAAAAGCTAATCCTTTTGCCCTTTCATCTCCTAAGTGTTTGGGTCCTATGTCAGAAATTCATTCCATCTCCTCCATTATCCCCACATTCTCCATCCCTTAATCCTATTATCTTTTCACATCCACCACCACATGTGCCAATGTTGGTCTTGAACACATCTCCCCATCACATATCCACCCCATCATTCCATCCATACCCTTTGCAACATCCCATCCGTTATCCCATGTATCTCCCCTCTCAAATCCCTCTAATTCATCCTCTTGAATAATCCACTTATCCTAATAATGTTGTACCAACATTCAACAGTTGATTCGAACATGGGCTCTTAATACCTCATATAGAACTTGATGCTTGAGTCCTTCATCCATATCCTTATCATGTATCTTCTAAATTCCCTTATCCACATCCCTGTCCTTATCCATTTTCATCCCCCTACTATCGAAAAATCCAAAAAGTCAAAAAATCCATAAAAATTCAAAAAAGTCAAAAACAATCCAAAAAGAATTAAAAAAAAATAGTAAAGAAATAGTCATCAATGGTGAAAACTTGGCAAACAAAGCGGATAAGTACCATGATGAAACACGGCAAATAGGCGTCATCAATCCCCATGCACTTGGGGCTGACTTCACGTCGTATCCCTCCATCCCACCTATCTTCCACATCCTGCCATCATCCCATTTATCTCCCATCCCTCCATCCTTCGGTCTTGATCAAAGCGAGGGGCACCTACCTCCATGCTTTGGCCACCTCTTGGTATACATTCCCTTCATCCATGATCTGTTGTATTCCTTGGTCACCCATCGTATCCTCCTCTAGTTATCTCCTTTTCCCATCCACTCGTCTTCCATCCCTCATGCCTCATCATATATGACATATCTCGAATGGGGGCATTTATCTTCCTTTGTAACATAGTCCTTGGAGACATCATCTATCATAATATCCCTTCATCTCCCTCTCCATCTATCATGATATCCCTTCCATCTCCCAATCCTTATATCTCTATCCATCTATCACAACATCCCTTCCATCTCCCCATCCTTATCTTCATATCCATCTATCCTAGCATCCCTTTCATCTCCCAATCCTTATATTCCCATCCATCCAAACAATCCCTCCCATCCCCCATCCCTATATCTCTATCCATTCTTTCATCTTTATCCTCATTCCATCTCACAATCCCTTGTCATTGGTATCTGGCTATAGGCCTCCCCCCATGCAACCCAATGCCATTTATCTCATCGTCATCACCCCTACTTCTCTTGCACATCTTTCCAATCCCCTATCACTTTTCATCACTCATCTATCTATTATATCATCCTCCCAAGTCATTTTAATGCTTTGGATAACTATCCCATCCTTGAGCTTTATGTGATCATCATCATCCTATCCAATCCAACAGGTCTATCCTATCTTGTCGTATCGATCCCATCTTTTTATCCACTTATCCTATCATCTTATCATCCTTTATCCATTGTTTGCCTTTGGTTTTGTCGAACTACATTTCCCCTATGCTTTCACGTAGGCAAGGTCGATCATTTGATCCACCCTCGGGGTTCCATCATCGATCTTCACTGTCCATTTTGTTCTTCTATCGTCTATCATCGGTCATTCTACTTTGTCCATCCGCTCCTCTATCATCTAGCATCAGTCTTTCTGCTTTCTATGTCCACTCCTATATCGTCTATCATTAGTCTTGGCTTTTGTCTCTCCATTCCTTGTCATCTGTCATCATCATTCATCATCCTCTTTCTACTTTTATCTTGGTCAATCGTCCACCTTTCACCGAACTACGAGGGCTCTGCGCTTTCACGTAGGCAAGGCTAATCTTTGATCGGCCCTTGAGCCCCTAGGTCTTTAGGGTTTGTCAATCCCATGTCTTGTCTTCCTTGTGTCGTGTCATCAAGCTATGCCCTTATCTAGCCAGTTCTTCACAAACGAGATCCATTTGTATCATGAAATCCAATCAGTTTTGAATATCCTACATCATATCGATCTTTTAGCTTAGTATCCATCATCGGTCTCAACAGGATGCGTCATTCCTAACAGACCTCATCAATCCCATCTATCCCCTTGATCCTATGGCAAAGGACATTTAAAATTGATTGTGATCTTTTGATGCTTTTGGCTTTTGTTTATCATTTGAGCTCCCTATCATCACTTGTCAAGGCCGCCATGATCCATCATATTATGGTGTGTTTTGATTGGTCAACATAGGGGCATATCTTACTTTTTTGTTTGATTGTCTCTTCTTGGTTATCCCACGTAGTACCCACCAAGATCCACAAGGTCTTGTGTTATGCTGGGGCATCCTTTTGTGCTTGTGGTTATCTCAATACCTGGCCCGACCAAGGTCTTTGTGACTTTGAGGTGTTGGGATAGCCTTCTTGTCTGTTGTGTTTGTTTTATGCATTAGACACTAATTCGCCTTGGTCCTTCATACCTTGGTGTCTTGTGTCTTATTCTATAGCAAAAATCAGTGCTCCGAAGATGGAAAATTGCATTTCATTTTCCACTTCATCCTTTTTCACAATCCCCCCATCCTTCCATCTTTTTTCCTATTTCTTCCCTTTCTTTTCCCCTCTTCTTCTTTTTTCCTCCCCCCCTGTCGGGGCGGCTCTGCCCTCCGACTAAGTGACTTTTCCCGTTGTCGGGGCGGTTCTGCCTTGGGTGGTTCCACCCGCTGTCAGGGTGGCTCCGCCCCGGGCGGGTCCGCCCACTATCGAGGTAGTTCCACCCCGGGCGGCTCCGCCCCAGGAATTTCCGCCCACTTCTAGGGTGGGTCCTCCCACTTGCGGGGACGACTCTGCCCTAGGAGGATCTGCTCACGGCCATGGCAGCTCCGCCCTAGGCTGTGGCGGCAGCACTCGAGGCCGAGGCGACCAGCATGCGGAGTGAAATGCATACCAGCAGGCCTTTAACTCGAAAGTCACATTTTCCATCTTTCAAAACTAATCGAAGACCATTTTCTGGTACTACATGCATCAAAGTACATGTGGTGGGGAATTTTAAGCATTTATCAAAAAATAGTTTGGGAACGGGTTTTTACCGCAGAAACTTCGAGAGGCCATAGCACCGGTGTTTGTTCGAGTTGAAATTTTACGGCGAGATTGATTTTGGCGTTAATATGAGATAACAAGGTGGATTCTAGCTGCCTTCAAAGACCATTGGAACCATTTGCCACATTTTTGGGGCCTCAAACTTTCATCTTGGCCTCAAAATCCCAATTTAGTGTTTTTTTCCAACATTTTGAATTTTTTTTTTCACTCATAACTCGAAATGCATATCTCAAATTTGGGATGTTAGTTGGCAATTCATCTTATCTTAATATTGGGTATTTCTTGAAAAAAAATTGGACTCTTGAAATATATCCATTAGGGGTTTCTAAAGATGAAAATTTGACAATTTTTGAAGAATTGCTTAAATCGAGGAGAAATCTGGTAATGCAACACCTTCGTCCTTTAAACCACTGGAAGTGGGTGGCAGAATCAATCAATCATATCCTTCAATCATTCGTTTCAATCAATCCTCATTTTGAGGCTTTCATCGCATGCAATGGGGCTTAACCAGAGCCCTAATCGAGCTTTAGTCCGTTAAGTCGATATGATCGGATGTCAATCAGAATCAGTGTCAGATTCTTGGAATGTGTTCAACAACTTACTAAGATTAGGATGAGATTAATTACATTTGGATGAAATAATCGTAAAGAATTGACATTTGTAGTTATTCTAAATAATAAGACGTAATTGGGTGCACACATGGTAAGGTAGAAACTCACCTTGTGTCAGATTAACTATCTGAGTAATAGTTAACACTTCACGAATGCATGTAAAGATCCTAGGAGTTAGGATTTTGATGTTTGCATGCTTGAAGTTTAGTTAAGTTAAGTTTAGATCGGTTCAATTCAATTGGTTTTAGTTTAGTTCGATTCGAGAATGATTTAGTTTAGTTGAGGATTCGAGTTGATTGATTCGATTCGGTTCGATTTCAATGAAATTGAGTTGATTCGAGTTTAGTTTGGCTGCGATTTAAGTTATTTTTTCGGTTGCATGCAAGTGCGTGTTACATGCATGTTTGTTATTTTGAGTTGCATGTAGTTAGCCGGTTAACTTGTAATGCATGGCTAATAACATTGAGTTGTATGACAGATAACAGGGACTACCTCCAGTTAACAAGGGATGACCGTTCTTTGGGAATGGTGTTGAGTAAATGTTTCAGTTAAATAGAATAATAGAATAATTCTTGGTGGAGTTTTTTCCCGAAAGGGTTTCTCCATGGTATATCTTGTGTGATCCTTCTATTATCTTGTCTAGTTCTTCTAAATAATTCTCTCTACATTCTACAACAGTAAAATGGATTAATCAAGATAATCACCCACAAAGAATATATGTAACAAAGAAAAGACTTAGAACAACAATATTAAAGTTTTACAGAGTATTAAGCTAAGAAAACACCTCATTTTTCATCAATCTTTGGATATCAAACCAAATCTTAAGATCCTTCTCTCCATCTCACATATTAATCTTCTCCTCATCTGTTCCATGTTGCACAAATCATCTAATCAAATCCTTGGTCTTGTCCCTAGTCTTGTTACAAACTTTGACCCCTCATCCTCATCCTCATCATCATCCATTAGTATCCTTCCCCATCCCTTTGGTGTTGTTTTGAGATGTATCCTTCCCTCATCAACAACACTTTTTATCATCATCATCGGGAGGCATTCTTCCCTATCCTTTAGTGGTGTTTTGGGATGTACCCTTCCCTCATCAATACCACTTAGTGGGATGTATCCTCCCCTATCCTCGTGATTCATTGACAACACTCCATCCATCATCGACCCCCTTTGGCTTGTCCCTTGACCGAGGATACATCACCTTTTGAAATCCATTTGTGCTTCATCCATCTCCATATCACTTACTCTCTTATCCATCCCTTTGTATCCTCTTCCTCATCTCCCCTTGCATCGCATCATCTATTTCGAGAGCACACACGTGTTCTCTTCAACCTGCATGTCCGCTCGAGGGAGCATCCTCAATCCCTAATCTTCATCTTCACCCCCATCATCTTTTTTTCCAATCAATCCTTTGATGACTAGGGCATCTTTCCCAATCTAACCATCTTCTTCTAGGTTCTATATTTTAATATTCTTTGAAATGATGCTACTTCATAGCACCATTTCAAAGAGGGGCAAAATGTAGACATCCAAATTTGGACACTTAATTTATCCAAATTTATCACTTTTCGTCTAAACATCCTCTTATCCAAGTTAATTAAGTAATATTACTATTATTTAATTAATACCCTTAATTCTGCCAAATCCTTAAGGTATTTAATTAATAATTAAATACTTTACCCTCTTTAATCCTCCTTTCATCAAATAAATTAAATAAATAATACATTTATTTAATTCCTCACATGTCATTTTCATCTAATCCTAATCCATCTCCTAATTTCTTCATTAGGGATGTGCACATGCCTAATCCTTGATTAGGATGTGTCACATCCTCCAACTTTTGCAAGTTGGCTTCTAATCCTCATTTATCTTCTAATTACTGATTAATTAATCTTAATCAGTACATTGGTCAACTCTCTCCATCCCTAAGGAATTTTTAATTCTTTTTTATTCCTCCAAGAATCCCTTTTCCCATGCATCTTCTAGAACCTTTGACTTGTCACATCAAGTCACATGTGACAAACTCCCACCTTTTGGGAACATTGTCTTATCCACTAGATTCTTCCAATCATTGTGAATTTAAAATTCACTTTTATTCACCCAAGATTCTTCCCATCTCCCAATGTACTTGGAAAGTACTTGTCCTTCCTCCACCTCATGTACCTTTTGGCCACCTCACTTACACTTCATCTCCTCTTAGCCACTTCACCATCCACATGTCAAGATGTGAGGGCTTGTGAGTTCTCAACCCACCATAGCCCTTCATCTTGACCTTGTTGGATGAATCTCAACCGTTGAATTCTCTAGAGAATTCAAATTCTCCTATAAATACCCCCTCCTCAAGGGCATTTTGAACACATTCATTTTGAGCAACCTTATGCTACCAATTTGCATTCTCAAGCATTTACTATCACTTAACCATCCATTTTGATCATTTTGCATATTCAATCTTACATCTAGCTACATCAAAAGTCATCCAAGGAGCACACAAATCTATCTAAATCAAGGGCCAACCAAGGAGTCTTCAACAGCAAGGAAGGTATAATCAATTTACATTTGTATTCCATCTATTTTCCTTGTTTTAACACTCTTTAGGCTAATCTTTGAAGTGTTCTTAGTATTTTTCCACTTGCATTTTTAGTTATTTTGCACATTAGAATGGGGTAAAATTCCAAGGTACACAGTATGTAAATTTAAAATTTGAGTAAGGGATGCATACTTGAAGTGTACTTACCTATGCATTAGAGAGTATGTTGAAAACACACACACCCACTATTTTCCCCTAACGAGCAAGTGTAAATATATAGATCTTAAAAGAAGAAAACATTACCATGACCACCAATTGAAAAGAAGTGAAAACATATAAATAAACATGAACATAATATGTACATGTAGTAAAAGAAACATGTGAAAAGAGTAACACGTAAATTCATCTAAAATTGGTTGTGTCGGTCTGTCTCAATGGTATCAAGACATGTGTCAAATAAATCCCTTACCCTAATGGGATTTATCCGTTCAAATGCTATATTGCATAGAGGATGATGCATGACGGTAAATTATTTCTTTATAGATAAAAGTGTAATATGATGGTGCCAAGTGATGTATGATAATTTGAAATAACATGTTCAATATTGATTATTATATCCTAGTTCTTGAGATTCTTTATTGGGTATTTTATTATGTATGTTTCCTTCATGTTCATCACATATGATAGCTTCATGTGTAACATCAATATATGGTCTACTAGGTATATCATGAGAAGTATCATTGAAACCAATATACACATCATTACTAGCATTCAAAAGGGTCATCTTTCATTTATAGTTGATTAGGCGATCATCATGTGGAGGTGCTAAATATGTATTTGCATGATCATGATCAACTTGTATCATATTTTTGTTAATAAGATCTTGAGTTTTAAGCTTTAGTGTGATGCACCTACCCATGACATGTCCATGTGTTTGATGATAATCATTAAATATCTAGCTTAGAAATATGGTTGAATACCTCTAGATGTATCAATTGGCTTAATAGGATTAAACATGAGATCCACCGACATATCCCTCTTCTACATTTAACATTGGTTACAATAAGAGGAATGAACAAGAGTGCTAGAGACACTATAATGTAAAAATACTCATTTACAACAAGATAAGCTAACATTTGTGTACAATAACAATAGATTTTTTTATTATTAAATGAATGATAACTATTTTTTTTATTAAGAAAAAAGTGATTAAAGCCACTTATATTTATATATTTAAAAAGTAGTCTTCTTTACATAGGTACTAGCTTATCAAGAATTGATAAAATCCACGAAAAATACATATATACAAAGTAGCTATATATACCAAAATAGAGAATAACATTGCACCAACATATTTTATCAAATATATAATCCAACTAGGGGAAAATAACCATACTCCTATAGTTAATAACTTCTATTTGAGCTACACCCATATTTAAGATTCTAAGCAGGTCCAATAGTAGGGGGAACTTGGGCAGGGAGCCCTCCGTGAAAACCTCAACATGTCGTAATTAAAGGTATAAATCCTTAAACATTTTTGGCACTAAAAAAGATGACACCATTAATATCTTGAAGACCTAGAGTTGATGGAGAGACCCTAGAGTTATCATTTACTAATCCTGCACTTATTACTTTGAGGATAAAACACGTAACTAGAGAAATTGCCAATAATTCTTGAGAAAATATTTCTTCAACATCAACATTACAAATTTCAAAGTCATAGATCTCAAAAATACCCTCTAATTTATATTTAGGAATTAAGCAAGATTGAATATATGACTTTGCCAAGTGTGCTAGCCTAATATCACTAATGATATCCATGGAGTTTGAGAGGAAAATGGATTATGCTAAGATTTTTGGATAAAATTGTGTATGATTTTTTAAAATTGACGTTTCAGATCAAACTCCATGTCTCTCTTTTCTCTTTCTGCTCTATCTTGAAGATGGATCATGGAGTTTGATCCAAAACGTTGATTTTAAAAAATCATACACAGTTTTATCCAGAAATCTCAGCATAACTATCATGGACTGTGAAAACTACATGCTAGGAAAATGGATGCCAAATCACTATATAGGAGGGATTGAGGATACTACATGAGAATGCTCTTTCCAACCACAATTTGAAGGGCACTTTCAACTACTTGATAATTCAAGATGAATACCCAACTCATTTTTCCCTTGTCAAAGTGTTCAATGTTCAATTTCTCCCAAATGCAAGGGAAAAGGAAGACCCTTCAATTAAGACATCTTGAATTCATTTTATTGATGTCACAATCCAATAAACATTATAAAGACTTTTTATTTGAGTAGTAGATATAGACTTTAATGAATAAATGATGAGTCTTAGTTTGAAACTTAGTTTAACAACCATAATTTGAACTTAATGTATATACAATCATTGATGAACTCATGTCCTCTTTATTTACACTGTGCTACTTTGACAATTGTCACCTTTGTCTCAACGCTTTAATTAAAAATAACAAGAAAACATATTCATCTACAACCAATTAAATATTATAATAATAAAAAATCCACTTCTGTTTATCACATCATTGTCCTCCTTATTTATATTGTGTCAAGAGTTACTTTGACAATTGCTATCTCTCTTTCAATATTTTAATTAAAAATAATAACAAAAATACATATTCATCTCAACCAATTAACTATTATATTAATAAAAAAAATCCCACGCATTTATCACATCATATAACTTCATTGAAACTTTCCACATGAGCCTTTCATTGGGTAAGTATTGTTGGCGTATGAAACTAGTATTCTTCATGCAACTGTAAATTATATACGTGGTCAAAATTGTTTGTCCACTTAGGTAAGTAAATTGACCGCACCCCACTTACTCTCTCTCTTTTTAACCGCACCCCACTTACTTTATTTTGTTTTTTTAACCGCACCCCAGTTACGATCGGCTTGGCTTGTGAAAGGATTGGGAATGGAAAAAACGAGCTATTTAATATTTGCATTGATGGCAAATTACTTTTTCTAAAAGCGTACTATAATAATTTTTTTAGTCCGTAGTATTTATATTTATTATATATTATAGTGTAATAACTGCAAATTATTTGACTTGACGTTTTATTTTTGATTTTAAAATAGGGGAAAGTTGGACCTTTCTCATTGAAATCATTATAATAAGAAAGTGGAATAAAGTGGGATGTGGGCGAGAGTATGAAGTGCATTCATTCGATAAAGCAATGTCCTAGAATGTGCATATCTATGATGATTTTTTTTCAAAAATTTAAAATGTTTATAGGTTAAGCAATTGTTTTTAAACTTGTTTTCTTTTCAAAGAGATTAAGCATACCATTTACATGTTAGTTATTGTATAAATGATAATTTGGTGACGATGAGTCTAAAATAAAGGTCCAAAAAGTGTTAGGTGTGTAATTTTCATCATGACATTGTGTCCTTACTTTGATTTGCATGTGAACCACAATGAAGATGCATGTCAAAGTAAAACAACCAATCAAACTTAAATGAAAACATTTTAAACACTCAAAGTATACTAGAATATGGATAATGATTCTCTTTGCACTCTTTGCAATCAATGCTCCTTTCGAAACTTATAAAAGTAAAAAAAATTCAATGAGTTGCATCTAACAACCATTTGAAATTTAGGAACTAATATAATTACTTAACAATATCAACAATCTCAATGTAAGTGCAAAAAGTAAATGTAAAGGTGGCTTGAAGCCAATAAAATGCGACATGGAGCTAATCACCATGATCAACAAAGGAGAAGGTGTAAGATCCCTCAATGTACCATTGTAACTAGACTCTCAATATCAAAAGATGCTTTAGGAATTATGTAAAGTCATTATAACCAAGCAATTTTGGTGCAGGGCATCCCTTAAGGGCCATCATAGCCGTTAGTGTGTCATGTAGAAATTCTTTAGAATAATTGTAACCATAACCATAAAATAACATCAATGATATAATATTCTCTCTCCAATCGGTTGCATGTAAAGGATGTAAGGAATTAGAGGAGAGGATGGAAGTAAATATATCATGAGGTAAAGTGTAATAATTATGAATAAGTGTCATAAATAAGATCATTTCATAGACACATGATAAGATAGTGAAATATAAGAATGAAAGAGCACATATGGGAAAGCATGACACCCCCAATTTTTCCCACAATCATGAGGTTTTCACTACCTAATGATTACCATGCCATGTTCATTTATAAATAGAATTTAATAATCCCTAAAAAATTAAGGTTGTGTATTTATTTTCACCAAGGTATCAAGGGGATAAATTAATTAAGGTATAAGCTTTGATATTGGGGGTGTTCCACATAGATGTAAAGGGTAGAATACATTGATAGAATAGTTAGGCATAAAAACAATGTATTACATGCATGGATATGGAGGAATGGTTACCTAGCAATGGGTTTAGTATTTTGTAGATCTTAATAACCTTTCATAATATTGAGAAATTATTCAAAATAGGTATTTCAAATATATGGTAGAAAAATAGATATAAAAACGTTGAATACAAAAGAGGTTGGAATATGAAGGGCTATAAAAAAATATCATAGAAAAAAATGGGTAGTTAATATACATGGTAAACTAAGGGGTATTTAGAATTAGAATAGTGTATTAGAAAGGGGTGCTATTAATCAAATATTATGAGGTGGAAATAGAAATGGAGGTATTATTTAGTATCGTATGAATGAACATGGTAGGGCATATGTTTATATAGTGAATCCCTCATACCTTCAATAAGGACTATAAACTAGTATAAAGTAATGTGAGATTTCATCATGATAACTATTGGAAAAACATATGTAAGCATAGGGCATGATAAGCATAAACATAATCATGTGGCATGCTCATAATATCATAAGATATATAAAGCATGATAATATTTATAAATGAAAATATTAGCATCATAAGATAAGAGCATGAAAACATAAAATGAACATGTAACCATCATAAGATAAATTTATGAAAGCATAAACATATAAGAATGCAACAGTGAGATGTAAACATTAAAAGCATGTGAACTATAAGAATAATCATGAAATTGCATAATCAATAAGTAAGGGACACCATCATAAAAGAAATGCCCCTTAGGTGGGGAAACATAAGACATGAAAGACATGAATCATAATATTGAATCATATTATAGAAGGTGAATTGTGAATGACAAAAAAAAAAAAAAATATGACAAGCAAGGGTTAAATAAAAGGGCCAAATTAATACACAACATTGAGACACTAGAAGATATGAAAGAGGAAGGACACAAGCATGGATTTAAAAAGGTCAAGAAAATCACAAACATAAAGTAAAAAAAACTAATTTTCAAGGTCAACATGGTGAGAGTAGTTTCCAAAGTACTCAATACCTTGTATAATCCCAAACCCATAAGGAAAACACAAAAAAAACTAATATTAATCTATATAAGATATGTTGAGATATATCATTTTCGAGGCGTATTTTTTTACTTTTTTGCGATTTTTGAATTGTAGCTATTATTAAAAGGATTTTAATTTTTTTCGTTTTTTCCTAAAATGTTTTTTTTTTTTTAAATGCATTTGTTTTTGTGTTTTTTTTTTGTGATGGATTGTACTAACTGACACCCATCTCGCCATAAACTAATATATCCTATTTTCTAGGTGTTTTATTTTTTTGTGACCGATGTGATCCCCTATAGCCACCCTGCCATTGTAGGGTTACATCTCTCAACCTAATTATATTTTATTAATATTTCAATTCTAATAACTTTCTCTTTAAAAAATAAAATGATTGAGCAATTTAAAAGTAGGCCTTTTGTTTTAAAAACGAAGAAAAGAAAATAAGTTGATAAGATTGAAATGAAAAATAGAATTATATTTTATTAATATTTCAATTCTAATAAATTTAAAATTAGTTTTAACTTTTTATTTAATTATTTATTAAATTAATAAGTTTATTATTTATTATTCATATTTTAAAACTATTATTTTTAGTGATATTTGTATTTTAATATATTTTGATTTTGCATTTAGTTTATGCTATTTTAATTTTTAATTTAGATTTAAGTTTTAAATTTACTTTAATTATTTGTCTTATGAAGTTATAAAAATAATTAATTATTAGAATTAATTTAATTTATAATTAATTGCCTTATTAAAATTTTAATTATTGTAAAATAATTATATTTTGAATTTTAATTATTGTAAAATAATTATATTTTGAATTTTTTTATTTTAATTTATATAATAAAATAAATTTTAAAAAATATATAAATTAAAATTTAGAGAGATAAAGAGAAACTAACTTATGATCAGTCATTTCGTGTCGACAATCAAGGATAGCATTTGTCCCTAGGGAATTATGCTCAAGGTAGCACGCCATTTGACTAAGGATATAATAATTCACCTTTAAGACCTCTTTAGTGTACCCATTTCACGCTTAAGGAGGAAAATAGATAAAGAGAAAAGAGAGAGGAAGAGAGAAGGGAAAGGGATCTACAGAGATAATATATAGAGAGGCAAAGGGAGAAAAAAGAGAAAAAAATGCAATATATATAGAGAGAGAGGTAGAGATAGGAAGATATATATATATATATATAGAGAGAGAGAGATATGGGAACAAAAAGAGAGAGATCTTTATATCTCCCTCTCTCTCTCCCTCTCCCTCTCTTTATCTCCCTCTACCACTCTCTCTATATGTCTTCATATCTCTACTTTTATCTCTCTCCATCTCCCCCTCTCTTATTCTCTCTCTCTCTATCTCTCTTTGTCTCTCCCTCTTTCTATCTCTATTTATTCATCTCCCTCTTCTTCTCTCCTTCCATCTCCCCCTCTCTCCATCTCTATATATTTTAATCCTTATCTTCATCTCCATCTCCATCTCCATCTCCATCTATATCTCTATCTTCCTCTCTACATCTTTCCCTTATCTCTATCTCCTGACCTCTTCCCACATCTCTCTCTTCCCATATCTTTCTCAATATATGTATCTTTCTATCTCTCCCTCTCTCCCTATCACTCCATCTTTCTATATCTCTCTACTTCTATATCCCCTCTCTATTTCTCTTCCTCTCTCCCTTCCTCTCTATTTATTTATATATATATATACCTCTTTCCCTCTCTATCTCTATCTCCATATATATCTCTCTCACTCACACACATAGTCCCTATTTCCCCCTCCCTATCTTTATCTCTATATATCACTCATTCACACATACACACACTCCTTGTTTCTCCCTCCCTATCTCTATATCTATCTCTCCCCTTCTCTCTATCTCTCTCCCTCTCTCTATCATTTATCTCTATCATCTCCTTTATCTCTTACTCTTGCCCCCTTTTATCTCTATCTTCCCATCTCTCCCTATTTCTATCCATATCTCTTCCTCTCTCTCTCTCTCCCCCTATCACTCTCTCTTTTGATATCTCTCTACTTCTGTCTCCTCTATCTATTTCTCTCCCCATCTCTCTCCCTCCCTCACTCCCTCCCTATCCCCATATCTATCTCTTTATCTCCACCTCCCTCCCATTTCTCTTATGATATATCTTTATCTCCCTCTCTCTATCTCCCCCTATTTGTCTCTCCCTCTCTCTATCACTATTTTTCTACCTCTACTTCTCTCTATTTTCTATCTCTCCCCCTCTCCACTTCTCTCTATATCTCCTTATATATATCTCTATCACTCTACCTCACCATCTATATGTATCTATATCTTCCTCTCCCTCTCCCTCTATATCTATCTATCTGTTCCTCTTTATCTCTTGATCTTTATCTCCCAATCTCTCTCTACCTCTCTATCTCACTATTTATTTGTCTCTTTCTTCCCCTCTCTATCCATCCATGTCTCTCCATGTCTCTCCCCCTTTCCCTCTTCCTATATCTCTATCTCTATATCTCTTTGTTTCTCTATCTCTATCTCTCCATATTTCTTCTTCTATCTCTCCCTTTATACCAATCTCATTATCTCTCAATCTCTACCTGCCCCTATATCTCTCCCTCTCTCTACTTCTCTCTATATATCACTTCCCATTTCTTTCTCTCCCTCTCTCCATCTCTATATACTTATCTATTCCATCTTTATCTATCCCTATCTCCTCTCTCTCTTTATCTCTCCCTCTCCTTCTCTCTATAACCCTTTCCTCCATATTCATATCCATCTCCATCTCTATCTCTATCCCTATATCTCCCTCTCTCTCTCTCCCTATTACAAACATAACATGACTCTTTTGGTAATGAAGCCTAATTATCTTCTTAATTTAGAGTTTTGTTTTAGTGATGTCTAGATCCTTATAAGTAGATGTATACTTGATTTGAAGATATCACTTCTCAATTTAGACCTTTGTTGCACAAAAAACATCATTTTCTAAATGGCCTAATTTACTTCACGTTCTATGATGTATGCAAAAATGACCATATTTTTTCCTAATTGACCTTTCACTTTCGGCGTACCCATTACACACCAAGGTGTGATTGCTAGTTAATTATCTCATTATATCATCATCTATTAGTCATTATTAACTATTTAATTAAATAATATTTTATTATTTAATTGAGATGAGTTAATTATCTATTTAAATAAATCAAAAAATCTATAATTATTTTCTCAAAGATTCTCCATTATTAACCCATTCATCAAATTCTAACTTCTCATCAAAAAATCTATTATATAAATTAATAAATTTTCTTGTTCTCATTATCCATTTAATGAATTATAACATTTATTATTATCACCATGAATTTAAAATGACAATTTTACATAACTAGATTCTTGATCATATCCTCACCATCATATGATTTTTTTGAAAGTCTACAAATTCATAATTCTATTCATTATTTTAATATATCAGATTATTTACACAAGATTACTTTTGTCACATTTATTATGTGGTTAAGTTATGTATTTTTTATATTGAACAAAGCAAGAGTGCAAAGAATAACAACTACCAACTAGTAGGTGATGGAGAGAAACAAAACAAACTAGTAAAATTACAATGAGCCAAGATATGGCCACAACCGAAAGAAGTAATAGGCTAATACTTGAGCTGAAACACTTTACATAGATTCATATTGCAGCTATTTTGAAGTTGATTAACTTGGTCCTGAATTCGTTGAAGTTGAGACATGGCCATAACATTTTTCTTTGATAAATATTGAAGTTGTGAACACAAAAAAGCAACCTAAAAAACTATGTTAGAGTAAAGCATTAGAATACAAGTTTCCTGAAAATAGTTGTTTGAAAACACAACAATACACTTGGCCTTCCAAATATTGCTTAAAATAACTTGTTTGATAGAATCCACAATCACATCATCATGCAAACCACATCCCAAGATATCTTCTTTCCAATTCAACTTATGATGAAAAATACTAGGAATTTTTTTAAAGATAACATTCCATCATCTTTTAACAAAAGGACAATCCCAAAAAGTATATGTTTTATATTTTTGATACATAAACAAAAGGGATAGTTAATTGGCTGAATCATAATGCATCTTAGTCTATCTCTAACCGATAGTTTATGATGTGAAAATTTCCAGGAGTTGTGTTTCCACATCAGTTTTGGATTTCCATATTTGTGCACCCATTTTAGTCCACTTCTTGGCACTAAATCTACATTTCCATTTATGAATGAGGCGAGGAATGATCTTCCAATGAGGCAGGGAATGAAGATATATTTTCTTTAGCAGGAGATAATTAAAATGAGAAGAAGGATTGCACAAATACCAAAACTTCTTTGTACTTGACATTCAACCCATATTGCTTTTGATTTTTAGTAATGTAGCCCATTCAAAGGTATTAAAATCCCACATGTATTTGAATTGTTGAACACCTTTCTTATATAGGTAAAAAGCATGTTTAGGAAAACAAATTGTAACCAGTTGATTATGGTAATTAACAAGTTTATTCCACCAGATAGATGAACAAGCAAAGTTGAAACCATGTTATAGAGGAATCATTCCACTATAGAAATTGACAAACTTGCTGCTAAGTTGTCCAAATGGAATGTAAAGGAAAGGAAGCCTTGATTTTGAAGAAGGGGGACATAATAGTTTTATCAAACCAAATGGACTGTAAAGGAAAGGAAGCCTTGATTTTGAAGAAGGGGAACATAATAGTTTTATCAAACCAATTGACTGATTATCATTTTTTATTTGTTGTATCTTAAAAAAATTAGTTATGAACAAGGATTTTCCATGGTTCATCCCCTATAGTTGCTCTAATAATCCACTTCATAGCCAGACACAACCCTTGAGTTTTGGGGTCAATGATTCCTAAACCACCCTTATGTTTTGGTTGAATGCAATGAGAGGTCAAGAATAAGCAATAAAACTGACATTTCCGTCCCATTTGGACCAAAAAAATTTCATAATTAGTTTGTTCAAATCTTCATATTTTTTTAGAAGGCATCCAACAAGATGAGAAGTAAACATGGGTATAAATAATTTTTTATTGACAACTTTAATTTTACCAGCCAAATGATAATAATTTGTTTCCCCAATTAAATAACCTATCTTTAAGTCTATTTAGGAACCAATTCCACATGTCAGAAAGATAAACCCCAACACCAAAAGGAATGCCAAGATATCTAGTAATCTACCCATGTTTAATTTGTCTCCACTCCTTAGGAATCCACTTAGGAGTAGGCCCAGATTGAGACATCATAAATTCAGTCTTGTTGTGAGCTAGCTATGATTCAAGAATGTAATAGTATAAATTTAGGATACCTAAGGTGTTCTTTAACTCTTCTTCAAAATTTTGAAAAAGTAACATACTATCATTAGCAAAATGAGATTTAATAACAACATTATCTTACAAAATAGAAATCCCTTTTATAAAAATCAATTGGTTAGATTTTTGAAGCATATATCCCAAAGCATCAGCTGTAAGCACATATAAAAAAGGGGATAAATGACATCCCTACCTTATGGACCATTGTAATTCAATTGATTATGTCAAAGATTTATTAATCACAAGTTGAGCATTTGACATCTTGGAACAACATATGAACATGTTATAGTTCGAAACCAACCAATGAAGCATTTTGAGAATGAAATCTCAACGAATTCTGTCATTATCAAAGTTTAAATTGTCTGTTAGACCCATTCAAGAGCATTAGATTTTCCATAATAAATGTATTCTTTGATAAACCCCATTTGTTGAATGAATGAGATTAAGAGATGTTTTTATATCTCAAATAAAATAAATTTATACAAAAATATATCTACATATAAATTTATGTATTATATAAAAAATTTCTTTATAAATATATTACATAAGCTATATTTCAAGAAAGTAAAATAAATTATATTAAATGATGCTTTTATATTTCAAAAATATACTTTAAATAGCTGTTGAATGCAATAGAAAATGGAAATATAAAAAATAAGAATTAAAACCAAAAATAATCTTAACTCGTTGGATTTGGTACAATACTTTTATATCATTTTTGATTTTAAGTTTTTTTGTTTTTATATTTCTATTTTCTATTTCATTCAAGAACTATTTAAATTATATTTTTGAAATATAAAAATATTATTTAATATAATTTATTTTACTTTCTTGAGTAATATATTTGTAAAGGAAAATTTTATATGATACATACATTTATATGTAGAGATTTTTTTGTATAAATTTATTTTACTTGAGATATAAAAGCACCCCTTAATCTTTTTCACTCAAAAAAATTATCCACTTTTTATGTTATGCATTTTTAAAAGTATATCATTTATAATTATTTTATAATTTTGTTTTTAAAATTATTTAAAATTATTTTATTTACTTAGAATTAATCTTTATTTCTTAATACATGTAGGAGACTCATGACATATACATTTTTGTATTATAATTTTTTTAGAAGGTTTATTTTTGATAAGGAAAAGTAGGTTTTGAAGGGGCCTCGAAACCCTTTACAACGATGACAAGTTGCAAGAAAGACTAAGCAATTAAAATACACAACCCAAAAAACCAAAATGCTAACAACAAAAAAACCAAAGAAACCTATCTGCACACCAACAACAAAAAACATCAGCACCTCGGCTGATCAAGTAAAAGATTCAGCAACAACTACAACATATTTTCCAGGACATTGACCGAGGCCATATTTTCCTCTATGACCCCCTCATGCATTTCCATAACCTCTTTGAGCTCATCAAACGATACAGCTACCCGCTTCTTCATCTTACTCCTTGTCCTCAAACATGGTTTGGCCTCCACATCCTTTTCCATAGCTAGAGTAGGATCCACATTTTTATCCACCAGGTTCGAGTAGTTTACATCTTCAACTGCTTTCTCAATTTCCCCTAGCTCTAGGGGTTTACTAGTCCAATTCAGGGCTTTCTCATTTAAAACTGCAAGACCCTTAGCAGTTGACTTCAATCAATTTTTACTTATGTTCACCATGGTTTTCAAATGAAGCTTGAGGAGATCCAGGACAAAATCCATAAGGAAGGATACATTGAAGATTGTAAGGATAGAGAAAATGAGTTGCTGGTGAAACTGCATGATATAATAGCAAAAGAGGAGGAATTCTGGAGGCAAAGATCGAGGGTTTTGTGGCTCTTTGCTGGAGATAGAAATACTAGGTACTTCCATTTATCTTCTTCTAAGCACAAGGCTGCCAATAGAATTGCTTCCATAGAAGTTAATGGTACTAGAATTGAGGAAGAGGAATACATCAAAAAGCAAGTTGTCCTCTTCTATAGTAACCTTCTTTCGGTAAATGGGGAAATCAATCAAAATGATCAATATTTTTTTATTAGAGGCCATCCTTGAGGTTGTGGGAAGGGAGGACAATTGAAAGATTGTGGCCATTCCCTCTATGGAGGAAATTGGGAAAGCTGCCTTTTCTTTTGAAGGAAACAAGGCCCCTAGGCCTGACAAATTTCCTATGTTCTTTTTTCAATGGTTTTGGGACATTGTGGAAAATGATGTTGTGCATGCTTTTAAAGAATTCTTTGGTTACAGAAGGATCCTTAAGGAACTGAATGCAACTTTTGTGGTCCTCATTCCTAAGAAACCAGGGGATATGGAGTTTGAGGTGTTTAGACCCATTAGTCTTTGCAACTCTCTCTATAAAATCATATCTAAGGTGATGACTTCAAGGATCCTTTCTATCCTTCCTTTGTTGATTTCCCCTCAGCAAAATGGTTTTGTTCTTGGAAGGCGAATCTTAGATTCTATAGTCATGGTCCATGAGAATATTCATTCACTTGTGGAATCTAAAACTGAAGGGTTTCTTCTTAAGTTGGATATTTCCAAAGCGTATGACCGTGTTGATTGAGAGTTCTTATTCAAAATTTTAAGAGGGTTTGGTTTCAACAACAAAGTCATTTAGTTGGTGAATCAATTGGTGACCACAATTTCCACATCTATCATTGTGAATGGATCTCCTTCTAGATTCTTCCAAAATTCAAGAGGATTAAGATAGGGGGACCCTATTTCACCTATTCTTTTTACTATAATGGTTGAAAGTATGGGAAGGAATCTCAAGAGATTGATCAAACAAAGGTCTCTTATTGGTCTCAATCCTTCTTCTATGAATCTGATTTGTTCTCACCAACAGTTTGTTGATGACACAATGCTAATGGGAAGATCTTTTGTGAACGAGGCTAAGATTTTGAAAAAAACTTTGGTTGTGTATGAGCAGGCAACTGGGCAAAGGTCAATAGACAAAAGAGTTCTATCTTTTTCTTCAATACCCTTGAGCATAGACAAGTCAAGATTGCTAGAATCCTTGATTGCAGGGTGGAATCCTTACCTCTTTCTTATCTTGGACTTCCGTTATGCCTTAAATCCCCAGATTCCTTTTGGTGCTCTTTGGTTGAAAGGTTCATAAAGAAGTTGGCAGGTTGGAAAGGAGCTCTTTTGAGCCAAGCTGGAAAACTTCAGCTTCTTAAAGCCTCTCTTCAGAACCTCCCAATTTATGCTCTAAGCCTCTTCAAAATCCTTGCTAAATATGCCGAGGACATTGAAAAGATCTAGAAAAGATTCATTGGTCTGGAGTGAAGGAAAGAAAGATAATGCCTCTTATAGGGTGGGATTTGGTTTACAGACCAAAAATCCTGAGGGGTTTAGGTCTTAGGAAAATTAGAACTATTAATAAAACTCTTCTTTCCAAACAATTATGGAGATCTTTCTCATCTGGTGGAGAATGGAAAGACATTTTAAGAAGTAAATATATGGCTGACCGAATGTCCCTCAAAGATCTATTGGATTCTCCTGTCGTCCCACATGGTTTAGCTTGCTAGAATGACATGATTGTTGGTAGAAAAATTCTAGAATCTAGGATAGGATGGCACATCAAAAGTGGTAATCAAGCTAGATTTTGGGAGGATAAATGGCTCTTTAAGGAATCCCTTATTAAAATTGAAAGATTTAATAGATGGGCAGAGCAATGTAAAGTTGAATTTGGGGAACTTGTCAAAGAATACTAGCATGAAGGAGATTGGGTGAAATTATGTGTGATCAGTCAGGATCTGGCTCACCTTCAATCCTCCTTAAAGGCTGTCAGCTTGGGACATAATCAACTAGATGACACTCTTGTCTGGATAGACAACCCTTTGGGTAACTACTCTGTCTCTTCGGCTATCTCTTTGTTGTCCCTCTCTCAAGCCCCTCCTCCCTTTTGGTCTAAAGCATGGATTAAACACTTGACTCCTAAATTCAATATCTTCTTTTGGATAATGCTTTAGAATAAGGTCCTTATGGTGGACAATCTTTGTAAATGGGGATTTCAAATTCGCAATAGATGCTACCTTTGCAAGAGTGAGGCAGAGTCAGCCAACCACTTGTTTCTCCACTGTCTGTTTGCTTCCTTAATTTGGGGAAAATTATTAGCTACCTGGAATATATCTTGGGTGTTCCTCCAAACCATTGAAGGATTCTTTTTATAATGGAAAGCTCCTACTCAAAATCCCTACATTTGAAGGTTATGGGATTTCTTATGCCCTTTTGTGGCTTGGGTAGTGTGGAAAGAACATAACAATAGACTTTTCAGGGACAAGGAAATGTCAGAGAATTATGTATTTGAGAAAACTTTCAGGCTTATAAAGGAAAATTTTAATGTGATTCCTCAAAAAGCTCTTAACCTGGAAGCTGTGGTGTGCACCCCCTATGATTTAAGGATAGCAAAAGATTGGAACATTAAAGTGGATATTTCATCTGCTTCCAAGCCAACTAAGAAAAGTAGGGAGGGTGTTTGCTGGACCTTTCCACCATACAGCTAGCATAAAGCCAACTTTTATGGAGCTGTGAAGGGAAACCCGGGTTTGGAAGGAAGTGGAGGCGTGCTAAGGGACTCTAATGGTAACTTTATGGCGGCTGTGGCCATATCCCTAGGTCACCAAACCAACCATGAGGCAGAGGCTATAGAAGCCTTTCAAGTTTTAAAGCTTGCTCATAATTTGAATATAAAAACTTATGGCTTGAAGGAGATTCTAAAAATATAATTGATTGTCTTTTAGGGAGGACCCCACCCTCTTGGACGATAAAGAATTGGATAGATGAAGCTAAGTCTATTCTAGAAAAAAATGAAAAAGTTAAAATTTCACAGGTCTATAGGGAAGCTAATAGTGTGGCAGATTTCTTTGCGAATGAAGGGGTTAGGAAGCAATGATTGAACACATGGTAGAATTGTAGGGACTTAAGAACTGAAGTTAGGGCTTTACTAGATTATGATGTTATGCATGGGAAAGAGGAAACCATATTTAATGATTAAAGAGAAAGGGGCTAGGTACATCGAAATCAAGAGATTTTATGGGGCTACGTCTTGTAACTTGGAAGGGGAGGAAAATCTACACGCTTTGTGGGTGCTTTGGAACAATTGCATAATTTTGTAACAGGTTCTTGGTGATAGTAGAGTCAATAGTAAGGAGCAAACGAAAATGGGGGGATAGGAGAAGAGTTGAGCCTAATATCTATGAGGCGCACACTAGGAATGACAAGGTTTGGGAGTAGATTATAAGAGGTGGCCTGGTTCCATATCTGGAAAAAATTCATGGGCCTGATTCTGTGGCCATTGACTACTTCGAGAAGAACTGGAACAATGGCGAAATCATTCTCTTTGGCAGGAAGGTGAAGCTGGAAAATTAAATTATAGGGGAGATTACAGGTATGTCCATCGAGGGAGTGAAGTTTTATCGCGACATAAGGTTTTTTGACGAGGCGGTCATTAGATTTCCGAAGGAGGAGAAGGAGAAATTGAAACTGGTTAAAATCTCTAACAACTATTTTGAAATTGACACTATCAAGGCACTGTGGAGAAAGGTTCTTCGTGTGATAATGGAGTATATCACTCTAGATGAGAGATTTACTAGAGTGTATGGGCACCATTTTTCCATTCTTAACCACTTCCGCCATAAGGTACATATTTCTATGCCTCACTACCTGTTATGTTCGTTGACTAATAGCCTAGAAGACCATAGGAAAAATCCTAGGAGATACCCTATTCTTCATCCTGGTCTTATTAGGTTAATTTATGAACACTATCAAAGCATGTCGACTTTATCTAACCCTGTTGCCTCTGTGGAGTCCGAGGACTATGATACTGATAGTGGGGGTTTGGAGATTTAGCCTAACTAGGTGAGAATTGTTGAAACCCACTTGTCCTCTGAGATGTGTGGTAACAAAACCTAGCCTAAAAAACCCCAACTTGCTAAAGATAACCCTAAGACCTCCCCTGTCTGCTTTTCCCCCTTAAAGAATCCTATTCTTAAGGGATCCCCTACCAACAAGCTAGTCTCCTATTCCGCGGACTCCTTGGAAGACAAAGCTGAGAACCTTGAAGCTAGTCAAAATTCTGTGCCCTCCCCTCTCGCCTCTTTCAGATTTGAAGGTACTAGATTTACTAGCTCCCCCAACCCGAGTGAAGTTAATCTCATTTTAGACTAGGTTCAGTCTGGTGACATTTTGGCCTCTGCTAGAAATGACATTAGTGACATATTCAAGGTCTTGAAATGGGCCTACCTTGAAATTAATGAGCTCAATCAAAGAAACAAGGTTTTGTATAGCAAATCAGAGGAGTTGGAGCTAAAGCTGGCTGCTCTCAGTAATGAAGAAGGGAAACAAATTAAGAACAACATTGGTAAGATAGGTGGAGACAATGAGGAAAAATACAAGTCTTTGGAAGAAGAAATGGCTAAAATTAAAAATAATTTGAAAACTGTAGTGGATCAAAACCATAAAATGGCTAGGCACAATGCCATTATTATCAACGCTATGTCCGAAAAGCTGGAAAAAACGCAACAAGGTTCGTTGGTTGTTGACTTGGAAGCAAAAAAGGAAAGCAAGTTTGAGGATCAAGGTATTTCTAAAAGGACTCAGACCAACCTCAAAAGGAAAGAGCCTCCCACCACTCAGATGGTTCAGATCATTAAGAGAGGGGTTCAGGATATGAATGAGTTGGAAGCTGAGACTGCTGAGCTTTTAAAGACACAAATTTAGCTGTTGCTAGCTTTTCGGCTGGTTTTTGGTTCTATGGCCTTTGCTGGCTTTTTTGATGGCTATGGTCGTTTACTGTTGTTTTTTAACAACCTTTCTGTCTATGCTGTCTTTATTGAATTTCTCTTTATTTTGTAAACTTTGTGGTTTCGGGTCCCTGTAAAACCCATTTTTTCCTCTTTCAAAAAAAAATATTTCCTCTAAAACTTTATTAACCATCATTTCCAAAGAGGAAAACCTCTCCTCATGAGTAACTCCCAGGTGGTCAACATCAACAACTAATTTATCCAACATAACATTCATAGATTTAACCTTACCTTTTATAGCCCATTCCTTTTGATTGCACCAGATCATTACCACATAGACATCCTACCAGTTCTTAACCTAGACATTGAGCTCCTTCACCTCTAAGAACAACCATTTCACTAGAGAAAGAAAATTCCGTGTTCCATCCTCAGCCATCTTGCAAAACAAACCCATATTTACCTCATCCCAGTTGATAGGAAGTGCTTCCTTCAGCTCCAAGTTGTGACTAGGGACTTCCCTATGCTCCTCTTTCTTCTCCTCTTCCTCCTTAACCTCAACCACCTCCACCTTTATCCTATGCTTGTATGGAAAGCTTGCCAAGTCAGCCAATGCTTCTAACTGTTCAATCTTTACAGTCTTCTCTTTTTCCTGCAAAGGGCTAACATGAGAGACATGGGGATCCAGGTTAGGTCAAGGTCCTTAGTACACTGGACACTCTGAATCCCCTAAACCTCCATAGGCATGGACCCAGGAAACATTTCATCCACACCAAGACTAATATCTCCAACAGGGGCATTAACTTCAACCCCCACAATTTTAGGACCCTTAGCACCAGTCGCAAGGGAATTATCCACCACACCAACCTTCCTAAGACTTAGAGTAGGCTTCACACCTGAACTAGGAGTATCCACATCTTTCACCAACCCCACTTTCTCTTAGCAGACGATTTGTCTTTCCTGGGACATTTATATTTCCCCTTAGAACTCTTCTTACCTTGTTGCACCATGGATTCCCTCAATTCAATGTTCATTTCATAACCCTTAGACCACACTTCAGACACTTCATACCCTTCCTTGGACACACCATCATCCACATAAATTTCATCAAAATTTGAGTTTGCATCCTCAGAACTCCCTTCCCACTCCCCAGCAGAATCCCCTATCTCATAACCGAAATTCTTAACCCCCTTTTTTCTGAGGGTTTTAGGAGAAACATGGATTAATTTGAGCTTAATATGAGAAAAAAAAGACTCATAAGGCCTTCATGCAGAATGAAATTCTTAGAGTTTTTATAGTGGTCCTCAATACTATTTTCCATTGATAGTAGAAGGTAAAAAGGAAAAGAGACCAACACCTTATGACAAAAGTGATTCAACAACATAAAGTGATAACTATACATGACAGAGAACCTACCTTCAAGTGTGAAATAATGTATTAAATCCAACACAAGATCCCTCCAAAATGACTTAAGAGAATTATGGGCATACGCACCACTCCCGACCTCCTAGAGCTTATTCTCATTAAATTTGAAAAAAATAGCAAAGGTTTTCTTCGCAGTAGCTCTATCTTGATAGAATTTCCTCCCAGATAAGGAAAACCTAGTGACTTCTATAATGAAATCCTCATCAATATTGAACTCCACCCCTTTATAGCGCAGAGTCCTACCATTCCATCCTTTTACAAAAAACTCCGTAGCTTTAGGATTAGGGCCTTGGATTCTTTGCATATACTGGGTTACTCCACCCTTTTCCAAATGATCCCACACTGTTTCATTGCTTTGGAATTCCTCACACGAGCTCAATTCAACTCTATAATGAGCTCCACCCATGGCAGCATGTAAAGAGTAGGAGCCCAACAACACTAATAAATTATGTAGAAACAAAATAAGCCTAGCTATTCACAAAACCACACAAATGATACCCATAAAATTTTTGAGCATTTCATTCAAATTACTTCCCTGCCTACACAACCAGGCCATAATTTTATAGACATCAAAGTTGTAATTATGAAACAGGCAGGGCCAAGGTTTAACGTGCCTAAGCCAACTCAAAAAAATTATGAAGAATCTTTCCCCCATATCAGCCACCTTCAATACATGCATTGTTGGAAATAGATTTAAGATTGAGTGGTAATGATTCAAAAGCATCCCAATTATATTTAGCCACCACTCCCAAGTTTGCAAATCCATCAGCTAGCATGTTAGCTTCTCTAAACACATGAGATATTCTAATCTCCTCAAAAGTATTAATGATGGAGAATGAATCATTAATAAGATGAGAAATAGACCAAAATGGCAAACACTTCCTCAAGAGATAGTTAATTATATTAAGTGAGTCCCCTTCCAACCAAAGTTTGGAGACCCATAGATTCTTTGCCAAAATGAGGCCATGATAGGATGCAACTGCCTCTACAAAGTGGTTTGTCTGAATTCCCAAAGGGAGTGCCACCATAGAGACAAACCTACCATTCTAATCTCTTACCACTCCCCCACAACCAACAAGACCCGAATTTCCCTTAGAAGCTCCATCAAAATTAACTTTAAACCAACCAGAAGAAAGAGCCTTCCACCAAACCCCCTCCCTGGGATCTTTAATATTCTTCATTGGATTAGAAAGGTCACAAGAAAGATTCCATATTTTTCCCACAAGAAGATCATAAGGAGAAACATTCACTTTTAGGTTAAAAGAAGTGATCACCAAGAACTCAGAAAGGAAATTTTCCTTGATAGCATCATAGATTTTAAAGGCTAGTCTAGAAGGAAAAAATTCCAACTAACGAAAAACCTGATTGTTACATTCCTTCCATACACCCCATGCAACATGCAACAAGATAAGAGACCACAACAAAGAGAGGGTTGTGTTTAGAGAAGGAGCCACCCATTGAGACATAAGTCAACAAAGGAGTCCGGGAACACCCATGCAATATCCCACAACTCAAAAAATATGAGCCCAAACTTCCCAAGTATAACTGCAACCAGTTACCAAGTGAAGAGAATCCTCAACCGCTTGTTTACATAAGAAGCACCTGTTCGGTAGAGAAATTCCCATTTTCACAAATTATTTAGAGTTAGAATCTTGACTTGACAAAGAAGCCAAAAGAAAATATTGATTTTAGGCAGGAGCTTCCCATTCCACAAACAACCCCAGAAAGGAGGAGGACCAACCATCCGAGTCTGAAAGGAAAAGGCTGAAGAAACAAAAAAAATTCTATTAGGAGTCAACCACTAGATAACCAAATCCTCAGGAGCATCCACTAGAATATGAATTGAGGAAAGAAACTCAAAAAGGGGCTTCAAGTCCCTGTTAACCATATGAAGACTAAATCAACTACCCTGAGAAATATAATCAACAAAAAAAGAACCCCATTTCATGATACAAAAATATTTGAAAGGGGCTACCCAAAGTTCATCCTTTAAAGGCCCATGCCCAATCCACCAATCATCCAAAAACATGATCCTTCTACCATTTCCCAAAACCCACCACAAACTAGTAGCCATAGTCGAACGAGCACAAATCATAAAGTTCCAGAGGATCAACCCCTGAGAAGGAACAAAGTTTTCCCTAAACAAATCTCTAGATTTATCCACTCCCCTCAAGTAATTTGAAGAAAAAATAGCCATCCACTCCTTATCATACACAAGTAGGTTCCACAACTGTTTAGCCATAAGGGAAGAATTGAAATCTTTCAATTTACACAATCCTAAATTGCCTTGGGATTTAGATCTGCACACCTCCTCCTAGGAAAACAAGTGTAATCTTTTCTTCTCCTCCACACCATACCATAAGAATCTTTTTTGAATGCCCTCAATCTTATCCCAAAATCTTCTAGGAATTTGGAACAAACTTAAAGCATAAATTGACAAATTCTGGAGAGTTGAATTAATTAACTGAATTTTCCAGCTTGGTTAAAAAAAGTACCCTTCCAACCAACAAGCTTCAAATTAAACTTATCAATGATACTATTCCAAAAGGAATTAGGAACACTGTTAGAGCAAAGAGGGAGCCCTAAATATATTTAAGGGAGCTCCCCAATACCACATTCAAGAATACTAGCAATCCTCAATTGACGAAGCTCTGGAGTATTTAGAAATAAAGTAGTACTCTTAGGAAAACTTACCTTCTAACCCGAAGTTTCCTGATATTGTTGAAGAATAAGATGGATAGATTTAGCCGCAGACACAAATGCTTCCACAAGAATAATCGTGTCATAAAAAAAATGTTAATGGGAGCAACAAAGCTGGTTTGAAGAGGGATAAAGACCTTTGAAGGCCCCATTAGACACCGCTTGGATGAGATACTTGCCCAAAGATTCCACCATAATGATAAAAAGAAAGGGAGAGATAGGATCCCCTTGACGTAGGCCATGAGAGCTTCTGAAAAAGTCTGAGGGAGATCCATTGATCAACACCACAAAAGAAGGAGAGGAGATTAATTGCCACACCAATTGTAACACCCTGTCTGAAAATAAATCCTTGAGAATACTACACAAGAAGCTCCAATTCACTCGGTCATAGGCTTTGACCAAATCAAGCTTCAAGATGAGACCGGGTTTTTTGTTAACTTGAAGAGAATGAATGTTTTCATGCACCATTATGATAGAGTCTAGAATCTATCAACTTGGCACAAAACCATTCTGCTATGGAGATATAATCTTGGATAACATCCTTTGTAGCCTCCAAGCAAGCACCTTAGAAAAAATCTTACAAATTGAGTTACAAAGACTAATAGGTCTAAAATCACCAAAGCTCTCAGCCCCAGGATTCTTAGGGATTAACACTATAAAAGTGGAATTCAATTCCTTAAGAAGCTGTCTACTTCCAAAAATTATTTTGTGGCATTGAATACATCTTTAGAAATAATCTCCCAATAAGAGTGAAAAATAACATAGGGAACCCATCCGGCATCGAAGATTTATTCCCTTCAAAAGAAAACACAACCTTTCTGATCTCCTCATTCGAAGGAATTGCAATCAAGATATTAGTTTCCTCCTCTGAAACCAAGTTACAAATAACATTAAAAAAACCATGTTGTCTAGCAGGTTCCAATGGACGATCCTCTGAGAGAATGTCCTCAAAGAAACACCGAGCCACAGATCTAATATCATCATCCTCCTCAATCAAAGAATTATTCACAATGTAATTAGATTTCCACAATCCATATGAATTTAAATCTAATTGCTTTTGGATTTGATTGTGTGGACCCTTTTTTCATCGTTGCTTCTGGATTTGATTGTGTGGACCCTTTTTTCATCGATACAATCAAATCCAGAAGCAATTAGATTTAAATTATTCACAACTTTAGAAATCTTGTTAGAAGATCTATGCTTCAAAGTCATGAGACGAAAGAATCAAGTATTTTTATCCCCACTTCGAAGCCAAATAGCCCTTGACCTCTGCTTCTAGAACTCCTCTCTTGCCACAATATTATGCAAACTAGAAAAAAGAACACTTTCCTCCTAAAGAAGCATAGAATCAGACCCAAAAGGCTGCATTTTTTGCTGCAGAATATCCAACTTAGACTTAAGAACCAATTTTTCCTCAAAGATGTTACCAAAAGAGGCTTTATTCCACTGAATCAAATTCTGCTTAATAGAGGCCAACTTCTTAGCAACTTTATACATAACAAACCCATCAAAATTAATATTCCACCATTGAGAAATTTTAGAATGCAAATCAGGGTGGCTAGTCCACATCTTCTCAAATTTGAAAGGAAAAGCCATCTTACGACCAAAGGGTTTAGATCTCAAGAAAATTGGGAAATGATCCAACCCAAGCCTCATTAAAGTAGAGAGGGAACAAGCATAAAAGTGCAACCAGTTAGGTGAAATAAGAGCCCTGTCCAACTTAACCTGTATCAAAGCATCCCCAAAATTCCGATTGGACCAAGTGAAGGAAGCTCCACCCAAATCCAGATCGAGCAGAAAATTATCATTAATAAAATTCAAGAGGTCAAGATGACTGTCATTAGCCACCTAAGAGCCCCCAAATTTATCAGCATCATTCAACAGGGTATTAAAATCCTCCATCACCTACCAATTCTGAAAAGAGAACTGCGCCTTAAAAGTATTCAATCTTTCCGAAAAATTCTTACAAGAGCTTTTCGAATTAGGAGCATAGATATTAGACAAAACCCAAGAGAAATTTTCCCTGAAACAAAAAAAATGAGTTAGTCACATGATTTTCAAAAGAAAACTCAGAGCCAGCAACCACCTTAGGATTCCAAAATGTTGCCACCTTGCCAAAAGCACCATCAGAATCAACAACTTGACAACCACAGTTCTTAAAGAACCTATTCTTAGTTCTATCAACCTTCTCAACACTCATCTTAGTTTCCTGAATCAAAATAATATTAGGCCGATGATCTCTTAAAATGTTTGCAAGAAGATCCTATTTATGAGGATTATTTAATCCTCTTATATTCGAGGAGAGGATCTTCATAAAGGATTTTGCGAGGGACCATTCAGGACCATCTCAAGCAGAGTAAATTATGATCCATCAACAATATCACATTTGCTAACCCTATCCCTTATTTTATGTAGAGAAGGCCTTCCTCTACCCCTTTTCAATCCACAATCCAGCTTCAAGTGATTTCTAGTAGCCATCCCCAACCTAGGAGGGTTTGGCTTCTTCTTATTCTGAGACTTAGAAGCCAAATGAATAGTATTTTAGGGCTTTTCCTCCTAAGAAGCATAGTTTGAAAAATTAATGAAAGAAGAGGTGAGCACTAGCTTCTCAACTACCAAAACCCCCAATGGTTCAACAAAGGATAAGTCCTCTTTTCCCACAATGGAAACCACCTGAGGGGACTCTAGACAATCCTCCTTAGAAGTTAACATCCCCTTAGAGACCATCTTCAAAGGAGTTACCTTGTCTGGCTCAGCAACCACCAGTGCCAACGAGACAACACCACCTTCCTCCACCGGAAAAACAATCCACTCATCAACACATGAACCCTTCTCCACACCCTTCTCTGAAGGAACTTCCTCTACAGGGCAAACACTAGGATAAACAACAGAGACATCGAGAGATGGATCCTCAGAAACCACTCCCTCCACAGACTCAACAGAGCCCTTCTCAAGCCCCATTTCATTTTGCTTCCCAACCTCCTTCCAAACTTTGGCCTCCTTTTGAGGGACAAAGTTCTTTTTAGGAGGAACCATAGGCTTCAAAGGGAACTTCTTAGCACAATGCCCCACCTTCTTACAGTGGAAGCATGCAAAAGGGATAGATTCAAACTCAACCACCTACTCCCACACACCCAACTTTGATTTAATATTTATCAACGAAGGAAGATTCATTGCTTGGTCTAGAATCACACAAAGCCAAGCATAAACAAGCCTATTCCTAGAAGCAGTAAGACTATCAATAGAAAGTAAACGTCCAAAAGTTGATGCTATGCCTTTAAAGACTTATTCATCTTAGAATTCAAGAGGGAGCCCATGCAAACGAACCTACACTGGAGCCAAATCAAAGGAATAAGAGCTCGAGGTGAAGCCTGCCTCCCATTTCTTCAACACCATAGTCGATTTCCCAATAAGCCACGACCCCCCCACAAAAACCTTCAACAGATCCTCATCACAAGTAAAAGAAAAAGAGAAGAAACCCTTTGCAAGGGCCACAATCTCAACCTAACCTTTCAGATGCCAATGATTTTTAGCTAGCATACAAACCATTTCAATGTTAGGCCGAGGTCCCAGAAAGTTACCAACCAACGATTGCTCCATGGTAAGAATACAATTTTCAATGATGCAATCAGGCACTGAAACTGAATAATCATCCATTGACAGGTTAGCAAGGAAGTCTATAGGAGGTGAGGAACTTTTCTCCTTAAGTTTAGCACCGAATAAAGCAGACCATGCCTTACCATCCACCGAGGAAAAATTTGACTTAACAACTTCAGAGATGAATAGCTGCCTCGGGAGCCATAGTCTTAGGCCCCACCTTTTCACAGGAAGTACCATCATGACCTAAATTTCTAGAGGAAGAAATAACATGTGATACACCTAACGACAAGGACCCACAAGATGTCCCATCCGATGAACCACTGTCAACCAACCTCCCAACGTCAGCCTAACCTCTACCATTAACGCCAAGCCCAGGAACAGAGATTCCAGCCTTATCAAAATTCAAAAAATCCTTACTTTCAACTGAAGAGACCACCACAATACCACCCGTCGATGTACCCATTGCTTAAAAAAAAATAGGATGGGTAATTTTTAGAAGGTTTTTTTATAAATATTAATAATATATTTGTAAACTTTGAGTATATTTAATTATAATTATAATTTTGAGTAATATTTATTTTTATCATAAAATATTGTAGAATTAATATATTAAGATTTTTTATTTTTTTTTGTCTTTTTATATTTGATAACATATAGTATGTGGTATGTGGTAGAGGTCAAAAGTATATATATATATATATATATATATGGTATGTGGTATAGGTCAAAAGAATATATATATATATATATATATATATATATATATATATATATATATATATATATATATATATATATATATATATATCTCTATATATAGATGTGGGGTTGGGGCCCTAGCTCGGTTGGCTAAATCTTTCCTGTTGCAGGAGGTTGGTCATGAGGTCTAGTCTCCCCCACCCCCGTGGTACCGGAGGGCGTGTCACACCAGCGACGCCGGTCACGTTAAAAAGTTTACCAGGCGCAGTGTAGTTTATATGGGGTCGTGCTACCCAATTCCTACAGTGTAATATATATATAGATGTGGTATGTGGTATAGGTCAAAAGAATATATATTATTTTGACATATATATATATATATAATTTTAGTTAATTAAAAGTTATTTTAAATTTATTTTTAAAAACAAAAAATTTAGCCTCTCCAAAATATTCTAAAATTTCATTTAGATATTTTTTTTAATCATAACATGAATTTATGTTTTTTTTTTTTTTAATTTATTTATAAAAAGGAGTAAAAACTTTATTGAAACTCAGAAAGGAACATTACAATGAAAGCAGGACCGAAGTCCCAAGAAACAACAAAAGCAGAAGAACATAACACAACCAAAGTCAACCAACTCCTAAACCAGCCCTATCCTCAACAATAACTCCATCCAAATCATGGAGAAGCTCTAGAGGAATAAGCTCACACTCCTCAATTCTCCAACCACCGACACACTCAGAGGCCCATTTTTCCAAGCAATCAACAACCCTATTCCACTCTTGCGGAATATGAACAAAAGTCACCATTTCCATCAGCAAACTAACCTGCAAAATCTGTTGCACAATCAAAGCCAACTGTCAACTGACCCCCACCACTTTTCACTCAATGAGAAAATTGATCAAGACCTAGGAATCAGATTCAAAGATAATCCTTTTCCACCCCAAAGCATGAGCCCTCTCAAAGGCGTAGAGGATTTCCAAGCCTTCCATAATGTTGATAGTCTTCGACCCCTCATGGATTGAGAAGATGAAAACCACTTAACCTAAAGAGTCCCTGCCAATCCCCCTAATACCAGCAAGTCCTAGATTTCCCCTAGAAGAACCATCAGTATTGATCTTCAGAACTCCATTAGGAGGGGGCTGCCAATAACCAATCCTATGAATTTTCTGCTTCGCCGCCTGCCCTCTCCTGACACAAGCAGAAGTCATAGACAACCCCTGAATCCCCAATCTCTCCACCACCTCGGCATCCCTTTTCTCTAACGGAAAGCTCACAACACACTTAGCCTCCATATTTTCCTGAATCATGCTCAAAATTCGCTGCCAGACTTGTTGCACAAATTGCTTCTCACCCCAAAAAATATGCCTATTCTATTCCAACCAAATTTTCCATAGCATAAAGATAGGCCCCACAAACCACACTTCCTGTAAGAAAGAAGTCATAGAGGGAGGCCTACCCACACTATTCCAAAAATCAATCAAGGAGGAAGCATGAACACAGGGGCTCTACCAAATGCCCCACCAAAAGTGCCAAATCTGGATAGCAAAAGGATAACAGAAAAACAAGTGAGAAGACTCCTCGGCAGCTCCACACAAAACACAGACAGAAGGGCCATGGAAACCCCTCTTCTGGATATTGTCCCAAGTCAAACACTTATTCCAGGTCAACATCCAGATAAAACAATTACACTTGGGCCAAGAGAACTTGTTCCAGACCTTCTTCCACCACTGAACTTCCTCCCCATTCATCCTGTGGGACAATAACACCTTATATCCAGAGGCCATAGTATAGACACCCAAGGGATTATGAGACCAAGCAAACACATCTTCCCCCTAGAGAGAACTACATCGACGACTGGAAAGAACACTTTGCAACACAACACATTCCTCTTGAAGACCAACATCCATCCAAACATCAAGAGAGTTCCATCAAGCCACCTCAATATGCCTACAAAAAGAGGAGGATTTAAAGTCACTCACCCATGACCAACCAACCTCAATAAACCTCTGGAAAAGATTCAATAAATTAGGGTACTGAGATATGAGAGGAGGAAAGCCATCCCAAGAATTAGACCAGAACTGAACCTCGATCCCCTGCTTACAAATCCAAAATAAACCATCTTTAATAAGAGTAGCCCCCTTTTTGAGAGTCCCCCAGATCACCGAACCCTTCCCGACATGGGGATAATGAGGAATATCCTTTTGAGGGATTCCCAAAAAGTATTTTTGAGATAGAACTCTGGTCCAGATCTTATCCTGCTCAGTGTACCACTGCCAATATAGCTTCGCAGCCAGCGCCACCCCAGTCAAAGCCGACCGCCGCAATCCAAGACCCCCATATTGCTTCAGGCTACAAAAAACTTCCCATCTAACCAGAATCCATTTAGAAGACATCAAACAACCAGCCCATAAAAATTGTCTATCCATAGAGTCAAAATCCTTAACAAAGCTCACAGGGCCAACCTGGAGCATGCATCTATAAATGGGCAAAGCCTGCACCATGGACTGGATTAACTGAACACACCCAGCAAAAGATAACCACCGATGAGTCCAGTGGTTAACTTTAACCTGAAATTTATCCAAAATATTCTTCTAGGACTCCTTAGGCAATCGCCCATCCAAGATGGGGATACCAAGATAAGTCAAAAGAAGATTCCCAATTTGAAATCTCAAGGTCTGAGCAATCCGTTGTTGAATGGGGCCCGAAGAATTAAAAAAGAAGATGGAAGATTTATCTTCATTAATTAGTTGCCCCGAGGCCATCAGGTAAATGTCCAACACCCTACCAATATTAGCAGCTTCTCCCATTGTAGCCTTTCCCATCAGAGCAGTATTGTCCACAAACTGCAGGTGCGACTGTGGGGGCAAGTCACCACCCCATCGCCAACCCTGGATTAGACCACCCTCCACATTTCTTCTAATCAATCTCCCCAAACCTTCATCAAAGAGAAGAAACAAATACAGAGAGAGGGGATCCCCTTGATGAAGCTCCCTAGACACTCCAACTAACTTAGAGCGCTCTCCATTAATGATCACAGAAAAATAAACTGAAGTAATGAAACTCATAACCCAATGAATCCAATCTTCCCCGAAACAAAAAACACTAAGAATATTTCAAAGGAAAGACCATCTGACCCGGTCATAAGCCTTAGCCATATCCAACTTAATGAACATCCCCTTTTCTTTGGAGCTAGCCATAGAATGAATGGCCTCAGTTGCAATAACAATCCCATCTAGAATTTTCCTTCCCGCCACAAAACCACTCTGCTCCTCAGAAATCAGCTCCTTAAGCCCCTTTTTTAACCTATCAGCAATTAACTTAGAGATAACTTTATAAATGACATTGCAGAGAGAAATGGGGCTGAATTGACTTAACCTATCAGCCCCATCACACTTGGGAATGAGGGCTAGAAAGGTAGAATTTAATGCTCTAAGCATCTGCTTATTCTGCTGAGATTCCTGAACAATTGCCAAAAGGTCCAACTTGATGATATCCCATAATTCATGGAAAAACTCGACTAGGAATCCATCTGGGCTAGGAGCTTTTCCTTTCTTCATCTGGAAAATAGTCCCCTCAAGCTCCTCCAGTGTGATATTACTCATAAGAAGCTCATTCATCTCTCTAGAAACCAGAGGGGGAAAACAGGAAAGAAACTGGGCTTCTTCCAGAGACCCCCCCTGCGAATCCTCCCAAAAAAGAGAGGAAAAATAATGCACTGCCTCACCTGAGATTTTAGGAAAGGAGGAGAGCTGCTCACCCTTGTCATTCACCAGAGCTGAAATAGAATTGCCTTGCCTCTTGGATTTCACCGAATTGAAGAAAAAATTAGTGTTTTTATCCCCTTCTTGAAGCCACTCTATCCAAGCCTTTTGTTTCCAATACATTTCCTCCCGCATCTCACACTCCTCCAGAGCTTTCAAAGCCTAAGCCTCTTCTTGAAGCAAATCCTTGGTCATCCCACCCTCCTGTATCAGTCTCATGATACCATCCAATTTAGCCTGAGTAGCTGCCTTAGCATGAAAGATGTTCCCAAAGCAATGAAGATTCCACCGCTTGAGTTGATATTTCACATATTGAAGAAGTTTAGCAAAGGTGTACATTGCTGGACCGAAAGTAGGTCTACCCCTTCTCCACCAGTCAGCTACATAATCATACAAAGATTGGTCCCACAACCACATGAGCTGAAATCTAAAAGAAGGAGAACGAGGCACATGACGCGACTCAATAGCTAGCTTGATAGGCCAATGGTCGGATCCTCTCCAGTCCAAAATTTCAAAACAAGAAGACCACTGATCACCAATCCAATAGCAAGAAACGAAGAAGCGATCCAATCTCTCAGCAATACAATTATCCCCAATCCTGCGATTGTTCCAAGTAAACTTACCATTACTAGGCTTCATATCCACTAAATTCAAAGCATCAATATTATCACACAGGAGCCTCACCGAGGGCTCTAGCCTCACAGTACCACCACACTTTTCAGCCAATTCAGTGATAGCATTAAAATCTCTAGCGAGAATCTAGGGATGGAAAGGAACCAAACTGCGGACAAACCAAAAATGGGACCACAGAGACTGCTTACCCCTAAGATCAATAGGAGCATAGATATTAGAAAGGAGTAGAATCTCCCCCATCTCAAAGCTAGAAGCAATCATAGACATAGTAGATTTAGAGGACACCCACCAAAGAGGATAGAGCTTCCATGGGTTCCGTAAACAAGCTATGCCCCCAGAAGACCCATGAGAACCAATGCACTGACACTCCCCATTCCTCCACAACTTAGGAGCCAAACTAAACATACTATCCACTGAAAGCTTGGTCTCCTACAAAAAAAGTATATCAGGACCATGTTTCCTAACCAAATCATGAACAACTTTTTGTCGAGGGCCGCTGTTCAAGCCCCTTACATTCCATGATAGAACAATCATTTCGAGGGGTTCAAAAAATGAGAATCCAGAGTCTTTACCAACCTTGACTCCACCAAAGTCTCTCCTATCAGCTTGATCTTTTCTAGATCCTTCTTTCTACCAAGTTTGGCATATTTCTCCACCCCACCCTTCTTAAGATCTCTTTGTAAAAGGCCCAATTGAGGAGAAGGCTTGTTGCCCTTAGTCGCAATCAGATTTACCTTTCGACCAGGAGAGGAAGAATCCCCACCACCTTTCGGTGCCTCGGCTGAAAGAGCCGAAACCTTTGAGACCACAAACTATAGATCTATATCCATCTGCAAATTACCTCCACCTGAAGGAACCAATGAAACATCAGAGATATTGTCCACCGGAGCCGAACCCTCAACCTCCTGAACCAAACTCAACAACCCTGGGTTCACTTCCTGCTGGCTGAGATCATCCAATACCTCAAACCTATTAAAATTATCATCATCCTGTCTTTCCTTAAAGGTCCTCTTCTAACCCCAGTTCCTGTTACGAGCCTTAACCTAAACAAAACCATCCACACCAACCACATCACCAGAGGCAAGGCCCTTCCCCTTATCAACTGCAGGGGGTTGCAAGGAGGTTGTGCAGGCTGAGACTTCATAGGCTTGTATCTTGGACATCTACACTGCAAATGACCATATTCATGACATAGATGACAATGGAAAGGAAGGGTCTCATAATCCAATTGTTGCACCCAAGAGAAGGATCCCACACACATATCCACAGCATCGGGCAAAGGCTTACTAAGATCAATTTCAACACAAATATGGGAAAAAGTCATTACCTTTTTACCCACGGTTTGCAACGAAGACCCAAAAGGTTTTCCAAGCAGCAAAGCCACCAGGTGTAAAGCATCCTCCCGGAAGCACTCCACCGGAAACTGAGGCAAACGAACCCACACAGGGACACGATTTGGCAGCTCCTCCGAGGGGATAAATCTAGCATGCCATGGTTTAATAAACAGCCCCACCTGGTTATGGAAATAAGGACCACCTTCAAATACCTTAGTGCGATCAGCCATGCAATTGAAGGTTACCATAAAGTAATTATTGGCCAACAATATGATCTCCATTTCTCCCTTTGGCGCCCAAGTCCTCTGGGCCCAAGATTCCAAAAGCTGAAGTGAAACCCTCATCCCTAGAAATTTGCAAAATAATGAGTGGTTTGTATAATATTCAACATCTTCAACAATCATCTCAGGTGGGAACACCAATTTAAGTCTCTCCTAGCAACGCTCAAGACATCCGTTAATCTTCTTGAGCCTCACACCATTAGACAATCCTGCACCAACAAACCCTGAATCCAAAGTAAATAAATTATTATCAAAAGTCTTCATTCCTTGAGTCGGAGCCTTCGAGCCAATCGCTGCACGAAATTCCAAGTCAGGAGACACCCCAGATGTCTCACCCTTCGAAAAATCCATCCAACCCTAGACGAGTATGCAAAAAAATCCAGACGATATTGGATGGGGGAGACCCACACCACTTCCCTGGACTACGCCTGACACAACCACCCACCACATGAGCCCACCCACACCCACACCAGGCAAGGAGAGTGAACATCACACATAGAGAAAATAATAGCGAGCTTTCACCACCCTGCACAACCTATAGCCTCACCTCGCTACTTCTAGAGCCAAGCATGCACCACCGCAGAGGCCTTACAGATAGAACCACACCACAGGGTAGCAGGAAGACCCCCGAGTGCACAAGGAATTGCAGATCCAAGCAAATGCTGGCCGCGCGCCACAAGAAACAAATCAGATAAATTTAAAAAAGGTACCACCCCCTCGAAAGCATAAAAAGACCCCCCCAGGCAATGCAGGAACAAAAGACCAGTCACGAGCTAGGGCTCAGATGCCCTTGCTCGGCCCGCGAAGTTGTAGACCCGAACTCCATCCTCCGAATAAACATCTATCCACATGAATTTATGTTTTACCTATACAACTATTCATAATTACATCAAACATTTATGACATCTATTTTATTATTGGAAAAAAGGGAAAAAAATAAATAAAAATATTTATGTAGAATTATGTTTATAATTTTTTTCATATAATTTATACATTAAAATAAATCAATAATAAATTATTTTATGATTTTCCAAACACAACAATTTTTCTCTCAAATATCTTAATAATATTTTTAATTCTAATATTTATAATATTCTATATATCTCTTATCATAGTTTCAACTTTTATTTCCTAATATATTAAGTAAACCTTTCTTTCTTATTAGCAAAGGAATAGTACTATTGCAATGAGTTCTTCAACTCATTCTTTAATTAGTTATTTATAAGTTGGTTTTGAACCAATTAAAAACTAGAATTTTATGTTCTTCAAATATAATTTAATTTTTCTAAAGTGAACATGTTAAATACTTAACTTTAAAAATTATAGAAATTATTTATCTTCAACATAATTAGCTAAGAAGTTTGGGGTGTTATGGACAAAATTTGTAGGGAAAACAAGGTAAACTATTTTTTTAATATTTTTTTTAGAATGATTTTTTTTTTTTGCTTTATTAAATATTTGAAGAAATTTTAATTAATTAAATTATAATTTGAATCCTATTATTATTAATTATTATAATCCTACAAGCATTATAATTAGGATTAGGATTAAAATTAAGAATAATGTAAAAAATATGGTTAGAACTATTCAAAAATTAAAATAAATTAAAAATAAAATATTCCTAACAAAAATCATTAAATATGGTTAATAGATATAATGCTCCAAAATTTTATTCATCTAATTTCTTTATTCCAAATCTTATTTCCAATATTAATTCATATATATATTTTTTTAATGTCACTGTACAATTCTTCATTATTAGGGTTAGGATTACAACCATAGTTATGGATAGTGTTACGACCATAGTTAGGGTTAGAGATAGTTCTAGGATTAGAATAATGGTTTAGAATTTATTGTTAGGGTTAGGGATAGGGTTAGGATTAGAGTTAAGGTGTGAGTTAGGGTTAGGGTTAGGGTTAGATCATGCAAAGAACTAATTAACAATACTAAAACACTATAATTAACAAAACTTACATTTATTTTTATTCACATTAATAAAACTTACATTTATTTTTTTCCAAATCTAAAAAATAATAATTACAATACTATAAAGCAAGTACTAGCCACTATGTGGCACTTGTTTCAAAGCACTATGTTATATAACTCTTACATAATTGTGTTTAGAGGCATTCTTGATCTTACATATCATATTGGTGACAAGTTTGATGATCCATTTTCAATTATATGATTGTACTCTATAAAATTTTCTATAAGAAAACAAACTTATGAAAACTAAATCAAAATGAAGCAAATGTTTTTAATATTCATGGAATCTATATTTTAAAATATTATAATTTATCAATTTATATTATTTTTTTATTTTTTTACAATTGATTATAATGATTAATAGAATGCAACCAATATGTAATTTTATATTTTTTCTCCAAAATGATACTTATTGAATAAAAAAAAAAATGATACTTATCGTATTTTAAATAAGAACATTTCAAAACAAATTTAATAGTAAAAATTTATTATATAAAAATTTGCAAGAAAAACCAAACCGACATTCTAACATCAAATTAACATTTTCTCTTTAGTGGGATTAGGTGAGTGGGGGACAAGGGTGTTTTTGTGTGGTCAAAGTTCCATATTTTCTTGAACAAATTATTTTGACAGATTTTTGGCACTTTACTAAATCATTAGGTAAGTGAAATGACCTATGCACTTAAAACAAACTTTATCCACTCAAACAAGTAGCAATGATTTGTGAAGAAATTTTCTCTTATGTTGATTGACCGCCCTTTATTCGTCCCATGCATTTGTTAATTTTCTATATAGTTATATGCCATTACATGTGTGTAGTGTGAGTCTAAATTCATGATTGAGATTTAAAATCTAGATACTACTTTATTCAACCTAAGTATTTATGGACTATTGTAAGGGAATACAATCCATTTTTGGTTATATAAAAAATATGTATTTATTTGATTTAGATTAATTAAAGTTGAATTGATTATTATTGTTGGTTTGAAGAAAATTCATTGCCAACAATTCACCACCATGACAAATTTATTTCGTGAAAAATTTATCATCAATAGTTCACCACATTAATAATAAAGATGACTGATATTGTTGTATAATTGGTTTACTAGAATAAAATAAAATATATTGAAAAATATTTTCATTTTTATTATCATAAATCAAATTTTCTAATTTTATATGCAGATGAATTATCTACAGTGATGAATTGCTAGTGGTGAGTTTTCCATGAGATGAATTTATCATGGCTATGAATTGTTTGGTGGTGAATTATTAGCGGTGAATTTTCCTAGAGCCATTTATTTTCATAATTTAATAAAATAAAATATAAAATTATCCATAAGAATTGAATAAAATAAATGTGGGTACTTAGTTTTAATTTTGATATAGATATGTTTATTAATAACTTTGAAATGTTAAAGATTTACTCATAATCATCTTGAATTCTTATTTTTTGTTGTTTTCTTGAGAATTTGACTATGCATTATTTGAGGTTGAATCCATGATTATATTGTGACTATAATGGTTGGATCACTACAATCAAACTCATGAAAAACATTAGTGATAATATATACCCCTCTAACTAGTTGCATACATAGGAGACAAAGAATTGAAGGAAAGGACAAAATTCATAAGTGTGCAATTATATATGGGAATTGAATAAAATAAATATGTGGGTATCTAGTTCTAATTTTGATATGGATATGTTTGTCTATAATTTTGATATGTTAAAGATTCATTCATAACCACTTTGAATTTTTCTCTTTTGTTTTTTTCTTGAGAATTTGACTATGTATTATTTGAGGTCAAATCCATGAATATATTGTAAATATCATGGTTGTATCACTACAATCAAACTCATGAAATATATTAGTGACAATATCTATCCCTCTAATTGGTTGCATATATGGGAGACAAGGAATTGGAGGAAAGGAGAAAACTAATAAGTGTGCAATGTAGAAAAACTATCATGTGACAATCATGCAAACATATATATAAGAGATAACTATTATGACACATAATTTTTTTTCCCTCAAATAAAGAAATGAAAAAACAAAGATAGTAATAAATGCTAAATAAGATATATGTAACCACATCAAGATTGTAGTAAAACATCTAAATGTAACACCATGTTGTGATCTAATGGAATATATGTAAACATAAGTGTGTAGTCTCATAAAGTTGTGCCCTTAGGTAATGGTAAGTTGTCATGCATGCAAAAAACCATGGGTATTATATATGAATAACATAAGCATTGACAAGGAAGATGACCAAGGAGGTATATTGGGTCAATCACTAGCACATAGGTCATTTAGTTCTATTAATATTTTTCCATCATCATGCCTAGTGTCACCACATATTAATTGTAAATGACTAGGGTAGGAAAAATGCAAAGTGAGAAAAACACCCCCATTTATTAGCATATAGTAATATTTTATTATCACATTCACTTTGAGAGAGATATTAGTTTGGTTATTTATGATTGTCATAGAATGAGCAAATATCCCTACACAAATATTAGAGAATGGTGTTAGAGTGATGATAGCAAGTGTCCACAATTGATATGTATTGATTTCCATCATTTTTAGTATATTTACTAATTTTTGAACAATGATTAGAATATTACAAAATTAACATTTTTTAAAATATTTTTATAATGTGTGGATTTGATCCCTCACCTGTAGGTATAATATTGATCTCCACATATATGCCCCTTATAAGTAGATCTAATCTATAAATATAATTTTGGAACATAGAATTGATCTAGTCAATTAGCATTACATAGAATTGATCTAGTCAATTAGCATTATATTCTTTAATTATTTCCTAATTTATCAATATATTTTTTCTTGCATGATATTAATTATGATGGTAGTGTTATTTTGTAAGGTTGGGTGAGATTGAGATAGAGAATGGCATAATAACCACCAAATATGTAATATCTATAGATTATACTAGACACCCATGGAAATTACGATAATCGATAGAATAGGGCTAGAGAACCTTAAAGATATTCCCATGTTTGGTTGTGATGTCTAGATGTTAACAAACTTGATGGAGTATTATGAGTTATATTATAACAACATGATGTAACCAAAATTCACACAATTGAATCCATTCTCATAATTCAAAGAAAAAACTTAAATCCATATAAAATTAAAAGTTAAAACTTTCATCAATTCTCCATTATAACTTTTGAAAATGAAAAAAACAAGTTTTTTAACTCCTAAAATTCTTACTAAATCTACCCTAATAAATTAACTTACTATTTTTAGTGAGTTCACACTCACATGGCATGAAATTTTACAATTATTTAAAGCATACAAAAGTATGACTAATTGTCAACTTTCTAATATGAAAGCATGAAAAAGTTTGAAACTAATTAAAAATTCAATCTTGGAAAAGTGCAAAAAAATCTATGAGACTTGAGTTTGAGGGCTTAGATGATTGAAAATGGCCTCAAAAAGTGTTGATAATTTCTCCAACTAAATAGGTTTAGTTGGAATTGTACTCAACTCTTTAAGACACTTCTCCACAAAATTTCAAGCCAACCAGACTCTCGGGTCATAAGTTATGGCCCCCAAAAGTTCTTGCATCACAACACATTTTCATCTACAATAGATATGACTTTGATCTGTTTTACGGATCTATAAAAATTGCATTGAATGCGTAACAATTACAATTTTAAATCCAACTTAATCGAAATTAACACATGGACATGATTAAATAAATGGAAATAACAAAGTGATGAAATTCAGAATGAGAGAAAGAGAGAGAGATGCAAACAAATTTGATAACGAAGTTCGTCGTTAAAATGACTACATCTCTAGGCCCCTCTCCGATGAGTGGACCGATCCGATTACTTCTCCAGAAAATCAGTACAACATGTTGGCATAATATCCCCTTGGATTACAAAGAAATTTGACAAGCCCTCATTCAAAGTGTGCAAGAGTAGCCTCCTGAATAGCATGGAAATCGAGCAAAATATCTCCAAGGAATTTTCTTCTCTATCACCATTTGAAGCAATGTACTAGCTGCGTTGGTTCAAAGAATAACACCAGCAAGAGCAAGATAAAAAAATTCAAATTTTTTATGATTTTTGCGGATGCCCTAGCGGAAAGAAGTATACTAGTACACTGCCCCCTCGAGAGATTGAGTGAAAAGTTTGATTTGAGGGTTGATCTCGTGACAAAGAGGTTCAAGATGGACGTATGGATGGTTATGATGATGATGCAAATGTGATGGTTTATGAGATGCTTAGAATAACAATCTATATTATGATGCAAATGCAATGCATGTGAGATGATCAATGTTTTCTATATGATATGATATGATATACAACATGCTGACAGTTTGTGGATGCAGGATGGATGCATTGGTGACATTTTTATTAATTGTCATGGTACCATGTTAGCACAAAGAGAAGAAAGAAGAAATAAGATGATGGCAAGAGGATCCAACAAGTTCATGATCTATGAGACTTTATTAGAGATGATGATGATGATGATACTTCAATGCTTATCAGGAATTAGGATTTTAAAAGAGCTTACTTACCTTATTTTTGATAACACACATATGCACGATGCATCAAGGTATAAAGAACCAGGATGGCGTTGCACCTAGTGTGATGGACTTTGACTCGACAATCAAATAGGAGTACTCTTGTTCACACTTGGCATATGGAACCCTATTTAGAATGTAGTTTAGATATTTCAAATATCACAAACCAAAACATAGAAAGGAAAGCCTTCCTATGTGGTCAACAAGACATTTAAAACACCCTCTCTACAAGCCAAACAAAGCACGCATGACCAAGGTTATAGTATAAAAATATACAACAAATAAAAGATAATGATCAATGCCCCATTCCTTTATCTCTAAATCATTTTGTTTAGACATCATTGAGAGGTCATTGGAATGAGCATAATAAGATAAATGAAAAGAAAAGATCAAGTAAACAAGCAAGCTAATGTTCTTCATACCACTAGCCAAGACTAAACTACGGTGATGCCTGATGTTGATGTCCATTGTAGGAAGGATGATCCTAGGACATGATGATATCAAATGATTTGGGATTGATTGGATGATAGGCTATTAATACCAAGAGTTAACCAAATTGTTTACCTATTGAACTAGACTTGAGACCCTTGACGATTGAGTTTTCACTTTTAACTTGCTAGACTTGTTTCTGACTGTTTCACCAAAGGTTGAGGATGATGATGATTTATTATGAGCGGATGTTTATCGCAGGTGAAAGCGAGATGGGAAGGATGGATTTTTTTCAAATATTTGGATGTTTTTAAAGTTTTGAATGTTTTGAGGCTGTTTTTGATATTTTCAACATGTTTTACAAATGTTTTTCTTTTCAAAATTTCTAATGTTTTTGTGTTTTTTGAGATTTTGACCAAGAGACTAACCTAAAGACCTATCCTAGGGGCCTCGTGGGCTGATCAAATATTATCCTTGCCTACATTATACACGCAGAGACCACGTAGTTTGACTGACACAAACTCATTTATTGATGAGATATGAACAAATGGATTGCCAGCTTATTATGTCAGACTCCTAAAGGACTGACCTAGGTGTCTTGGGGGATGATCAAATACATCGCTTGCCTACGTTCAGAGCTTAGAGACTCGTAGTTCGACAAGGAGACTCTATTTTTGACTTTTTTGACCAATTTTTTGACTTGTTTTTGGATTTTGATATGTTTTGAATGTTTTTGGATTTTGATATGTTTTGAATATTTTTGGATTTTTGGATTTTAGGGAAGACTTCAAGAATATACACGAATTCGATCTGATATAAGTATAAGAACATGCCCCTAGCGCGATGTGATGTGATAGACTACTTCGATACAGGTAGGAAAAACTAACCTTAGGGATGGGCCGGTTAGTACTAGGAGGGATCATGATACAAACACATGATCAAGTTATGATGCGAACGCAGATGGATGATAGATGGAGATATGGAAGCGTGATGGATGAATGATGCAAAATGAGCCACAAAGATCATGGTGAATGGAAAGTGCTTATTTACACAAGGTGTTTCTTTTCCAGGTTTTCACCAAGGTACTTGTCCAAAGTGCCACCGAAGTGTTTTCACTAGAGGATGAATTTTTTCTTTACTATTTTCAATCATTTTTTGGATTTTTTTTTTTGGATTTTTTTTTGGTTTTTAGATTTACACCTTAGAAATTTTTAGGCATAATTTTTTTTGAGATGGGAGCTATTAATGGGATCTTACAGAGGCTCACCTTCTGGTGTTGATAACTGATATGCTCCTAATTTGTAGCTTGCTGTGATCATGAAGGCCCCCAACCAATTGGGTTCAAACTTACCCTTGTTGTCTGGATTTGGTACATTTTTTGATTATCCTTCAATATGAGCTCCCCGACTTGAAAGGTTTGAATCTTGATCTTCTTATTGTAGCTTCGCTTGAGATGATTTTGGTAGACTTGCAAATGGTTTAATACATCCATGCGCCACTCATCTAGTAGTTCTAGCTTGTTCAATTGTGATACTCGATATTCTTCATCTGTGATGAGATTTTGCAATGATATCCTTAGGGATGGGAGCTCAATCTCAATGGGGAGGATGGTTTCTGATTTGTAGACCATGAAGAATAGGGTTGCACCTGTTGGCGTTGTAGATACTTGTTTAGTAGGCCCAGAGGGCAGGATTCAGCTGGAGGTGCCAGTCACAGCCAACATCATTGACTGTCTTCTTTAGGATTTTCAAGATGGTTTTATTGGTAGCTTCTGCTTGGCCATTTCCTTGGGGGTATTATGGAGTGGAAAAGTGATGTTGGATATTGAATTTTTGGCATAGGTCTCGAACATATTGATTTTTGAAAGTTGTCCCTTTATTTGAGATAATGGCTTGAGGGACATTGTAGTGACAAATTAGGTAATTCAGAATGAACTTGGATATCTGCTTTCCTATAATATAGGTCATGGGAATGGCCTCTACCAACTTCGTGAAGTACTCTGGGGCAGTGATGATGAAATTATGTCCATTGGATGAGGTGGGGGTGATTTTACCAATGAGATCAAGCCCCCATTGTGAAAAGGGCCAGGGTGTAATGATTGGGTGGAACTTCTGAGCTGGTGCATGGATGAGATCCCCATGTTGTTGACATTGCAAACACCTTCAGACATAATCATGAGCTTCCTTCTCCATTGTAGTCCAATAGTACCCTGTCCTTAGCAGTTTCTTAGCCAAGGTCATACCCATTGTGTACCTCGGTTAAAGAAGTTAAAGCTTTTTTAGTGTTAAGGCATCGTAAAAGGGTTCCTTCAATACTACGGTATAGGGTGTCTCCTAAGATAACATAGCAGGATGAATTCTTGACAAATGTTCTTTTAAGGTTCAGGGTGATATCAACAGGGAGGACTCCTATTCTCAAGTAGGTGTATATATCATGATACCATGGATCACCGGGACCAATGATTTCACACACAAATTCAGACTTTGGTACCTCGAATGGTGGTATGAGAAGCTGCTCTACAAGGAATTCTTGCCTTGGGACGTTGCGTGGGACATCTAGTAGCGATCCAATAGTTTCCATAGCATTCACTACTCTGTTATTTTCTCTTGGTATTTGTTCAAACATGATGTCAATGAAGGATTCTTTGAGGCTTTCCACCAATTTCTTGTATGGAGTCAACTTGTCATCATTTGTTTGGTATTCATCATTGAATTGGTTGATGATAAGCTGTGAATCTCCATAGAACTTGAGTGCCATGTGTGTGCAACGTGTTTTCTAACCTAAAGATACAAAAATAAATGAAATGAAAAATAAAGAAAACACAAAACAACACCTCAAGATAAGCCGAGTTAGATGATAAGCTGGGAATTTCCATAGACCTTGAGTGCCATGTGTGTGTAGCATGTTTTCTAACCTAAAGATGCAAAAAAAAAAAAGAAATGCAAAAGAAAGAAAACACAAAACAACACCTCAAGATATTTGGTGGTGGTGGTACGTAAGGTACCACAGCCAATGGATCAACCTTGGGAGTGTCTACCTCCACCGCCTCCCCCTGTGGATCGTCTCTCTCCTCCTCCACCTTGGCCTCCTCCTAGCCTCTCCTTTGCTATCCTCCCTACCTCCTCACTCTCCTCTATCGGTCATCTCTCTCCTCCTCTGCTATCCTCCTCCCCTCCTCCCCCTCTGCTGTCCAGCTAGTCTCATCTCATCCTCTAGACCAAAGACACATGCCTCTATAAATAATATGTGCCAAAAATACTTCTAATCCCAGCTTATGACATCCCTGAGAGTGAAATGGTGTGTGACATTGTAGTTCCTACATCACCATGGTATCATGACATTTACACTTACCTTTCTTATGTTCAGGGTCCCTGATGATGTCAGTTGAAACACAATTATTGGGATTACCATCCTGCTCATATAAACAATCACTGAGATTAAATAGGCTCCATGCACATCAATTTGGTGTTCCAACAAGGTGCTAATCCTAGCTTATGACATCACTAAGAGTGAAATGGTGTGCGACATTATAGGTCCTCATTTCATGATTACCAATAAATTGGCCTATACCTTCTGATCATATAAACAAGTACAAGGCTATGAATCAGATTAAAAGCTCAGGATTACCAACAAATTGGCCTGTACCTCTTTTTGGATAATAAATTTTTTACCTTTCTTATGTTTAGGGTCCTTGATGATGTTAGTTGAAACACAATTATCGGAGGGGAGGCCTTGGTGCAGAAGAACAAGGATCACATAGACCTTTCCTCCATGTTTGATTGTTTATCCATTTTCATCATCAGCCTTTCCCTTTCCCACCCTGAACTCATAGACTAGGACCTACATGGTAGCGCACCTGTTGATACCTTTCCCTTGGTGGATGTGTATGCAAATCTTATGCGATTGGGGGAAGATGAATGCCCTAGTCACAAAAATAAGAACAAGCAAAATAAAAAAAGTGTCAGCTAGTGAAAACCTCCCTGAGGTACTTCTTAACTCATAATAAGTAAAAATAAAGGACATATCTAACAGTGAAAACCTCGACGAGGCACTAGAAGATGGGGATGTTCATCTTCCCCTTGTGGGAACTCAACTATCTGAATGATCTTCTATACTCAGAAGAAACACAAGAGGTAAATTTGGGAACTGAAGAAGATCCAAAAATCACCTATGTGGCCAAGTCTCTATTAGAAGAGGAGCACTCCACTATTGTCCAACTTCTCAAAGAAGGCATCATCAATTTTGTGTGGTCCTATTCAAATATGTTGGGTCTTGATCCTACTCTAGTAGTACATCACTTGGATGTACATCTTGATGTAAAACACATCAAGCAAAAAGTCAAGAAAATGCATCCTCAAGTAGTTCTACTAGTCAAGAAAGAGCTAGAAAAGGCTATTGGAAGTTGGATTCATCAGACCCATCGAATACTCTGATTGGATCTCCAATATAGTGCCAATTGCTAAACCAAATGGGAACATTAGGATTTGCACCGATTTCTGGGACCTCAACAAAGCCTGTACTAAAGACGACTTTCCCTTGTCGAACATTGACATGTTGGTTGATTTAACTATAGGACACAAGATGCTATACCTCATGGATGGTTTCTCTGGATATAACCAAATCATAATAGCACCTGAGGACCAACATAATACTGCCATCACTATGCCTTGGGGCACATTTTGTTACAATATCATGCACTTCGGCCTCAAGAACACAGGGGAAACTTACCAATGTGTAATGATTGTCATCTTTCATGATCTCATTCACATCATCAGGGAGGATTACGTTGATGATTTTTTGGGGAAATCTAGAACTAGAGCAGAGCACCCTATGATCTTGAAGATCTTTGAGAGGCTAGAACATTACAAGCTACGTCTAAATCCAAAGAAATGTGTATTTGGGGTCACGTCCAAAAAGTTACTGGGTTTCATTGTCTCCAGAAGGGGCATAGAAGTTGATCCTACTAAAGTCAAGGCAATCATGGAAATGCTTCTGCCGCACAATCTAAAATAGTTAAGGAGCCTTCATGGAAAACTATAGTCCATCATATAGTTTATCTCTCAGTTAGCTAAGAAAAGTCAGTCGTTCACCCACCTCCTGAAGAAACATACATCCTTTAAAAGGGATTCAGAGTGTCAACTGGGTCTCAAAAAAATCAAAGAGTACTTGGCTCATCTGCCCATCCTCATGCCTCTCATTCTAGGTAAACCACTTCTGTTGTATATTTCAACTACTTCAGTAGCACTAGGGGCATTGCTAGCACAACATGATGAGTCATCCAAAGAACGTGCTATCTACTACATCAGTGGGACCCTACCAAGCTATGAGCTTAATTATTATCTGATGGAAAAGGCTTGCCTAGTTGTGGTCTTCAGTTCATAGAAACTTCGTCATTATATGCTCAGCCATCCCGTGAAGTTGATATCCAAGGTCGACCTACTCAAGTATTTGTTATCCAGAACAACTTTGACTGGCTGCATGGCTAAGTGGGTTATGTTATTGAGTGAGTTTGATATTGAGTATGTGGATTGAAAGGAAATTAAAGGGAAAGCGATAGCAGACCATTTAATAGATGCTCCCTTGGTAGATGCCTATCCCCTGATAAAAAAATTTCCTGATGAAGAGGTCTTCACTATAACAGAAGTAGCTACATGAACACTCTACTTTGATGGGTCATACACTCACAACAGAGCTAGGGCAAGGAACTTGTTCATCACCCCACAAGGTGATTATATCTTGAAGTCATTCAGGTTGGATTTTCCATGCACAAACAATACAGCTGAATATGAAGCTCTCCTTACTGGTCTTAGAATCACAATCCAATGGAACATCACTCACTTGAGATTCTTTGGTGATTCCCAGTGGATCATCAAATAGGTTAATGATGAGTATCACAACATTTACACTTACCTTAGTGATAAAATCTTACCCCCTGATCTTACATGCAATCAACATAAATCCTTCATCCAACACACCTTCCACTACACTATTGTAGGTGATACTCTTTATCGTCATGGGTATGATGGAACCCTTCTTAGATGTCTGAACAATACCGAGGCTCGCACTACGTTAACAGAGGTACATAGTAGTGTTTGTGGGGCCCATTCAAACGACATGGCCTTAGCTAAGAGGATACTCAAAGCTGGTTACTATTGGCCTACTCTGGAGCATGACTCTTGTCAGTTCATGAAGAAGTGCTTACCTTGCCAACAACACGTAGATTTGATCCATGCTCTTGCTCAAGATTCACAACCCATCATAGCACCATGGCCTTTATCTCAATGGGGTTTTGACTTAGTCAGCAAGATATACCCTCCATCCTCTGATGGCCACAATTTCATCATCACCACCATTGAATACTTCACCAAGTCGGTGGAAGCAATGCCACTCTCTCAAATAACGGGTATTCACATATCCAAATTCATCCTTTTATATATTCTCTACAAATATGAAATCCCATCCACCATCATTTCTGACAATGGAAAGCCATTCAAAAACTAGGTTGTAAAACATGTATGTGACACCTTCCACATTCAACATTGTTGGTCCACGCCTATTACCCCCAAGGTAATGGTCAAGTTAAGGCTACCAACAAAACTTTGATCAAGATCCTCAAGAAAGTGGTTAATAACACTGGTCATGATTGGCATCTCCATATCCATCCCACCCTTTGGGCATACCGCACTTCCATTCGTACCCCTACCAGAGCCACTCGATATTCCCTTATTTATGGTGCTGATGCTATCTTTCCAATTAAGGTCGAGATCCCCTCATTGAGAATATCAATGAAGAACCTCATCAATGACGAAGATGCTCGGGTTGCAAGACTCGCTCAGTTGGAACTCCTAGATGAAAAAATAGATCAAAACATGCAATCATCTTCAAGCATATCAAAATCATCTTAAGAGAAGCTACAATAAGAAGGTCCATCCTCTCCAATTCAACGTTGGTGATCTAGTCCTTAAGGAGAATCAACATACCTAGCAGGATCGAGATAAGAAAGGTAAATTTGAAGCAAATTGGTTGGGTTCCTATGTCATCATGGCTAAGTATGGATTTGGGGCATATAGGCTTGCCACGCTTGAAGGATAACCCCTAGAGGATCCCATCAACATCATACACCTGGAAAATTTTACACTTAAGTCAGCTGGGTTATCCTATCCTGCAAAAATACCAAAAAAATAAAAAAATGATCAAAAATACCAAAAAAATAAAAAAAATAGTCAAAAATACCAAAAAAAAGTAAAAATGATCAAGAATACAAAAAAAATAAAAAAGGTCAAAAAAATACAAAAATAGCAAAGAGAAATAATCCATCCTATGGTGAAAACCACCTTTGGTGGCGCCTTGGATATGTACATTTGGTGAAAACCTGGTAACAACTGCCATTCGTAAAGGGCTTAATCATTATCTACCTTGTGTCCTAGTTACTTTATCCTTCTATTCATCCCATCTACATGTCCGATCCTAACATCCTATCATATCCTTTCATTGTCCCATCATTGGTCACTTGGTATATTTTAGTTGAGGATTGGACGATTCAAATCAACTGTTTGTAATCTTGAGCTTTTAATCCTACTCTGAGCTTGTTTGTTCATGTCATCCATCGGTCTTGCATCATCATTTGGGATCCTCCATCGTGTTGATCTTCATTTAGATCCCATCCCATCCTGTCATGTCGGCCTCTTGTTCTCATCTTTTGTCAATGGTCTTTTTGAACTACGTTTCCCTTGTGCTTTCACGTAGGCAAGGTTGATTATTTGATCCACCCCGAGGATTTTTGTCTGTCCACTTGTCATTTTCCATTGTTCATCTCCATTTTCCTCTTTTCTCTTTTATTCATGGTCTTTTCTTGAACTACGAGGGCTCTACACTTTCACGTACGCAAGACTAATCTTTGATCAACTCCCGAGACCCTAGGTCATTAGGGTCTGTCTATTTTTTGTGTTCTGTCTCTTGTGTCTCGTGTCATGTCGTCAAGCTATGCCCTTATCTAGCTGGGTCTTAACAAACGAGATTGACTAGTACCATCAGATTCAATTAGTTTATCTTTCAGTTTAGTCTCCATCTTTGGTCTTAACAGGATGCATCCTTATGTAGGAGCATCCTTGGTTCTTGGAAATCTTGCATCAACCAAAAATATTTTCTTTCAGTTCTTTCTTCTTGTTCTGTTCTTGCTCAATTCATGTTGGTGGATTCATCATCTTTTCTCACTAGACCCTGTGGATCTTTGTGTACATCCTTGACATGTTCATTTTCCTTGTTCCAAGATTTGGGCGTGATTGGATCTTTTTCTGGCAAGTTATCGCTCAGGGATTTCATGGCAATTTCTTGAACTAACACTAGAATAATTTTTAAACTTTTTGGCTAGTTCGATCATTGCGGATCGTCCCCATGACTTGTGGATCTTAACAGTGTGATTTTATCTGTTCCATGGAGTGTCCCCGACCTTCATTATAGGTCCACACTTCATCTTATGCACCTGTTGAAGAGTAATTCAAATTTGAGGCCGACCTATTCATGCGCACATTGCATTTTCTTTCCTTGGATAATGTGATGATCTTTGGTCGACGTAGATGTTTTTGAATTATGGATATGATATAGAGCTTTTAAACGAGTAGTCAATTAGTAGTCGATGAAGTAGATTAAGATAGATCTGATTTGTAATATTCAGCTCGCATATAGGAACATGTTAGAATGTTGAATTTTTGAGTATGTTTTATCAGGCCTGTGAGCCTAATATGTAAGCCCAAATGTTGCCGGCCAAATGTAACTGAGATTTTTGTTAATGAGAATATTTGCATCTGCATTCTCCTCCATAATCTGTGTTGCTTTCGTTGTGTTACTCTTGCTACATGGTCTAGATTGTTCTCTTTGAGGACCCTCCTACCATGGCTATGCCACATCCTTTCTATTAGACCTTATCAATCCCATCCACCCTCTAGATCCCCTAACAAAGGACATTTGAAATTGATTGTGATCTTTTGATACTTTTGGCTTTTGTTTATCATTTGAGCTTCCTATCATAACTTTTCAAGATCACCATGATCTATCATATCATGGTGTGTTTTGACTGGTTAACATAGGGGAATATCTTGATCTTTCTATTTGTTGTTGTCTGCTTGGCTGTCTCATGTAGTACCCACCAAGACCCCCGCGGTCTTGTGTTACGCTGGGGCATCCTTTTGTGCTTGTGGTTATCCCAACACCTGGCCCGACCAAGGTCTTCGTGACTTTGGGGTGTTGGGATATCCTTCTTTTCTTTTGTGTTTGTTATATGCATTAGACACTAATTCGCCTTGGTTACACATACCCTGACACTTGGTGTCTTATGCTATAGTAAAAATTAGTGCTCCAAAAATGAAAAATCACATTAGGATTACATTTCATGTTCAATTCCATTGCATTACATTTATCCCTAACCTATGACCTATGATTTTGGTTGTGCAAACATTCATCCCCCCATCTCTTGTTCTTCTCAGGATTCCTCTGGTTCTTGACAGGTACTATTTCACACCCATCCTACCTTCATTTTATAAGCTAAAGCAAGCATGATACACAAATAAGGGAGCCCTATTAATGATGTGCGATCCATTTTCACACCCATCACCCTTAATTTTGTAATGATTATAGGGTAAGTACTTGCCATTTAACCCATCATTCACACTCATATAATAGTGTTTGTAAGGAATTTAATTGCATCTCATCTTGCATTCTAGGTTCATGGTGTTGTATTTCATCTCCTGTGCATTGGCATATCATATTCATTTTAAGTTGTTTAGATTAATCCTAATTGGTTATTCTAAGCATCTTAAGATACATGACATTATCATTTCGTTGCATTATCCATTTACATTGCATTAAACATCCTAATCTATCTCATTAAATTGCATATTCATTACATTCATCCATAACATAGATCACATATGCATACATAAATTTTGCATTCATGTTATCATAAATTACTAATCAATAATGTACAGGGTGCTGCCACAATAGTGTGTCTCACTTTTGGGACATGCTGATTTTTGCCTGAAATCATTGTTTTTAGAAAAAAATAATGATTTTAGTTTTGAGAGGCTCCATCTAAAGGGTTTTAATTGAAGAGGGATGGATAAGACCCCCTTAGATTAGACCACCTTGGATAGAACCCCTCTAGTATTAAATCATACCCACAATGGAGTTTCCTTTGAACCTATCAAAATGTTGACAAAAAACCACATTTTCTTTACCTTTTGAGGGATTAAATAACATCATTTAAAAATTATATTTTGCAAGATTTTAGCCCTCAAAATGAGCTTTCCAACAACTATATTTTTGATATATTTTTATTTTATGATGTATTTAATTTTTAATTTTTACTAAACATAGGTTTTTCTTTGAACATCAAGCTATTTGTTGTGAAGAGATGGAAAATAGTAAACCATTGTTAAAAAAATTTAAAAAATACTCATTCCCTAGGTATTGATTTCCTTGTTTCACCCCAAAAAGAAAAAAATGATTTCAATATATACACAAGTTAGCTTGCATGACACACATGTATGTCCAAATTATAGTTACAGTGACTTCAAAAATTAATTTAAAATAAAATATTCAACAAAAAATTATGAAAAAATATCCTTTCCCTAGATATTGATGTTGAGAATCTATATTTCAAAAATTAGAATTTAATCCTTTATAGAAAAAAAATTATGTTGTACGACACACACGTTACTCTCTGAAAATGTTATTTTATGTTTAAAACCAATTATTAAAGGAGATGTTGAAAGATTCATTATTTATTTCAAAAAAAATATTTAGAATCTACACACAAATTGCCACAAATCACTAGTTCACATCATCTTCAAATTCTTAACAGTTTAACTGCTATAGGTCTTAGAAGATGAAGATTCAGTTAAAAATATTGCTTAAAATGTCCATATTGGGAAAGAAGTGAGACATAGTTGTGAGTACCATATATTTGCAAACAACCTAAACTCCAACACTCATTAGCATGGGTTAGTTCAAACTATGCAAACATACTAATGCTCCTATGAAATAATACATCATGCCTCATAAGGTAAGTAAAATAACAAGATAAACTAATTGAAAGCTTAAAGAAACACAATGTTTACCTATTTCATAGTGGATTGGTGCCACTTTGATATGAAAAGTGGCCCTTTCCCAACCCTTGACAAGATCAATGATAAAATTCCTTGAAGATGCTATGCTATGAAGTGGACAAAATTAGCTATCAAACTTATATAATTAAATCACTAACATCATCCTCTTTGATTAAATAAATCAAATCTTTATCATTTTCTTCTCATTTTGATTTATTTAAATCATAAAATCTAAGTCAAAAGTCAAAATCACTTAACCTTCTCTTATTTAATCAAATCCTGATTAAATCTAATCTAATCCATGTCACATCCTCTAGCTTTTCCCACTTGCACAAATAAATCAATTTAATTAATTTATTAAATCTTCATTTTCTCTCAACTTGACATATTTGAGGGAATATTCCTCCAAATTTGAAAATCCCTCCAAATGGGATGAGTCCTTCCAACAAGGCATTTATTTCATCTTACAAGTCCTTTTTCCTTGAGCCAAGTGTCCATAACTCCATTTGACTCTCCCTCCACCTTGTCATTTCACTAATTTCAAATTTCAACTAATTGTATTTATGGGCACACTTGTCAAAATGTGCTCACCCTTCATCCTTTCACATCTTGTCATTGGCTCAAGATTAGTCCCACATTGCTCCATTTTTCTCATTCCTCCATTTTGTCTTTCTATAAATGAAAGGCTTCTCTTTGTAATTAACATCCACAACTCCACAACTTAATCACTTATCATCTTGCATCTTCATCATATTTGGAGCTTATAAAAAAAGGGTTGGGAAAGGGCTATTTTCCACATCAAAATAGCACCAATCTCCCTATAAGATGCTGGTTCGATCATTTGAATAATGATTCATTATGTTTTTATTGCTTTTCATGCTTTATTTCCATTATTCTTTTGTTCAAATGAATTTTGTAGGGAGTGGCTTATTTGAGTTCTAACAATGGCTAACTTGGAATATTTTATCTATTGTTAGAAGCTACAGATTCTCTTGCTCACAGGATGATTTTCTTATCAGGAATTGAGACTTTAAAAGGGCCACTTACCTTATGTTTGATAACACACATAAGGACGATCCATCAAGGTATAAACAACCAGGATGGCGTTGCACCTAGTGTGATGGACTTTGACTCGAAAATCAGATAGGAGTACTCCTATTCACACCTGACATAGGAAACCTCATTTAAAATGCAGTTAAGATATTTCAAACATCTCAAACAAAAACATAGAAAGGAAAGCCTTCCTATGTGGTCAACAAGATACCTAAAGCATCCTCCCTACACCCAAACAAAGCATGCATGAAAAAGGTTATATTACAAGATTACCCCAACAAATTTTATAATGGACCAGTATACTTCTTTCTGCTATATCAATTATCATCTCCAATTATATAATGGTCATTCCATGATATGGATCATCACATGATACAGGCAATGTACCAGTATACTTCTTTTTGCTGGGGCATCTGAAAAAGTTAGAGAATTTTTGAATTTTGATCATGGTAAGTTTATTCTTTGAACCAATGCAGCAAGTGCATCGCTTCAAAGAGGGGAAAAATGTAGACATGAAAAATATTCTGATCAACTAACTTCGATTCTTCTTTAATCACCCCTCTACTAACCATTTAATTAATTCATCTTAATTCCTCTGTTAGTCAAATAAATCAAATTTATTTGATTAAATCATTATCCTCTTTTGATTAAATAAATCATTTTATTTATTAATTCCTAAAGTCCCCCTTTAATTAAATAAATAAATCTTATTTGATTAACCTCTAATGTTCGTCATTTAATTAAATAAGTCTAATTAAATAAATAAAACATCCTCCCTACACTCAAATAAAGCACACATGAAAGGTCGTGCCTGGCATCTGCAGCTAAATCCCACCCTCTGGGCCTATCGAACCAGCATCCACACACCAATAGGTGCCACCCCCTTCTCCCTAGTCTATGGATCAGAAGCCATATTACCCATCGAGATTGAGCTTCCATCACTAAGGATATCACTGCAAAATCTCATCACGGATGAAGAGTACCGAGTATCAAGACTCAATGAGCTAGAGCTGCTGGATGAGTGGCGTATGAATGCCTTAAATCATTTGCAAGTCTATCAGAACTGACTCAAGAGGAGCTATAACAAGAAGATCAAGAGTCAGACATTCTAGGTCGGAGAACTTGTCCTAAAGGAGAATTAGAAGAACATCCCAAATCCAAATGACAAAGGAAAATTTGAACCCAACTGGTTGGGACCGTTCATCATCACAATGAACTACAAGGCAGGGGAATATTAGTTATCAACACTCGAAGGGGAGCCTCTGCATATCATTTGCAAGTCTATCATTACCAACTGAAGATAAGCTATAACAAGAAGATTAGGAGTCAGAAATTCCAGGTCGGAGAACTTGTCCTAAAGGAGAATTAGAAGAACATCCCAAATCCAAATGACAAAGAAAAATTTGAAACCAACCGGTTGGGACCATTCATCATCACAACGAACTACAAGTCAAGGGCATATCAGTTATCAACACCCGAAGGGGAGCTTCTGCAGGAGCCCATGAACAACTCCCATCTCAAATTTTTTTATGCCTAATCTTGCGAGGTATAGAACCAACAATAAAAAATGTCACAACAACAGCAATGACAAGGAACCAAAATTGAAACCACCCTATTGACTTAAGACCTAATGTACTCCCTAGAATCATTGGATCACTTGATGGCCATTTGCAAGTGAAACCACCTTGCTGACTCAAATGAAACTGGATCACCTACCAAGAATTCAATCATTGGTACCATCCATACCTACATATCATGGTACCATCTATCTATGAGGTTTTCGTTTACCAATTTCTTCATGATGACCTCAAGTGGTTCCCCAATGACAGTGTACTTCTAGTGGTTGATATAGCAGAAAGAAGTATACTGGTCCATTATATAATTTGTTGGACCTCAAGTGGTTGATGACACTGCTTGCATCCCAACCTCCACATCTCCAAGATCAATCATCACATGATATTTCCTCTTTGTTGGACATAAGGTTTATTAGAGAAAGCAAGATTAAATCATGATGCAAACATAAGGTCCAACAAAGTACAAATTGTCACAACCAAATATTTTTATGCTTTCTTGACAAAGGTTCTTTTTATGGTCATCACATGATATGTCCTCTTTGTTGGACCTATTTCTTAATCATTATATGGATCATTCTCATATGGATTACCATGATATCTTGACAGACTTCTTGGTAATTTGGTGATGAACTTCTTGATGCCGAGAGGAAGTGAGTGTTTTATTTGGGTGTAGGGAGGATTTTTTATTTATTTAATCCTAAAGTCCCCCTTTAATTAAATAAATCAATCTTCTTTAATTAACTTCTAAACTCCCTCATTTAATTAAATAAGATTGATTTATTTAATTAAAGGGGGACTTTAGGATTAAATAAATAAAATGATTTATTTAATCAAAAGAGGATAATGATTTAATCAAATAAATTTGATTTATTTGACTAACAGAGGAATTAAGATGAATTAATTAAATGGTTAGTAGAGGGGTGATTAAAGAAGAATCGAAGTTAGTTGATCAGGATATTGTTCATGTCTACATTTTTCCCCTCTGTGAAGCGATGCACTTGCTGCGTTGGTTCAAAGAATAAACTTACCGCAATCAAAATTCAAAAAATTTCTAATTTTTTTTGGATGCCCCAGTAGAAAGAAGTATACTGGTAAATTTCTTCCTCAAGAAGTTTGCACCATCATCTCCAATTATATATCAGAGAATTAAATTCAATCATCACAACATTTGTCAAGAAAGCATAATTTGTAGATAGGATTAAACCACCAATAAAACCATTCTAAAAATCCTCAAAAAGACAGTCAATGATGCAGGTCATGACTAGCATGTGCAACTAAATCCCGCCTTCTGGGCCTATCGAACCAGCATCCGCACACCAATAGGTGCCACTCCCTTCTCCTTGGTCTACAGATCAGAAGCCATATTATCCATCGAGATTGAGCTTCCATCACTAAGGATATCACTACAAAATCTCATCATAGATGAAGAGTACCGAGTATCAAGACTCAATGAGATGGAGCTACTGGATGAGCGGTGTATGGATGCCTTAAATCATTTGCAAGTCTATCAGAACCGACTCGAGAGGAGCTATAACAAGAAGATCAGGAGTTGGACATTCTAGGTCAGAGAACTTATCCTAAAGGAGAATCAGAAGAACATCCCAAATCTAAATGACAAAGGAAAATTTGAACCCAACTGGTTGGGACCATTCATCATCACAATGAACGACAAGTCAGGGGCATATCAGTTATCAACACTCGAAGGGGAGCCTCTACAGGAGCCCATGAATAGCTCCCATCTCAAAAAAAATTATGCTTAATCTTGCGAGGTATAAAACCAAAAATAAAAAATGTCACAACAACAAAAATGACAAGGAACCAAAAGTGAAACCACCTTGTTGACTTAAGACCTAATGTACTCCCTGGAATCATTGGATCACTTGATGGCCATTTGCAAGTGAAACTGCCCTGCTAACTCAAATGAAACTGGATCACCTACCAGAAGCATAGAACAAACCACCCTATTTGCAAGTTAACAAAGAACACATGACCAACTTGGCAAGGTATTAGAGTACCAGGAGTCAGCTTATCTGTCTAGCAGTAGTGTTTCAAACCAATCATCATCACTCCATAGGGAAACTGCATACCAAGATCATACAAGTTGGCATTCCCCTACACTAATAACATTGCAGAATATGAGGCTTTAACCATAGGTCTCAGAATAGCAGTGCAGTGGCACATCATGACCCTTAGAGTATATGGAAACTCCCAACTGATAATAAATCAAGTGAATGACGAGTACTAAACAAAGGATGATAAGTTGTCTCCATACAAAAAGTTTGTAGAGAGCCTCAAATAATCATTTATTGATATCGCATTTGAGTAGATTCCCAGAGAAAACAACAGAGTAGCAGATGCCATGGAAACGATTGGATCCCTATTGGACATCCCTCGCAACATCCCGAGACATGAATTCTTGGTAGAGCAGCTTCTCATACTTGCATTCGAGGTACCAAAGTCAGAATTTGTGTGCGAAATCGTTGGTCCTAGTGATCCTTGGTACCATGAAATTTATACCTACTTGCGAATAGGGGTCCTACCCACTGACTTACCCTCAAGCCTAAAAAGAACCTTTGTCAAGAAAGCATCCCAATTTATCATCCTAGGAAATACCCTCTACCGTAGGAGCATAGAAGGAACCTTATTACACTGCCTAAATGTTGAGGTGGCATTGATCACCTTAACTGAGGTACATAACGGTATTTGTGGTTCACACTCGAGCAGAATGACCTTGGCTAGGAAATTGTTGAGGACGAGGTATTATTGGTCTACAATGTAAAGAAAAGAACATGACTACGTTGAAAGGTGTCTACAATTCCAACAACATGAGGACCTCATCCATTCTCCAGCTCAAGAGCTCCATTCGATTGTCACACCATGGCCCTTTTCACAGTGGGGGCTCGATCTCATTGGAAAAATCACTCCCACCTTATCCAGTGGCCACAAGTTTATCATTACCACCACTAAGTACTTCACCAAGTGGGTGGAAGCCATACGAATGACATATGTCACTAGCAAGCAGCTATCAAAATTCATCCTAAACTACTTAATATTCTGATACAATGTTCCCCAAAATATTATCTCAGATAATGGGACACCTTTCAAAAATTAGGATGTCCATGACTTATTTAAAAAATTCAAAATCCAACATCTCTTTTCCATACCATACTATCCCCAAGGAAATGGCCAAGTAGGAGCCACCAATAAAATGATTATGAAAATCCTCAAAAAGATAGTCACTGATGCAGGTCGTGACTGGCATCTGTAGCTAAATCCCGCCCTCTGGGCCTATCGAATCAGCATTCGCACACCAACAGGTGCCACCCCGTTCTCCCTGGTCTATGGATCAGAAGCCATATTACCCATCAAGATTAAGCTTCCATCACTAAGGATATCATTGCAAAATCTCATCACGGATGAAGAGTACCGAGTATCAAGACTCAATGAGCTGGAGCTGTTGGATGAGTGGTGTATGAATGCCTTAAATCATTTGCAAGTCTATCAGAATTGACTCAAGAGGAGCTATAACAAGAAGATCAAGAGTCAAACATTCTAGATCAGAGAACTTGTCCTAAAGGAGAATTAGAAGAACATCCCAAATCCATCCGTCTCATCTCGCTTTCACCCGCAATAAACATCACTCACAATAAATCAATCATCATCCCCAACCTTTGGTGAAACAGTCAGAAACAATCTAGCAGTTCAAAATTGAAAACTCAAAGCGTCAAAGTCTAAGGTTTAGATCAGTACGTAAACAAGTTGGTCAACTCTTTGTGTCAATAGCCTATCATCCAATCAGTCCCAAATCAATCATCTGATAACATCATGTCCTAGGATGTATCCTTCCTACAATGAGCATTATTTATCATAAATAACACTTTGGATAAATGAAACGACGTTCCGCCATCCACTAACATGTCCTAGGATGTATCCTTCCTATAATGGGCATTATCTATTAGAATTTTTTTCGGTTCTTATCCTTAAAAAATACATTTACTTTTGGTTAGCAGTATTGAAGAACATTAGCTTGTTTGTTTACTTTATCTTTGTTCTTTTGACTCATCTTATTGCACTCATTTTGATGACCTCTCGATGATGTCCCACGTGAAAGGATTTAGAGAGATAGGAATGGGGCAATGATCATTATCTTTTTATCTCCTATGCTTGTTGGATATTCTTGTAATATAACCTTCGCCATGCATGCTTTGTTTGGGTGTAGGGAGAATGTTTTAGGTATCTTGTTGACCACATAGGAAGGCTTACCTTTCTATGTTTTGGTTTGAGATGTTTGAAATATCTGAACTGCATTTTAAATGAGGTTTCGTACGTCAGGTGTGAACATGAGTACTATCTGATTGTTGAGTCAAAGTCCATCACACTAGGTGCAATGCCATCCTAGTTCTTTATACCTTGATGCATCATGCTTATATGTGTTATCAAACATAAGGTAAGTGGCCCTTTTAAAGTCCCAATTCCTAATAAGAAAATCATCCATTTCTCATCATCATCTCTAATAAAGTTGACTTGTTGAATCCTCTTGTTATCATCTCATTTCTTATTTCTTATTTTCCACGCTAACATCATGTCATGATTAGGTAATCATCATCACCAATGCATCCATATTGCATCCACAAACCACCAGCGTACTGCATATCATATCATATCATATCATATAAGAAACACTAATCATCTCACATGCATCTTCCTCATCACTACTATGCAGACATTGGTTATGTTGAATGTGTAATTATCTAAGGGTAGACCAGTGGATACAAGCAATTGAAGGGTGGCTGTCGTTTACTAAGGAGTTTTAACCTTCTTAATTGGGGGATTTCAGCCACGTATAGTTATACTTAGAGGGGTACATCCAAGGCCAATATTTTTCAGTCGTGTCTCAGGAATAATAGGTATTAGAAGCCCATTGTCATTTTAGCCAAGCGTTTTGGTTCTATCATAGCCCATGGTGGGCATCATTTGTAAACCATTACTGCTATCATCCATAGGTAGATCAGCTGTTGGTCTATTGTCTTGGTACAAGACATGGGATGAGTCCTCTTCTATTATCTCTCAGCCTAGATCTCCCCAACTTCAGAAGTTGGAAGAGCCTATTGTGAATGTTTGGGATGATGAAGCATCCTTTGATTATGGTCATCCCCGTGACCTAGGATATTGTGGTAACTCTTCTACCATGAAGGAATTCTTTGGGATTGCATAGTGTCGACACCCATTATCCTGGATAATAACCTTGATGTCAGAGATGATGGGGATGGTGGGTGTCTTTGTCGCAGAAGTGGAGGCGAGAGTAGCTGGGTCAATGTATGGGGTTGATGGACCTTCATCATTCTTTGGCACTTGGGGGATTTTGTAATATTGGCTTCTAGGCTTTTGTAGTAAGAAAATGGTTTGGGATCCCCATGTATAGTGACCTTGTGTCCTTGGTATGTGAATTTGATAAATTGGTGGAAGATTGATGCCACTGCTTGCATCCCATGGATCCACTGACATCCTGAGAGAATATTATAAGGAAAATCGAGGTCAAGGACCTGATAGGTGGTTTCCATAATTCTTGGTCCTACTTGGATAGGGAGTTGGATAGTGCCTTGAGACACTCTCTCTTGATCATCGTATGCCCTGATTGGGATGCCTTTTCCTTTTTCAATGGAATCTTCTAAGATTCTCATATTCTTTATTAGCTTGAGGGAGAAAATGTTTAAACCTGCACCTCCATCCACCAAAACCCTCTTGAATTTGTTCTTATATACTAGGACCTCCAGATGGAGTGCGCGATTGTGAGATGGTTGGGCAGGAAATTCTTGATCGAAGAATGCGAGAAGATTTGGGGTAATGATATTTCTGACCATAGCTTGGAATTGTTTGATATCAAGATCTGTAGAGACATTGGATGAGGCTAATACTTCTTCAAGGATCTTTTAATGGGCTGATGATATCTTTAGTAAGTCCATGATGGAGATCTGAGCTAGGGTTCTTTTCAGTTGATCAAGGACATTATAGCCATTGGGAATGGATTTTGGGTTGGAAGTGGGTGCTCTAGGAGGCTAAGATGACCCTACGATGGTGATTTTCCCGCCTCTTGTGGTGACTCCACAATCAGTGTGGGCTCCTTTGATGGTGATAAAATAGAAATACTCATCCAAGGATGCAATGACATGGTCATATACATGATTGACACTTTTTAATTTTCCCTTCCCCTTATCATTATTATTGTTCCCTTTATTGTTATGATTGGGCATCAAATTCGTGTAAATTTTGAGATTTTGGTTTCCCGCTGACTGCTTCACATTTATGATTTTTTGATCTATGAGGTCCTAGATTAGGTTTTTTTAACCTCATGCAACTATTAGTGGTGTGCCCTTTGATTTTTTGAAATTCAAAAAGTTGGTTTTCATTGTACCAGGGTGGTTTCACTTCTGGTTCCTGGTAATTCTCATAGGTGGGAGCCTTGATGAGGTTTTCATTTATCAATTTCTTCATGATGACCTCGAGTGGTTCCCCAAGGGTAGTGTACTTCTACTTGGTGGGATTTTTGTTTCATGAGGGTGGTCCCCCTTGATTATTTAGGTTATTAACCTGATTGTTGGTTGGTTGGTGTTGTTATATTGCGTTGGTTTGGGTGTTGTTCTGATCATTATTTTGCGGTTGTTGGTAGGTTTGGGTGTTTTTCCTCGGAGCATTGATCACGACCTTAGCATTAACCACACCATCATTTGTGACATTTTTGTTCCTTTCCCATGTGTGAGGTTTCTCATTATAAATACTGGATGGGTTATTGTTTTGTTGTTCTAGATATGTAGGTGTCCCTCCTTGTGAAATACGAGCTTGTTCAATGTTAAGCACCTTAGGGATCAATTGATCGTATGTGGTGATACCTTGTACCTTGAGATGAAATGATAAGGCTCCTTTGAGATTGGAGATGATGGTGCAAAATTTTTCTTCTGGCATGACCCATTTTCTCCTATTGGCCTTGGATCACCATCGTTGTAGAAACGAAGCAAATGATTCATTTTTACCTTGTTTAAGAGCTGATAGTTCCTCTAGACTGATATGCATACTGATATTGAATGCGTAATTTTTTATGAATGCATCTACTATCTCTTGGAACTTCTTGATGCGAGGAGGAAGGTGAGAGAATCACTTCATGGCGTGGCCAGCCAAAATTTTAGGAAATAGCCGCATCAGATAGGTATCGTCATATGCGACTTCCATGCAATGAAGTTGGAATTCCATGATGTGATCTTCAGGGTTTCCTGTCCACAGTATTTATCAAATTTGGGGATCTCAAATCCCTTTGGGAACAGTTTGAATACAAGGCTCCTATCAAATGGATAGGGACGCAAGTTGTTGGGTGTCTTTATGGTTCTCCTTGATTGAAGATCAAGTACTTGTTGTGAGAGTAACTTGATCTGTGTTGCTACATCGCTTTGTAGATCAAGGGGTGGGATGAAGCAAAATGATGTAGCAACACAGATCAAGTTACTCTCACAATAAGTACTTGATCTTCAATCAGGGAGAACCATAAAGACACCCAACTACTTGTGTCCCTATCCATTTGACAAGAGCCTTGTAATGAAACCATTCCCAAAGGGATTTGAGATCCCCAAATTCGATAAATATCGTGGGACGGGAAACCCTAAAAATTGCATTAGGGAATTCCAAGTTCATTGCCTGGAATTCACATATGAAAATACCTATCTAATGTGGCTATTTCCTAGAATTTTGGCTAGCCACGCCATGGAGTGGTTCTCTCACCTTCCTCCTGCAATCAACAAGTTCCAAGAGATAGTAGATGCATTCATAAAAAAATACGCATTCAATATCGGTATGGATGTCAGTCTAGAGGAACTATCAACTCTTAAACAAGGTAAAAATGAATCATTTGCTTCATTTCTACAATGATGGTGATCCAAGGCCAATAGGAGAAAATGGGTCATTCCAGAAGAACAACAAGTTTGCACCATCATCTCCAATCTTGAAGGAGCCTTGGCATTCCATCTCAAGGTACAAAGTATCACCACATACGATTAATTGATCCCTAAGGTGCTTAACATTAAACGAGCCCTTATTTCACAAGGAGGGACACCAACATATCCAAAAGAACAAAACAATCGCCCATCCAACAACTATAATGAGAAACCTCGCACATGGGAAAGGAACCAAAATGTCACAAATGATGGTGTGGTTGATGCTAAGGACATGATCAGTGCTCCGAGGAAAAACACCTAAACCTACCAACAACTGCAAAACAATGATCGTAACAACACCCAAACCAACGCAATATCACAACACCAACCAACTAACATTCAGGTTAATAACCTAAATAATCAAGGGGGACCACCTCTTGAAACAAAAATACCACCAAGCAGAAATACACTGCCCTTGGGGAACCACTTGAGGTCATCATGAAGAAATTGATAAACAAAAACCTCATCAAGGCTCCCACCTATGAGAATTACTAGGAACTAGAAGTGAAACCACCCTGGTACAATGAAAACTAGCTTTGTGACTTTCACAAAATCAAAGGGCACACCACTAAGAGTTGTATGAGGTTAAAAAACCTAATCCATGACCTCATAGATCAAAAAATCATAAATGTGGAGTAGCTAGTGGGAAACCAGAATCTCAAAATTTACAAGAATCTGATGCCCAATCATAACAATAAAGGGAATAATAATAATGATAAGGGTAAGGGAACATCCAAAAGTGTCAATCATGTATACAACCATGTCATCACATCCCTGGATGAGTATTGCTTTGTTATCACCATCAAAGGATCCCACGCTAATTTTGGAGTCACCACAAGAGGTGGGAAAATCACCATTGCAGTGTCATCTTAGCCTCCTAGAGCACCCACTTCCAACCTGAGATCTATTCCCAATGGCTATAATGTCCTTGATCAACTAAAAAGAACCCTAGATTAGATCTCCATCATGGAGTTACTGAAGATATCATCAGCCCATAAAAATATCTTTGAAGAAGCATTAGCCTCATCCACTGTCTCCGCAAATCTTGATACTGAACAATTCCAAGCTATGGTTAGAAATATCATTACCCCAAATCTTCTCACATTCTCTAATCAAGACTTTCTCACCCAACCATCTCACAATTGCATACTCCATTTGGAGGTCCTAGTATATAAGAACAAAGTCAATAGGGTTTTGGTGGATGGAGGTGCAAGTTTAAACATTTGTTCCCTCAAGCTAATAAAGAATTTGAGAATTTGAAAAGATTCCATTGAAAAAGGAAAATGCATCACAATCAGGGCATATAATGATCAGGAGAGAGTGTCTTAGGGCACTATCCAACTCCCTATCCAAGTAGGACCAATAGTTATGGAAACCACCTGTCAGGTCCTTGACCTCGATTTGCCTTACAATATTCTCTTGGGACGTCCGTGGATCCATGGGATGCAAGGAGTGGCATCAACGACTCGAGGTCCATTATAACATCATCTATAGTGGTTAAATGATGTTATATCATCATTATATCTGAAGTGAGTTGTTGATGAATGGTCCCAACCTTCAATTATGCTTTGTTGGAACTTAAGGTTCTGTATATATAAGGCTTCTATTTGTAGTTAGCATCCACAAACCATAAGATCATTTCTTGATGATTCATTTATTTAATTAAAGGGGGACTTTAGGATTAAATAAATAAAATAATTTATTTAATCAAAAGACGATAATGATTTAATCAAATAAATTTGATTTATTTGACTAACAGAGGAATTAAGATGAATTAATTAAATGGTTAGTAGAGGGGTGATTGGTGGAAGAATCGAAGTTAGTTGATCATGATGTTTTTCATGTCTACATTTTTCCCCTCTTTGAAGCGATGCACTTGCTGCGTTGGTTCAAAGAATAAACTTACCATGATTAAAATTCAAAAAAAATCTGATCTTTTTGGATGCCGCAACAGAATGAAGTATACTAGTACATTGCCCACTTGACAATTTTGCACCATTATCTCCAATTATATAATGGACCAGTATACTTCTTTTTGCTATATGGTACATTGCCCCCTAGTATAGTATACTGGAACAATTCCAAGCTATGGTTGGAAATATCATTACCCCAAATCTTCTCACATTCTCTGATCAAGACTTTCCCACCCAACCATCTCACAATTGCTCACTCCATCTAGAAGTCCTAGTATATAAGAATCCTATGTGGTTCATTCATTTGAAACCAAATTACCTTCGTTAGCAGTAGTTGTGCTTTCAAACTAGAGTACCATTCTTGATCAAACTAGCATGAGGTTGATAAAACTTTCCAAATTTGAAATTAGTGAAATGACAAGGTGGAGGGAGAGTCAAATGGAGTTATGGCCACTTGGCTTAAGGAAAAAGGACTTGTAAGATGAAATAAATTGCTTGTTGGAAGGACTCATCCCATTTGGAGGGATTTTCAAATTTGGAGGAATATTCCCTCAAAGATGCCAAGTTGAGAGAAAATGAAGATTTAATAAATTAATTAAATTGATTTATTTGTGCAAGTGGGAAAAGATAGAGGATGTGACATGAATTAGATTCGATTAAATCAGGATTTGATTAAATAAGAGGAGGTTAGGTGATTTTGACTTTTGACTTAGATTTTAGGATTTAAATAAATTAAAATGAGAAGAAAATGATAAAGATTTGATTAAACAAAGATTTGATTTCTTTAAATTAAAGAGGATGATGTTAGTGATTTAATTAAATAAGTTTGATTTATTTAATTAAATGAGGGAATTTAGAAGTTAATTAAATAAGATTGATTTACTTAATTAAAGGGGGACTGTAGGATTAAATAAATAAAATGATTTATTTAATCAAAAGAGGATAATGATGTAATCAAATAAATTTGATTTATTTGACTAACAGAGGAATTAAGATGAATTAATTAAATGGTTAGTAGAGGGGTAATTAAAGAAGAATAGAAGTTATTTGATCATCATATTTTTCATGTCTACAACAATATTGTGATTTCACCCTACACATACATACATCACCACCTGCATCACAAATCATTAGTCCCATAATCACATCATATAATATCCTAATCATCCATCACATCCTACATCACAAAATGTTAGGCATAATGCATTTCATACATGTCATCCACATAGGCATAAACATAAATCATCATAGATACATGTGCATACTATAATCATCTGCATGTCATAACGAATCACATTCATACACACACATCCATAAATAAACATTCTTCACATAATAAAACATGGTGTCGAAAATGGTCATCGCATATCATATAAATCTCAAAATATAATGTCCATCATAATGTCTATCATAAAATACATCAATAAATATCCATAATCATCAAATAAAATAAGAGTACAAGGCTCTTAATGAAATGTAATCTCTGCCACTTTGTACTGCCCATCCACCCTGCACCTGTCAAAAACCCGTATCCTGTCATCTGTCCTTTGTCCTCTCTATTGTGAGCTTCCCACGTCTGACCTCTGTGGTGAATCTGGCATTGGAACTCTACGTGGAGGTGTCTTTCGATTGCTACTATACCCATGGGTGTGTGTTCCTGCTGAATAGGATGGTGCCGACATCTGTGGTACCGCTCAGACATGGGGAGGTACATGCCATGCCTGATTTGGAATTGTTGTGTAGTAGGCCGCCATTTAGTAGCTAGCCTCCCTCATGTACTTGTTTCACTCTACCACCTGCTACCTGGCTAAATCTCGCTCTGCCCTGTACCTGTCCCGAAATCTAGATATGGATCTCCTCTATTGTGCTCACACATACTGTGCCAACCACAACTAACCAATCTATGCTTGCACCCAGGACGTCTGCTCTATCACTCTATCCCTCTCCTCCTACAAGACCTGGACCTGTGACTGCGTGAGATCGCTCTCTCTCTACAATGTCTACACCTTTGTGCCTGTCCTGCTCCCCTCACCCTGCATGGCTTGTGCCTCTGTTTGCACTGCATCCCTCTCTCCCTGCAGAGTATGTACTTGTACCTCTGCTGCATCCTTGCCGCACTGTAGTATCTACATCTGTCCTGCTACCGTATCCCTCTCACCCTGCAGAGTCCATACCTATGCCTTTGCTGCATCTCTCTCACCCCGCAAGGTTTGTATATGTGCCATCATAGCCTCCTCTCTCTCTAGAAGCAACCCTACAGCCCCCATTGTCTGCTTAGCTACCTCTACTCTGTCATAGAGCTCATCTTGCTCCTATCTCAGCTTGGTCCTCTTCCTCAATAGCCCCACCACCTATCTCCTCAAATCCTCCATATCTCTCTCTGCCTCCTCCAGGGCCTGTGAAGATACCTGGTCTGCCAATCCTCTAGGCTCCTGATGTCCCCTTGCCTGTAGTATGGTCACCTTAGCCTGCAGTCTATCTCAGTCCCACCTCAACTCGACCAACTCCCCATGCTCTCTTTGTCCCATTGCCTCCAGTATATATGCCTCTTCCTCCAGTTGAGTCACCTCTACTTGTAACCTGCCCACTGTGGCCCACAATCCATCTCTCTATCTCTACCTCATATGCCAAGGTCCTGTAACTCCTATCTCTCTCTGCCTACACCCTGATCACCTTAGCCACCAGCCTACTCCTCTTAGTCTCTAAATCTTTGATTCTCTACTCAATAATCTGTAGCTTCGCAAGGGCCACTCTCACCAGTACAACTTGGTCCTCTGGTGGTGGTAGTGCGTAAGGTACCATGACTAGTGGATCATCTCTCTCCTCTGCTGTCCTCCCCACCTCCTCACTCTCCTCTATTGGTTGTCTCTCTCCTCCTCTGCCTCAACCTCATCCTATCCTCTCCTCTGCTGTCTTCCTCCCCTCCTCCTCTTTTGATGTCTAGCTAGTCTCATCTCGTCCTCTAGACTGAAGGCACGTGCCTCTATAATCGGGTCTAGCGTCATCACCCATGCTAGTCGGTGATGAACCCACTATGCAGAGAACCTCACTATTGTCCCCGCATCTGCTCTCCCTCCCCTCCTACTTGGATAAGGTACCTCCTGAAGCTCCTCCCACTGTTGTCTTGCAAACTCTACTATAATCAGATCCCCCCATGGTTGCTCTCACATGATCCGTCTCAATCTCTGCTATCATAAGGGGATGTCCTGCTGAACTCCGTACTATCTCAGCACTTTGTCCACCCTGTGTAGCTCTACTATGTAGGTTTCTCTCCCAATCAAATAGGATAATGTGTAGAAGTATCCTCTATGCCTCTCTTCATCCTCCCTCCATCTGGAGAACCATCACATCATGTATGGCCTCCACACTGTCCAATCCCCCATAAATCATCTAGCCTCCTCCATCTATCTAGATTACCAGTGCCTTGATAATGAAATATCTAGCTGTACTCAGTCCCATACCATTACGCTACTGGTAATGTAGGATCATGCTCCCCTCATATCACAACTCTTGACCTAGCCACACTAATGCGCTCCCAAGCCCATACCTATAATAGTGTCACATGTGTAACACTGAGTGCCCCTCAATAACACACCGCATGCATGTCCCTGTACAACTATGCTAATACGTGTGTCATGTATGGCCTCCATATTGTTTGATCTCCATAAATCATCTAGCCTCCTCCATCTATCTAGATCATTGGTGCTCTGATAATGAAATATTGATTCGTACTCAGTCCCGTACCAGTACGCTACTGGTAGTGTAGGATCCTGCTCCCCTCCTATAACAACTCTTACCCTGGCCACACTAATGTGCTCCCAGACCCATACCTGAAATAGTGTCACATGTGTAATGCTAAGTGCCCCCTGATAGCACACCATGTGCAGGTCCCTGTACAACTGTGCTAATACGCATGGATCCCATGTGAACTCCCCCTCCCTTTGCTCCATAATGTGTCTAACTACCTCCATAATCTTGAGGCTACAAAAATGTCCACTCCTGAAATAGGATAAATTGGGAGCACATTAGTGTGAGGATCAATATATACGATGTTGAATGTGGAAGGTGTCACATACGCATTTTACAGCCTAGTTTCTGAATAGCTCTCCAATATACTGTCAGTTGCTAAACCAAATGGGAACATCAATATTTTCACTGATTTCTGGGACCTCAACAAAGCCTATCCTAAAGATGACTTTCCCTTGCTGAACATCAACATGTTGGTTGATTTAACTACAAGACACAAGATGCTATCTGTCATGGATGGTTTCTCTAGATATAACCAAATCAGAATAGAACTTGAGGACCAACATAAGACTGCCTTCACTACACCTTGGGGCACATTTTGTTTCAATGTCATGCCCCCTTTGACCTCAAGAACGTGGGGGAAACCTACCAGCTTGCAATGATTGTCATCTTTGATGATATCATTCACATCATCATGGAGGATTACATTGATGATTTGTTGGGGAAATCCAGAACTAGAGAAGAGCACCCTATGATCTTGAAGAAGATATTTGAGAGGATAGAACATTACAAGCTAGGTGTAAATCTGAAGAAATGTGTGCAACATGTTTTCTAACCTAAAGATGCAAAAAAAAATGAAATGAAAAAGAAAGGAAACACAAAAAAACACCTCAAGATAATCCAAATTAGAATTGAACAAAACAAAGATGAAAAAAATGATTTTACCTTGCGCAAATCGATTGGTTGGTTGGCCCTTTGGATTCAATTGGTTATGTGCTCCTTTGGTAGAAAATCAAATAAAACTATATGAAAAATGATGTATATGTCATGAAGGATGCAATGATGGAGGTGGGTATTTGATTAAATGCCTAAAATGAATGCAAGATGAGCTTGAAAATTGCAGCAATGGAGTGTCTTGTAAGAGCTTGAACCGCCACTCCATATTCCCTTGTTTATGGTGCTAATGCCATCTTGTTGATTGAGGTCGAGATCCCCTTATTGAGAATATCTTTGAAGAACCTCATCAGTGACGAAGATGCTCGGGTTGCAAGACTTAGTCAGTTGGAACTCCTAGATGAAAAATGGATCGAAGCATACAATCATCTTGAAGCATATCAAAATCGTCTAAAGAGAAGCTACAATAAGAAGGTCCATCCTCGCCAATTCAACATTGGTGATCTAGTCCTTAAGGAGAATTAGCCTACACAACAAGCATGACTCTTGTCAGTTCATGAAGAATCTGCTTACCTCATGCCAACAACATGCGGATATGATCCATGCTCTTGCTCAAGATTTGTAGCCCATCATAGCACCATGGCATTTCTCTTAATGGGGTTTCGACTTAGTCAACAAGATATACCCTCCATCCTCTAATGGCCACACTTTCATCATCACCACCACTAAGTACTTCACCAAGTGGGTGGAAGCAATGCGACTCTCTCAAATAATGGGTATTCAGATATCCAAATTCATCTGTTTCCATATTCTCTACAGATATGGAATCCCATCCACCATCATTTTTGAAAATGGAAAGCCATTAAAAAACTAGGCTGTAAAACACGTATGTGACACCTTCCACATTCAACATCATTGGTCCATGCCCTATTACCCCCAAGGTAATGGTCAAGCCAAGGCTACCAACAAAACTTTGATCAATATCCTCAAGAAAGTGGTTAATAACACTGGTCATGATTGGCATCTCCATATCCATCCCACCCTTTGGGCATATTGCACTTCAATCCGCTCCCCTACCAGTGCCACTCCATATTCCCTTGTTTACGGTGTTAATGCCATATTGCTGATAGAGGTCAAAATCCCCTCATTGAGAATATCTTTGAAGAACCTCATCAGTGATGAAGATGCTCGGGTTGCAAGATTGAATCAGTTGGAACTCCTAGATGAAAAAAGGATCAAAGCATACAATCATTTTCAAGCATATCAAAATCATCTTAAGAGAGGCTACAATAAGAAGGTCTGTACTTGCCAATTCAACGTTGGTGATCTAGTCCTTAAGGAGAATCAACGTACCCTGCAAGACTACAGAGATTTAGATGGATCACACAAGAGTGACCATGGGGAGATTTGATTACACCAAAGTTCATGAGATAGTAGTGGGAGGAGTTGCAAGAGGTACCTTATCCAGGAAATATGGGAGGGAGAACATGTGTGGGGATGAAAGTGAGGTTCTCCACATGGTGGATTCATGACTAACCAACATCGGTGAGGACGGTGGAATCAAGAGGAATGTGGCTTCAGTCTAGAGGATGAGATGAGACTAGCTAGACAACAGAGGGGGAGGAGGGGAGGAGGAAATTAGAGGAGAGGATAGGAGGAGGCTGAGGTGGAGGATGAGAGAGATGACCAACAGAGGAGAGTGAGGAGGTGGGGAGGACAACAGAGAGGCCAGGAGGAGGCAGAGGTGGAGGAGGAGAGAGACGATCCATAAGGGGAGGCGATGGAGGTAGACGCTCTTGAGGTTGATCCATTGGCTGTGGTACCTTATGTACCACTACCACCTAAGGACCCACTTGTATTGCATAGAGGGGCCCTGGCGAGGTTGCAGATTACCAAGCAGAGAGTAAGGGATTTAGAGACTAAGAGGAGTAGGCTGATGGCTGAGGTGAGTAGGGTGTAGGAAAAGGGAGAGAGGAGTTACAGGGCCTTGGCATATGAGGTAGCATAACATGTGTATGAGGTAGAGACAGAGAGAGATGGACTGTGAGCCAAGGTGGGCAGGTTACGAGTAGAGGTGACTCGATTGGAGGCAAAGGTGTCTAGACTGGAGGTAATGGGACAAGGAGAGCATGGGGAGTTGGTTGAGTTGAGGTGGGAGCGAGACAGACTGTAGGCTGAGGTGACCATACTACAGGAAGGGAGATAGTGGGAGCCTGGAGGATCGACAGACAATGTACTTCATAGGCCTTGGAGGAGGTGGAGAGAGAAATGGAGGATTTGAGGAGATAGGTGGTGGGGCTATTGAGGGAGAGGACTGAGCCAAGATAGGAGCAAGATGAGCTCCATGATAGAGTAGAATTAGTTGAGTAGATGACAAGGGCTGTAGGGTTGGTTCTTGAGAGAGAGGAGGCTATGATGGCACAAATATAGACCTTGCGGGGTGAGAGAGATGTAATAGAGGCACATGTACAAACTCTACAGGGTGAGAGGGATACGGTAGTAGGAAAAATGTAGACACTGCAGCGCGAGAGGGATGCAACAGAGGTGAAGGTACATACTTTGTAGGGAGAGAGGGATGCAGCGCATACATGGATATAGGTAGTGGAGAGAGAGAGGGATGTAGCGTAGGCATAGGCACAGGCCATGCAGGGCAAGGGGAGTGCAACTAGGGCAGAGGTGCAGACATTACAGAGGGAGAGGGATGCCTCATAGGCACAGGTACATGCCAATTTTCTTCTCCTCATGATTACAACACCTCAGATTTACAAACCAAATTATATGCTCAGCCATCCCGTGAAGTTGATATCCAAGGTCAAACCACTCAAGTATTTGTTATATGCTTAGGAAAATTGTCCTATACCTCCTTTTTGGCTAGAAAGGTAAATTGTAGCAACTCATCATTTTCCACCATCTAGGAAACTTACGCAACTTCTCCCATGCTGGGCATCATTATTTAGTCACTTCCTCTATAGAGACATCCGCATCTTATTTTTCTTCGAAACACTGTTATTCTAACCATTTTTCGAAGAGGGGAAAAATGTAGAAATCCAAATTTGACCACTCCCGTAGAGTCAAGTTTGTCCCCTTTATTTGTCTATTTCATATTCCCTATTAGTATTAATTAAATGATTTATTTAATTAATATTTTATTTTTTCTTAAGTTTCGTAAGGTATTTAATTTAATAATTATATACTTTACCTTTCATCCCTTCCTCTCTGAATTAAATAAATTTATCAATTTATTTAATTTTGTGATTTGGCCTTTTGAATTTAAATCAATTTTAAATTCCCTTTCTTTCTCCTTGTCACATCCTCCATAATCCTCTTTTAATCTAGATTAGTTTAATTTTTCTATGATTAAGATGTGCACACCTTTAATCAGGATTAATGTCACATCCTCCATAACTTGCAACTTGCTTCTAATCCTTCATTAGCCTCCTTAATCACCTGTTTGCACAACCTTAATCTAATCCTTATGCCATTTATGGTATACCTCCAAGTCAACCATCATAAATGATTTCTTCATTTAGGCAAGACAACCTCTTCCCCATGTGAATTAAAAATTCACATTTATTGCCCCAAGGCTCTCCTCTCCCCCATGTGCATTATTGAGGAATTCTAAAATTTCTTATGTGTCACATCTCCCACATGGGGACAAGGACCTCCTTTATGAGGAGACCTTGTCATATCCCCAAGGGACTTCCAAGTACCTTCTCATCATGTGAATTAAAAATTCACATTTATTGCTCTAAGGTTTCTCTCTTCCCCATGTTATTGCCCCAAGGATCTCCTCTCCCCCATGTGGATTATTGAGGAATTCTAAAATTTCTCATGTGTCACATCTCCCACATGGGGACAAGGACCTCCTTTATGAGGAGACCTTGTCATATCCCCAAGGTAATTCCAAGTACCTTCTCATCATGTGAATTAAAAATTCACATTTATTGCTCTAAAGCTTCTTTCTTTCCCATGAGGATTATTGAGGAATTCTAAAATTCCTCATGTGTCACATCCTTCCCGCATGGGGACAAGAACTTCCTTTTTGAGGAAGTCTTCTCCCAATCCCAAGGTACTTTCAAGTACCTCCACATCACATGCCCCCTTTACACCTCATTGCCACATGGCAAGATGTGAGGGCTTGTGAGTCCTCAACTTACCATAGCCCTTCATGTTGTCCATGGTGGCTAAATCCTAGCCCTCCATTTCTCTAGAGGATTTTCCCCTAAAATAGAGGATTTTTGCCTCATTTTCATTCATCTTTGGGGATGCGCGAGTTCACTTTCACTTATTTGGGTGGGAGCTATCGCTCAGCTTTGTGTGCGAGCGCTCTCACCTTTTCAGTAGGTGCCTTCGTCTGCCTATTGAGACGATTGAGTCCGCCCATGCAGCAGGAGGACTCGCCCACCTCTCCGGGAGGTGAATCCACCCAGCGGACGGGCGGACCTACCATCCCCCTGCTACGGGTGGCATCACCCATAAGGTGGGTGCATTCATCTGTCTTATAGGTGGACTCGCCCATTTACTAACCCAACCCCCATTCTGGGCAGATTTTCCCGATTCATGGGCAATTCCACCCCTCTCTATTGCCATCTTGCCCTTTTCGAGCATTTTTTCATTTTTTAGATGAATTATGGACTCTTCATCAATAAATTTTGTTATTAGGGGATATGCATCTACTAGGGGAGCATCTGCTAATTGGTCTGCTATCACTTGCTCTTTAATTATTTTTCAATCCACATACTCGATATCAAACTCGCTTAATAACATAACCCACTTAGCCATGCAACTAGTCAAAGTTATTCTGGATAACAAATACTTGAGTGGGTCGACCTTGGATATCAAGTTCACGGGATGGTTAAGCATATAATGATGAAGTTTCTATGAACTGAAGACCACAACTAGGAAAACCTTTTCCATTGGAGAATAATTGAGCTCATAGCCTACTAGGGTTCAACTGATGTAGTAGATAACATGTTCTTTGGATGACTCATCATGTTGTGCTAACAATGCCCCCAATGCTACTGAAGTAGTTGAATATACAATAGAAGCAATTTACCTAGAATGGGAGGCATGAGTATGTGTGGATGAGCCAAGTACTCTTTGATTTTGTCAAAACCTAGTTGACACTCTGAATCCCATTTAAAGGATGTATGTTTCTTCAAGAGGTGGGTGAACAATTGAAATTTGTCAACTAATTGAGCTATAAACCGTCTGATGGAATGCAGTTTTCCTTGAAGGCTCCTTAACTGTTTTAGATTGCATGGCAGAAGCATTTCCATGATTGCTTTGACTTTAACAGGATTGACTTCTATTCCCCTTCTGAAGACATTGAAACCCAGTAACTTTCTGGACGTGGCCCCAAATACACATTTCTTTGGATTTGGACGTAGTTTGTAATGTTCTAGCCTCTCAAAGATCTTCTTCAAGATCATAGGGTGCTCTTCTCTAGTTCTTGATTTCCCCAATAATTCATCAACGCAATCCTCCATGATGATGTGAATGAGATCATGAAAGATGATAGTCATTGCACGCTGGTAAAGTTCCCCCGCGTTCTTGAGGCCGAAGGGCATGACATTGTAACAAAATGTGCCCCAAGGCATAGTGAAGGTAGTCTTATGTTGGTCCTCGGGGGCTATTCTAATTTGGTTATTTCTAGAGAACCCATCCATGAGGGAGAGCATCTCATGTCCTACAGTTAAATCAACCAACATGCCGATGTTCAACAAGGGAAAGTCAGCTTTAGGACAAGATTTATTGAGGACACAGAAATCGGTGCAAATCCTGATGTTCCCATTTGGTTTAGCAACTGGAACTATATTAGAGCTCCAATCAGAGTAGTCGATGGGTCTTATGAATCCAACTTCCAATATCTTTTCTAGCTCTTTCTTGACTAGTAGAGCTACTTGAGGATGCATTTTCTTGAGTTTTTGCTTGACGGGTTTTGCATCAGGATGTACGTCCAAGTGATGTACTACTAGAGAAAGATCAAGACCCGACATATCTGAATAGGAACATGCAAAATTGATGATTCCTTCTTTGAGAAGTTGGAAAATAGTGGAGTACTCCTCTTCTGATAGAGACTTGGCCACATAGGTGATTTTTGGATCTTCTTTAGTTCCCAAATTTACCTCATGTGTTTCTTCTATGAGTATAGAAGATCATTTAGATAGTTGAGTTACCACAAGGGGAAGATGAACGTCCCCATCTTCCAGTGCCTCATCGAGGTTTTCACTATTAGATACATCCTTTATTTTTACATTTTATGAGTAAAGAAGTGCCTCAGGGAGGTTTTCACTAGGTCACCCTTTTTGATTTTTCTTTTTCTTATTTTTGCGACTAGGGAGTTCATCTTCCCCCAATCCCATAATATTTACATACACATCCACTAAGGGAAAGGTATCAACAGGTGTGCTACCATTCAGGTCCCAGTCTATGAGTTCAGGGTGGTGAAGGGAAAGGCTGATGGTGAGAACAAATAAACAATAGAACATGGAGGAAAGGTCTACGTGATCCACGTCATCGTACACATATATGATGGATTCTTCTTCTGGTATGTCTTCGAGGAGACCATTGTCCACACTAACATTTTCAGAGGCACTAGTTGATGGTATAGGTCCCTTCTATTTGGTGTCATGGCCTAAACCCGAGTACCCTGGTTGTATTGAAGCCTCAAAGGATTTTTTCCTTTCTTGTTATTCTACACCAAGGCCTCCCCCTTGATAATTTTGTTTCTTCACAAACTTAGAGGGCCAAGTATATGTCTCTTGGAAGTATTCCTTCAGAGGGGGAGAGGGTTCAAGTTTCTAATGATATACCCATTCGCTGATGTCATCTTTAGGCGTGTCTTGTCTTAACCCAGGGGAGCAAAAGGTGTTGGACCCCACATTCTTAGAGCTCAAGGTGATCATCTTCTCTTCTTCCTTCAGTGCAAACTAAGAAGATTGACCATATGTACGCAGTGAGGGTGGAATGGTTGCCACCTCATCCCTTGTCAATGATCTGGACCTTGGTAATGGTGGAATCAAGTGCAAAAGATGTAGTGGATGTTGTGGTGGATTTAGTATTAGAACATGGATGGGATGATGATGCTTGAGGTGGCCCCATTTCTACATCTAGACAATAATGAGAATGGGGAAAAGAAGCTTCTAGTTCATGACAATACTCAAATGGTTGAGGGTCGGCATGAATTGTAACTTCCATCCCATTAAATGGGAACTTCAAGCACTGATGGTAAGTGGAAGGAACAAATTGCATGGAATGTAGCCATGGGCAACCAAGGAGGTTATAGGGGAGGTCTAGATTGAGGATGTGACAGGTAGTGTACTGCAGAATGTGCCCAACCTGAATTGGAAGACATATTGTCCCTTCAGAATCATGTTTAGAGTATGGAGGGTGTATTTCTCCATGTTCACTCCCCTAGGTTAAGACAAGGCACACCTAAAGATGACATCAGACAATGGGTATATTTTGAGGAACCTGAACCCTCTCCCCCTCTAAAGGAATACTTCCAAGAGACCTATCCTTGGTCCTCTATGTTTGCAGAGAAACACAATTATTAGGGGGGAGGCCTTGGTGCAAAAGAACAAGGAAACAACCCATTGAGGCTTTGATACGATCGAAGTACTTGGGTTTAGGCCATGACACCAACCAAAAGGGTCCTATGCCATCAACTAGTGCCTCTAACAATGTTAGTGTGGACAACAGTCTCGTTGAAGAAATACCAGAAGAAGAATCCATAATACATGCGTACGATGATGTGGATCATGTAGAGCTTTCCTGCATGTTCAATTTTTTATTCATTTTCACCATTAGCCTTTCCCTTTGCCAGCTTGAACTCATAGAATGGGACCTGGATGGTAGCACACCTATTGATACCTTTCCCTCGGTGGATGCGTATGTAAATCTTATGTGATTGGGGGAAAATGAATGACCAAGTCACAAAAATAAGAAAAAATAAAATAAAAAAGGGTCACCTAGTGAAAACCTCCCTGAGGCACTTCTTGACTCATAAAAAGTAAAAATAAAGGACGTATCTAATAGTGAAAACCTCGACGAGGCACTGGAAGATGGGGATGTTCATCTTCCCCTTGTGGGAACTCAACTATCTAAATGATCTTCTATACTCATAGAAGAGACACAAGAGGTAAATATGGGAACTAAAAAAGATCCAAAAATCACCTATGTGGCCAAGTCTCTATCAGAAGAGTACTCCACTATTGCCCAACTTCTGAAAGAAGGCATCATCAATTTTGCGTGGTCCTATTCAGATATGTCGGGTCTTGATCCTACTCTAGTAGTACATCACTTGGATGTACATCCTGATGCAAAAAATCAGGAAAATGCATCCTCAGGTAGCTCTACTAGTCAAGAAATAGCTAGAAAAGCTATTGGAAGTTGGATTCATAAGACCCATTGACTACTCTGATTGGATCTCCAATATAATGCCAGTTGCTAAACCAAATGGGAACATTAGGATTTGTACCGATTTCTAGGATCTCAACAAAGCCTGTCCTAAAGACGACTTTCCCTTGCCAAACATTGACATGTTGGTTGAGTTAATTACAGGACACGAGATGCTATCCTTCATGGATGGTTTCTCTGGATATAACCAAATCAAAATAGCAGCTGAGGACCAACATAAGATGACCTTCACTATGCCTTGCGACACATTTTGTTACAATGTCATGCCCTTCGACCTCAAGAATGCGGGGGAGAATTATCAACATGCAATGACTATTATCTTTCATGATCTCATTCACATCATCATGGAGGATTACGTTGATGACTTGTTTGGGAAATCTAGAACTAGAGAAGTCCACCCTATGATCTTGAAGATCTTTGAGAGACTAGAACATTACAAGCTAAGTCTAAATTTGAAGAAACGTGTATTTGGGGTCACATTCATAAAGTTATTGGGTTTCATTGTCACCAGAAGGGGCATAGAAGTCAATCCTGCTAAAGTCAAGGAAATCATGGAAATGCTTCTGCTGTACAATATAAAAAAATTAAGGAGCCTTTAAGGAAAATTGCAGTCCATCAAACGGTTTATAGCTCAGTTAGCTGACAAATGTCAGTCGTTCACCCACCTCGTGAAGAAAATTACATCCTTTAAATGGGATTCAGAGTGTCAATTGGGTTTCGACAAAATCAAAGAGTACTTGGCTCATCCACCCATCCTCATGCCTCCCATTCTAGGTAAACTACTTATGTTGTATATTTCATCTACTTCAGTAGCACTGGGGGAATTGTTAGCACAACATGATGAGTCATCCAAAGAATGTGCTATCTACTACATCAGTCAGACCCTAGTAGGCTATAAGCTCAATTATTATCCAATGGAAAAGGCTTGCCTAGCTGTGGTCTTCAGTTCATAGAAACTCTGTCATTATATGCTCAACCATCTGGTGAAGTTGATATCCAAGGTTGACCCTCTCAAGTATTTGTTATCTAGAACAACCTTGATTGGCCACATGGCTAAGTGGGTTATGTTATTGAGTGAATTCTATATCGAGTATGTGGATCAAAAGATAAGGGAAAGTGACAACAGACTAGTTAGTAGATGCTCCCTTGGTAGATTCCTATCCCCTAATAGGAAAATTTCCTGATGAAGAGGTCTTCATAGTAACATAAGCAGCTACATGGAAACTCTACTTTGATGGCTTGTACACTCACAACGGAGCTGGGGTAGGGATGTTGTTCATCACCCCACAAGGTGATTATATCCTGAAGTCATTCAGGTTGGGTTTTCCATGCACAAATAATATAGCTGAAGATGAGGCTCTCCATACTAGTCTTACAATCGCAATCCAATAGAACATCACTCACTTGACAGTCTTTAGCAATTCCTAGTTGATCATCGAACAAGTTAATGATGAGTTTCTGACAAAAGATGATAAGCTATTGCCTTATAAGCACATGGTGGATGACTTCAAAAAGTATCACCTCTATCTAGTTTGTCAAGATCCCTAGAGTACATAATAAAGCAGCTAATGCAATGGATACAATTGGTTCTCTAATTGACATGCCAAAAGATCGAACAAACTGTGAGTTCCTGGTTGAACAACTGCTAATCCAAGCTTATGACATCCCTAAGAGTGAAATGGTGTGTGACATTGTAGGTCCTGCATCACCATGGTATCACGACATTTACACTTACCTTTGTGATAACATCTTACCCCCCAATCTTACACACAATCAATGAAAATCCTTCATACAATGCACCTCCGCTACACTATCATAAGTGATACTCTTTATCATCATGGGTATGATGGAACCTTTCTTAGGTGTTTGAACAAGACCGAGGCTCACACTGCATTAACAGAGGTACATAGTGGTCTTTTTGGGGCCCATTCAAATGACATGGCCTCAGCTAAGAGGATACTCAGAGATGGTTACTATTGGTATATATTAGAGCATGAATCTTGTGAGTTTGTGAAGAACTGTTTACCTTGATAACAACATGTAGATCTGATCCATGCTCCTACTCAATATTTGCAACCCATCATAGCACTGTGACCTTTCTCTCAATGGGGTTTCTACTTACTCAGCAAGATATACCCTCCATCCTCTGATGTTCACACTTTCATCATCACCGCCACTGAGTACTTCACCAAGTGGGTGGAAGCAATGCCACTCTCTCTAATAATGGGTATTCGGATACCCAAATTCATCCTTTTCCATATTCTCTATAGATATGGAATCACATCCACCATCATTTCCGAAAATGGAAAGCCATTCAAAAACTAGACTGTAAAACATGTATGTGACACCTTGCACATTCAACATCGTTGGTGCACACCCTATTACCCCCAAGATAATGGTAAAGATGAGGCTACCAACAAAAAAATGATCAATATCCTCAAGAAAGTGGTTAATAACACTGGCCGCGATTGAAATCTCCATATCCATCTCGCCCTTTGGGCATACCGTAATTCCATCCACACCCCTACCAATGCCACTTCATATTCCCTTGTTTATGGTGTTGATACCATCTTGCCGATTGAGGTCAAGATACCCTCATTGAGAATATCTTTGGAGAACCTCATCAGTGACAAAGATGCTCGGGTTGCAAGACTCAGTCAGTTGGAACTCCTAGACAAAAAATAGATCAAAGCATACAATCATCTTCAAGCATATCAAAATCATCTTAAGAGAAGCTACAATAAGAAGGTCCATCCTCGCCAATTCAATGTTGGTGATCTAGTCCTTAAGGAGAATCAACGTACCCAGTAGGACCAAGATAAGAAAGGTAAATTTGAAGCAAATTGGCTCGGTCCCTATGTCATCACAACTAAGTATGAATTTGGGGCATATAGGCTTGCCATGCCTGAAGGAGAACCCCTAGAGGAGCCCATCAACATCATGCACCTGAAAAAGTTTTAAACTTAAGTCAGCTGGGTTATCCTATCTTGAAAAAATACCAAAAAAATAAAAAAATGATCAAAAATATCAAAAAAATAAAAAAATTGTCAAAAATACTAAGAAAAGTAAAATGATCAAGAATACAAAAAAAAAAGTCAAAAAAATCAAAAAATAGAAAAGAGAAATAATTCGTCCTATGGTGAAAACCACCTTTGGTGGTGCCTTGGATAATACATTTGGTGAAAACCTCGTAATAGGCTCCATTCGTAAAGGGATTAATCATTATCTACCTTGCATCCTAGTAACTTTATCCTTCTATTCATCCCATCTACATATCTGAACCTAACATCCTATCATATCCTTTCATTATCTCATCATCAGTCGCTTGGTATATTTTGGTTGAGCATTGGATGATTCAAATCAGCTATCCATAATCTTGAGCTTTTAATCCTACTCTGAGCTTGTTTGTCCATGTCGTCCATCGATCTTGCATCATCATCTAGGATCCTTCATCGTGTCAGTCTTCATTTAGATCCTATCCCATCCTGTAATGTTGGCCTCTTGGTCTCATCTTTTGTCATTGGTCTTTTCAAACTACATTGCCCCTGCGCTTTCACGTAGGCAAGGTCGATCATTTGATCCACCCCCGAGATTTTTTGTTGATCCACTTGTCGTTTTCCATCGTTCATCTCCATTGTTCTCTTCCCGCTTTTATCCATGGTATTTTCTTGAACTATGAGGGCTCCGTACTTTCACGTAGGCAAGGCTAATCTTTGATCAGCCCCCGAGCCCCTAGGTCATTAGGGTGTGTCTATTTTTGTGTCCTATCTCTTGTGTCTTGTGTCATGTCGTCAAGTTATGCCCTTATCTAGTTGGGTCTTAACAAATGAGATACACTAGTATCATCAGATTCAATCAGTTTTGGAGTCTCTTGCGTCATATCGATCTTTTTAGTTTAGTCTCCATCTTTGTTCTTAATAGGATGCATCCTTCCTAACAGACCTCATCAATCCCATTCACCCTCTGGATCTTGTGACAAAGTACATTTGAAATTGATTGTGATATTTTGATACTTTTGGATTTTGTTTATCATTTGAGCTCCCTATCATAACTTTTCAAGGTCACCATGATCTATCATATCATGGTGTGTTTTGACTGGTTAACATAGGGGCATATCTTGATCTTTTTGTTTGTTGTTGTCTGCTTGGTTGTCTCGCGTAGTACCCGCCATGACCCATGTCATCTTGTGTTACGCTGGGGCATCCTTTTGTGCTTGTGCTTATCCCAATGCCTAGCCCAACCAAGGCCTTTGCGACTTTGGTGTGTTGGGATAGCGTTCTTGTCTATTGTGTTTGTTCTATGCATTAGACACTAATCCACCTTGGTTACACATACCCTGGAACTTGGTGTCTTATGCTATAGCAAAAATTAGTGCTCCAAAAATGGAAAATCACATTAGGATTGCATTTCATGTTCAATTCTATTGCATTACATTTATCCCTAACCTATGACCTATGATTTTGGTTGTGCAAACATTCATCCCATCATCTCCTGTTCTTCTTAGGATTCATACGGTTATTGACAAGTGTTGTTTAATACCCATCCTACCTTCATTTTATAAGCTAAAGCAAGGATGATACACAAATAAGGGAGCCCTGTTAATGATGTGTGATCTATTGTCAAACTCATCACCCTTAATTTTTTAATGATTACATGGTAAGTACTTTCCATTTATCCCATCATTCACGCTCATATAATAGTGTTAGTAAGGAATTTAATTGCATCTCATCTTGCATTCTAGGTTCATGGCGTTTCATTTCATCTCCTGTGCATTGGCATATCATATTCATTTTAAGTTGTTTAGATTAATCCGAATTGGTTATTCTAAGCATCTTAAGATCCATGACGTTATCTTTTCTTTGCATTATCCATTTACAGTGCATTAAACAGCCTAATCTATCTCATTAAATTGCATATTCATTACATTCATCGATAACATAGATCACATACGCATACATACATTTTGCATTCATGTTATTGTAAATCACTAATCAATAATGTACACATACATACATCGCCACCTATATCACCAATCATTAGTCCCATAATCACATCATATAATATCCTAATCATCCATCATATCCTGCATCACAAAATGTTAGGCATAATGCATTTCATACATGTCCTCCACGTAAGCATAAACATAAATCATCATAGATACATGTGCATACTATAATCATCCGCATTTCATAATGAATAACATTCATACACACACATCTATAAATAAAAATTCATCACATAATGACACATGGTGTCAAAAATGGTCATCTATCATAAAATACATCAATACATATCCATAATCATCAAATAAAATACAAGTACAAGGCTCTGAATCAAATCTAATCTCTACCGCTTTGTAATTCCCATCCACCCTACACCTATCAAAAACTTGTATCTTTTCATCTATCCTCTGTCCTCTCTACTATGAGCTACCCATGTCTGACCTCTGTGGTGAATCTGACATTGGCCCTATGCATGGAGGTGTCTCTTGATAGCTGCTATACCCATGGGTGTGTGTCCCTATTGAATAGGATGGTGTTGGCATCTGTGGTATTGCTCAAATGTAGGGAGGTACACATCATGCCTGATCTAGCAGTGCTGTGTAGTAGGCCAACATATAGTAGCTAGCCTCCCTCATGTACTCATCTCACTCTGCCGCTTGCTACCTAGTTGAATCTTGCTCTGCCCTGTACCTATCCCGAAATCCAGATATGGATCTCCTCTCCTGTTCCCACGCATCTTGTTCCAACCACAACTAACTAATCTCTGCTCGCACCTGGGACACCTACTCTATCGCTGTCCCTCTCCTCCTACATGACCTATACTTGTGCCTGCGCGACATCCCTCTCCCTATGCAATGTCCACACCTCTGCCCCTGTCTTGCTCTCCTCACCTTGCATGGCCTGTGCCTGTGCGTGCGCGACATCACTCTCTATCCGCTTCCTGTATCTTTTCCTGTGCTACATCCCTCACTCCTTGTAGAGTCCATACTTGTACCTCTGTTGCATCCCTCTTGTGCTGCAATGTTTGTATCTATCCTACTATCATATCCCTCTCACTCTACAGAGTCCATACCTGTGCCTCTGCTACATTTCTCTCACCTCACAAGTTCTGTATCTATGCCATCATAGCCTCCTCTCTCTCCAGAACCAACCCTACAGCCCCCGTTGTCTGCTTAGCTACCTCTACTCTATCACGGAGCTCATCCAGCTCCTGTCTCAGCTTGGTTCTCTCCCTCAACAACCCCGCCACCTATCTCCTCAAATCCTCCATATCTCTGTCCACCTCCTCCAGGGCCTGTGAAGATACCTGGTCCACCAATCCTCCAGGCTCCTGCTGTCCCCTTGCCTGTAGTATGGTCACCTCATCATGTAGTTTGTCTCTCTCCCACCTCAACTCGACTAGCTCCCCATGCTCTCTCTATCCCACTACCACTAGTCTAGACACCTCTGCCTCTAGTTGAGTCACCTCTACTCGTAACCTGCCCACCTCGGCCTACAATCCATATCTCTCTGTCTCTACCTCATACACATGCTGTGCTACCTCATATGCCAAGGTCTTGTAACTCCTCTCTCCCTCTACCTACACCCTACTCACCTCAACCACCAGCCTACTCCTCTCAGTCTCTGAATCCTTGAGTGTTTGCTTGGTAATCCGTAGCCTTGCTAGGGCCCCTCTCAATAGTATGACCAGGTCCTCCGGTTGTGGTGGTACATAAGATACCATGACCAATGGATCAACCTCAGGAGCATCTACCTCCATCGCCTCCCCCTATGGATCATCTCTCTCCTCCTCTGCCTCGGCCTCCTCCTGGCCTCTCATCTGCTATCCTCCCCACCTCCTCACTCTCCTTTGTCAGTCATCTCTCTCCTCCTCCACCTTAGCCTCTTCATGTCCTCTACTCTATTGTGCTCCTCCCCTCCTCCCCCTCCGCTATCCAACAAGTCTCATCTCATCCTCTAGACCGAAGGCATACACCTCTATAATCGAGTTCACCGTCATCACCCGTGTTGGTCAGTGATGAACCCACCACGCGGAGAACCTCATTGTCATCCACAAATTTTCTCTCCCTCCCATCCTGCCTAGATAAGGTACCTCCTAAAGGTCCTCCCACTGTTGTCTCGTGAACTCTGCTATAATCAGATCCCCCCATGGTCGCTCTCATGTGATCTATCTGAATCTCTGTGGTTCTGTAGGGATGTCCTACTGAACTCCGTAGTGTCTCAGTACTCTGTTCACCCTGTGTAGCTCTACTATGTAGGGATCTCTCCTAATCAAATAGGATAATGTGTAGAAGTATCCTCTATGTATCTCCTTGTCCTCCCTCCATTTGGAGAACTGTCGTGTTATGTATGGCCTCCATACTATCTGATCCTCCCATAAATCATCTAGCCTCCTCCATCTATCTAGATCACTAGTACCCTAATAATGAAATCTCTAGCTATACTCAGTCCCATACCAGTACACTACTAGTAGTGTAGGATCTTGCTCCCCTCCTATCGCATTTCCTGGCCTAGCCACACTAATGTGCCTCCAGGCCCATACTTGTAACAATGCCACATGGGTAAAACTAAGTGCCCCTCGATAGCAAAACACATGCATGTCCCTGTACAAATGTGCTAATATGCATGGACCCAATGTGAACTCTCCCTCCCTTTGCTCCACAATGTGTCTAACAACCTCCATAATTTTGAGGTTGCAAAAATTTCCACTCCTGTCTGGCAACAAAATGCTGCTAATCAACTTGCAAAGATATAATGGCAATGGAGGTACTCCCAGTCCTAGGCATCTATCCAGATCCAAAACCATCCCCTTAACCAGTAAGTCATCTCGTCCAAAAAGGAGCCATAGGGTCTAATCCAGCTCCTGCTCCTCTGACCTCATCCAACTCACAAGGTGCCCGACTATCAGTAGCTGAAAAATCCTCCACACATCCTCTAGTGTGACCGTCATCTCCCTTGTCAGGAGGTGGAAGGTGGACGTCTCTTTGATCCGTCGCTTGATCAGTGTAGTCAACAACACCCGATGCACTCTGATGGTGGGATATCTAAGCATATGTAGTAATCCCTGTGCTAGTGCTATGTGTTCCTCCCCTTCATCACCGCTATCGCACCTCCAAAACCTCCAAACACCTCCCCGCATTTGCAAGCTCTCAAAACACTGATTCACACCACACAACATGTCAGTCATTTAAACAATCTCCTCATTTTTCCTTTTCTTTCACCTTCTTTTCTTCCCTACCCTTGGTTGTCTTCTCGACATTTCCAACCTTTGGGAAAATTTTCCCAATTTGTCTATTTAACCCCCTTTTCCTTTGCCTTTTGGGTGAATTCACCCAACATGGATGAATTCTCCCCTTTTTCCTTCATCCCCACCCATTTTATGGGCACGTTCACCCTTTTATACCTTTTGGGCAAGTCCGCCTATTAGATGGGTGAACCCGCCCATCACCCTGGATGGGTGAGTTCCCCCATGTTACGAGTGGATCTGCCCATTGCCCTTGGGACGCGCAAGTGTGCCCAAGGATGGGCGAACCCACCCGGGGATGGGAAAATGCACCCACCTTATGGGCGAGGCCGCCCGCGATGGGGGGATGGCGGGTCTGCCCATCTGCCGTTTATAGCATACCTCCAAGTCAACCATCATAAATGATTTCTTCATTTAGCCAAGACAACCTCTTCCCTATGTGAATTAAAAATTCACATTTATTATCCCAAGGCTCTCCTCTCCCCCATGTAGATTATTGAGGAATTCTAAAATTCCTCATGTGTCACATCTCCCACATGGGGTCAAGGACCTCCTTTATGAGGAGACCTTGTCATATCCCCAAGGTACTTCCAAGTACCTTCTCATCGTATGAATTAAAAATTCACATTTATTGCTCAAAGGTTTCTCTCTTTCCCATGAGGATTATTAAGGAATTCTAAAATTCCTCATGTGTCACATCCATCCCACATGGGGATAAGAACTTCCCTTTTGAGGAGATATTCTCCCAATCCCAAGGTACTTTCAAGTACCTCCACATCACATGCCCTCTTTACACATTATTTCCACATGGAAAGATGTGACGGTTTGTGAGTCCTCAACTCACCATAGCCCTTCATCTTGTCCATGGTAGCTAAATCCTAGCCCTCCATTTCTCTAGAGGCTTTTCCCCTAAAATAGAGGATTTTGGCCTCATTTTCATTCATTCATTCAAGTATTCACACTCTCTAAGATTCAAACCATTAAGTTTTCAAGCTCTCACAAGACACTCCATTGCTGCAATTTTCAAGCTCATCTTGCATTCATTTTAGGCATTTAATCAAATACCCACCTCCATCATTGCATCCTTCATGACATCTACATCATTTTGCATATAGTTTTATGTGATTTTCTACCAAAGGACACAAACGATCAAATCCAAAGGGACAACCAACCAATCGACTTGGGCAAGGTAAAATCATTGTTTTCATCTTTTTTTTTTTCAAGTCTAACTCGACTTATCTTGAGGTGTTGTTTTGTGTTTTCTTTCTTTTGCATTTCATTTTTTTTTGCTTCTTTAGGTTAGAAAACACGTTGCACACACCATGATCTGCCACTGTACACCAAATCTTAGCCCTATGACAAGAGCCTCATATTCTACAATTTTGTTTGTGCATGGAAAAGACAACTTATTTGATTTGGGTATGCAATCCCCTTATGGTGTAATGAAGAAGACTCCATCTCCTGACCCATGCTATGTGTAGGATCCATCAAAATACATTTTCCAATTATTTTCTACACTTACGTTAAAGATGGACTCATCGGGGAATTTTTATACAAGCGGGTTCTCTGAGTACATCGGTGCTTCTACCAGTTGATCTACAATTGCTTGTCCTTTAATGGAATTTTGTTCTACATACTCAATTTTATTTTTTGTCAGGATCATAATCTATTTAGCTATTTTTCTTGTGAGTGTAGCTTTAGAAAGCAGATACTTGAGAGGATCTATCTTGGCAATGAGTTTTCTCTAATGTGCTAGCATTTAATGTCTGAACTTTTGTGTTGTGAACACCACTACTAGGAAGGCCTTTTCAATGGATGTATAATTAAAATTGTGTCCTACCATAGTTCTATTGATGTAGTAAATAGCTCTCTCTTTCCCATTTTCATCATGTTGTGCTAAGAGAGCGCCAAGGGATGCTACTATTGTAGATATATACATGATCAATGGCTTGCCTGGAATTGGTGGCATGAGAACTAGTGGCATGACTAACTACTCCTTGATTTTGTTGAACGCCTGATCACATTTCTCGTCCCATTTGTATGCTACCCCCTTGTGGAGTAGATGAGAATATGGGACAACCTTATCGGCTAATTGTGCTATAAACTAGTGGATGGATTGGATTCTTCCTTGCAAACCCCTTAACTATTTTAATGTCTTTGGTGCTTGCATCTAGAGTATTGCTTTGACTTTGGTGGGGTCTATCTCGATTCCTCTCATAGATACAATGTATCCTAGTAACTTACCCGATTGTACCCCGAAGACACTTTTTTGGATTTAGTCTAACCTTGTACTCTTCTAACCTATCAAAGATGGAGCTTAGAGCTGGTATGTGATCTTGATGTTTCTTTGATTTGGCCAATATGGCATCCACATAATCTTCCACAGTTTCGTGAATCATATCATGGAAGATTAGTGTCATATCTCTTTGATAGGTTGCTCCTATATTCTTCAACCCAAATGGCATCATGTCCCTACAATATGTTCCCCATAGACAAGTAAAAGTTGTCTTGTGTTGGTCCTCTTTTGCTATCATGATCTGATTGTTCCCTGAGAATCCATCCATTAGTGATAGCATTTCATTTCCTGTTGTCATATCCACAATCATATCTATGTTTAGGAGAGGGAAATCATCCTTGGGACATTCTTTGTTCAAATCTCTAAGGTCAGTGCAAATACGGATGCCCCTAGTGGGCTTTGAAACAGGTACAAGATTTGAAACCCACTTTGGATAATCAATTGGTCATATGAAGCTTCTGTAATTCCAATTTAACCAATAATGCTATTTGGGGATGCATTTTTCTCAACTTTTGTTTCATTGGCTTTTCCTTTGGATATACAGCTAGATGGTGCACCACAACTTTTGGATCAAGACCAGGCATGTCGACGTAGGTCCGTGCAAAGCTTACCTTTCTTTCCCTTAGGAATGCAGCTAGAAGTTTCTATTCTTTTGTCAAAAGTGATTCTAAATAGAAGGTTATGTGTGGTGTTTCTTCCATTCCCAGGTTGACTGAATTGCACTTCTTTGCTAAGACCGTTGACTTCTCCTAATGAATAACACTAAGAGGAATATTGAGTCCCCCATCCTCCAATGCCTCAAAGAGGTTTTCACCACTTGATGTGTCCTTTTTTTTTACTATTTTTGGGTTTGAAAGTACCACAGTGTGGTTTTCACTTAAAGACTTAGAGATTATTCTCAAATTTTCACTTTTGCGACTGAGGGATTCAATCATTTCCCCATAATGGGAATGTGTGTCTAGTTCAATGTCAAACCCAACTTTATGATCTCCATATGGTATCGTATCTCGCAATCCCATGAATTTTGAGAGAGCCTCATCATTTTTTAATGTGTCTAGAATTGGTGGTCCTCGTTGGTCATAATCGATGAGTTGGGGATAGACTAAGTTTATTTCATGGGTTTGGATGTTTGACTCAAAAGACAGGGTACTAATCATGAGAAGGGAGGAATCCTCAAATAGCATGGGTAGGTCAGTATAAGGTAAATCGAGATCAAGGACTTGGCATGTGGTTTCCATAATGGTTGGCCCTACTTGAATAGGGAGTTGAATAGTGCCTTGAGACACTCTTTCTTGATCATCATATTCCCTGGTCGCAATACCTTTACCTTTTTCAATGACATCCTTAGAGAATCCTAGATTATTTATGAGCTTGAGAGAACAAATATTTAGACCTGCACCCCTATCCAACAAGACCCTTTTGAATTTGTTTTTATGAGCCAAGACTTTGAGATGGAGTGTGCATTTATTACATGGTTGGATTGGGAGGTCTTGATCAAAAAATATTAAGAGATGGGGCATGGTGATGTGTCCGACCATAGCTTGGAACTGATTTGCATCAAGATTTGTTGGCATAGTGGATGAAGCCAATGCTTCCTCTAGGATTCTTCTATGTGCGGGTGAGATCTTTAGTAACTCCATCATGGAGATCTGAGTGGGGGTTATTTTTAGTTGGTCCAAGACATTATAACCATTGAGAATGGATTTTGGATTAGAGGTTGATGCCCTAGATGGTTGGGATGGTCTATCAATGGTAACCTTGTCACCACGTGTGGTGACTCCACAATCAACATTGGCTCCCTTGATGTTAACAATAGTGACCCATTCATCTAAGGATGCCACAACATGATCGTAAACATGGTTTACATTTCCATTCTTTACCTTTACATGGTTTTTCCCTTTGTTGTGATTTGGCATCGAATTTGTTTATATCTTTAGGTCTTGATTTCCTGCAGGTTGTTCAACATTTATGATCTTGTCATCAATAAGGTCTTGGATCAGATTTTTGAGTCTCATGCAACTGGTCGTTGTGTGCCACTTGATTTTATGAAAATTGCAAAGGTTATTTTTTGTTATACCATGGTGGTTTCACTTGGGGCTCTTGATAATTCTCATAAGTGGGGATTTTAATGAGATTCTCTTGTACCAATTTTTTCATGACAAATTCGATTGATTCCCCAAGGGCTATGTATTTTCGTTTGGGGGGATATTTTTTTTGTGGGGGTGGTCCCCTTTGATTATTTAGATTGTTGACCACTTGATTATTGGGTGGACATGATACCACATTGGCTTGTGTGTTGTTTCGGTTATTGTTTTGCGGTTGTTGACATGTTTGCATGTTTTTCCTTGGAGCACTAATTACAACTTTGGCATCAATGACATCATCGTTAGTGGCATTTTTTTTTTGGCTCATGTGTGAGGTTTTTCATTATAGCTAGTTGATGGGCGGTTATCTTGATAAGTAGGTTTTCCCCCTTGTGTGATAATGGCTCTTTCGATGTTGAGCGCCTTGGGGATCAATTGGTCGTAGGTGGTGATACATTGCATTTTTAGATGGAAGGACAAAGCTCCTTCAAGATTAGCAATGGTGGTGCAAATTTGTTCTTTGGGAATGGTCCACTTGCTTTTTTTGGCCTTGGATTACCATCGTTGTAAGAAGGATGTGAGTGTTTCCCCCTTAGCTTGTTTGAGAGCAGAGAGTTCCTCTAGACTCACATCCATTCCTATGTTGAAGGCATAGTTTTGTATGAGTGTGTCCACAATTTCTTGAAACTTTTTGATTACAGTGTGAAGACAAGAGAACCATTCCATTATCAGGCTAGCCAAACTTCAAGGGAATAGTCGTATTAGATAAGTGTCGTCGTATGCAACTTCCATCAAATGTACCTGGAATTCCCTGATGTGATCTCCAGGATTACCCGTCCCACGATATTTGTCAATTTTAGGGATTTCAAATCCCTTTGGTAATGAGACCTTCACAAGACTTCTATCAAATAGATAGGGGCTTAAGTTCTTTGGTGTTTTCATTATTTTCCCTGATTGGAGGTCTAGCACTTGTTGTGAGAGAAATTTGATTTGTGCCGACACATCATCTTGTGGATTGGGTGGTGGGATGAAAGTGTTTTGAGGTGGTGTGATCATTGGAGTGATGGGTGGATTGCTATGTGTGTTCGTGGGAGTCTATTGCGAGCCTTGCTATGTGATTAATGCTTGTTGATATTCTTAAAATTGTTGTTGTGCCAACAACGCTTGTTGTTGGTCTTGTTACTATTGGGCCAACAAGGCTTGCTGTTGGGCTTGCTACTGTTGTGCAAACAATGCTTGTTTTTGGGCTAGTAATTGAGCTGCCTCTTGTTGTGCTTGGTATTGCTGTAAAGCCTGCCGATAGGTTTTCTACTAGGCTGCCTATTTTTGTGCTTGGTATTGTGCTTGCGCTTGAGCTTGTTGGGCTTGATATTGAACTTGAGCCTAAGCTTGATCTTGTTGAGCAGCTTGAGCATCTTGAGTAGCCTGTGCAACTTGAGCAGCCTATGCAGCTTGTGCAACTTGTGCGGCTTGTTGTTGTTGTAGTAAAGCTTGGGCTTGGGCAGCCTGTTGTGCTTGTTGCACGACTTATTGTGCAACTTGTGTAGCTTGTTGATTTTGAAATTGTTGAAGTGCTTTTTGATAGGCTTGTTGGACAACTCGCAATGTGATGCTATATTGGTTTTGGAGGTGGTGGTGGAGGATTCAAAATGGTATGAGATGTCGTGAGGAGAGTTTGAGGTGGTTGTTGAGGTACCATTTGATTGATGATAGGAGGTTGTGTGATGGATGGTGCGGTTGATATGATAGGTCCTTGGGAAACAACATTTATAGGGCATGATCAAAGGATTTGGTATAATGGTTTAATTTATGATTGGATGATTGTTTTGATTGGTTTGATTGACGATAGGTAAAGGGGGTGCCCTAAATCGAGAATTGGTGTGGATGTTAGTGGTAGAGGTGGAAATGGTGGGAGGATGGGTGGTGTGTTCTCTTGAGAAAATGTTGAATATGAGGGATCAAAGATCCCCCCTTGTCCAAATAATCCTCCTTCTCCATGTGAGGTCATGGGGAGAGAGACTTGAGTGTTAAGAGAATATGTCATTATTGTAGCAAAAGCGGATGGATTATTGGCGTCATGAAAGACGAGTGGAATGTATGGGTATTTTAGATCTTGAGGGATGGATTAACCCAAGATGGTGTTTGTCTCTAAGTCTTGGTTTTTCAGAAGGGGATGTGTTTGAAGAGCATGAAGTAATGAACTCCCCTTGTTGAAAATTAGTTGAGTTGGAGCAAGAGATGATGTGGGTTGTGGGATGGTTTGAATGATGATTTGAAAAGATGGTGTGAATGAGACCAGTGGCATAATCCCAAGAGGTTTCTCCACAATAGTGCTTACGTCAAAATCAGAAGGGAGTTTAGCCCCTTCTTTTACCAATTCTAGCATGTATTGTGAAGGATTGAGTCTCATCATGGCATTGACAATTTTGTGAGTTTCGGGATTTTGGACTATTTCTATGATTTCATCTTGAGTCATCCCCAAGACATTATTGGTGATGTCTTCTACTTGACCTTCCTCTTGAGGATCTTGTGGTAATAGAGGAAGATTGGGTGGGGGATTGCTAGATCCAATGGGATTGATTTTAGGAGCAGTTTGACTCAAGTCACTTGAAGTAGATGTTTCTTTGTTGGTTTCCATGTTCTTCTTGTGTTGAGATCTAGTTTGAACCATAAAATAGGGATCAATTTTTTAGGAATGTGGGAGGTGAACCTCAAACTAAATGTCTAATGTCCCAATTTATTTTCATCCCACAAGGTCCATTATGTGGAAATCAAGGAAATTAAGGCAATCATTCCCTAATGTTGAATTTATTAAGAGAAAATTGAGATGTAAATCCAAATACTTGGAAGCCTCTAAGGATGGAATCCCTAGGGCAAGCAATAACACTTGGGTTTTTTCAAAGGTATTTGCTCATCCTAAAGGGTTTGAAATTTTGATGATTTTGTTGAATGTTTGTTTTCCAATGTTTTAGATCCAAGCAAAGTGTTTTGATTCCAAAATGATGCACAACCCTAGGATAGAAAGAGACAATATTTTTTGAATTCCCACTTTGATAAATCTAGTTGCACCTATTCTTAGCGGAAGATTAGAAGCTTGATGACAATGAATCCCTTCCATGAGACACACTTCTCAAGTTATCCAAGCTTCAATACCCATGAGACTCCAATGGCATACTTCTCATCTCTACTAAGAACCGCAAAAATGTGGGACGGTTTCAGAACAGTCGTTCTTGCACCAACAAATAGTAAGGATTTTGGCCTCTATACAAATTGGTTCTTAGTCAGGGTGATCGGGGACATGGTACCTTGCGAGCATGCAACAAGCCACTAAAGACTTTAATCAATCCTACTAGGGGCTCTTATACTTTTTCTGGTAGTACTCCATTCTAAAAGACACTGTACGACTAAGGCCTACATACCATGAGGACTTCATAGTTTAGTCTTATCCATTTGGATATCGGCTCGAGTGAAAAACTAGTTGGAGTTGCCTTCAAATTGGTTTTAGGCAGGCCCTTCTAAAGGTAAACAAAAATGAGAAAGTACATTCGTAGTTTGATCAATGTTTGTTTACATGGACAAAGAGAGAATATACAATTTATCTACTCACACTAGCAAGATTTGTTCAATTTTAAGAGCCCAAATTGAAGTGTGGAGGCAATCTTTTATACAACTTAATATCACAAAAAGAATTTTGATTCTCAAGATTGAAGTGAAGTGCGAGAGAAGTGCATACGCCTTTTGAATGGTACTAATTTGTAAAAAAAATTACAAAACACAAAAAACACATGTTCATTTTAGACCTCAAAGTAGTAATGGATTCTTTTTATAGCACCAAGATATAGTGTGAAGTTTTCTTGTTCAATTTTTAAATCCAAAACCAACTCTAGTAAGTTCCTAATTTTTTTTTTAACCTTTTGATTGTTCTTTTTAAAACCCAAATGAAAATTATTTGAATCCTAAAAACTGAAGATAACAATGTCCTTAAAAAATGGGATTATAATTATTCCCAAAGTGTTTAAAACACTTGTTTACAAATCATGTGATAATGCCATAAGAAGCCTTGTGTTTGTTTCCTCCTTTCCCTCTTGATCACTTCAACCTACAAAAACTGGTTAGCCTACAAAAAACAGAGCCACAAACAAGTTAGAAGTGAAAGGTGATCAAAATAAAAAAGCACATGTTGAATTAAAACTGAGAAATGACCTTTTACACAACTCTAGCGTCGCAATCCATGGAGGTGTCACAGTTTGAGGAAACCAGCATCACTCTAGTGAGGTTAGCTTCGCTCTGTGGAAAACCAAAGATTGCGATTGTGTCACAATTTCTTTTTAGCGTCGCACTTTGGAGTTTGTCTGGTCTGGCCTCAACAAAATTACTTTAGTGTCGCATTTTGGAGTGCTAACATCGTCGCTAAACAACGGCGTTGGATTGATAGCATCGTTGTTTGACCTCCCAATGTCGCTCTTTCCTGAAGACACAAAAGATTGAAAGAAACCAACAGAATTTTGACAAAAAATGTGTTAAGTTCTCAAGATTCACCCTCCTTCTAGTGCCAAAATGTGAATGGTTGATCTAGACCTGCCTCAACATGAACAAACAACTCAATGTTACTCAATAAATACATCTAAAACAAACATTCCCCATGCAATTCATTCAAATGCAAAGAAGAGGAAACAAAACAAATTTAATCTAGTGAAAGCTAATAAAACTCATTCTAAGCATTCAAACCTAGCATCCCATGGGGGAATTGGTGCTACTTTGATGTGGAATGTAGCCCTTTTCCAATTCCTTGCAAGCTTTTATGAAGATTGTTGATGACTGTGTTCTCCTTGATGAAAATTGATCATAACCTAGCTATGGTGATGAAATGCTATGAAAACCTTGATGGATAAAGGATGAAATTGCATAATTTTTTTAGATATTGACTTGCATAAAGTTGTGGCTCCAAAATCAATAGAGGAACTCTCCATTTATAGGAAAGAGGGATGGAGGAATAAGAAACATGAAGGATGTGGGATTAAAGTTGAACCAATAACAATGTGCCACTTGTCAACAGACTATTGAAGAGAGGTGGAGCACATTTTGATCAATGTGCAAATAAATACAAATAGGTGGAAATTTGAAATTTGAAAGATGGCTCATGGAGGAAGATGTGAAAGAGGAATTAATGCCACTTGGCTCAAGAAAAAGGACATGTAAGATACTTAAGTTCCATGTTGGAGGACAAGTCCTTTTGGAGGGAGATTTAAAAATGAAGGAATATTCCAAAGAGATGCCCTTTTGAATGAAAATAGAAGAATTTATAAATCAAATAAATTGATTTACTTGTGAAAGTTACAAAATCTAGAGGATTTGATGGATTAGTGTTAGAGTTAATCAAGAATTAATTAACTTAGATGGAGGTTAGTTTGATTTGACATTTGATTTAGATTTTTAGATTTATTTAAATCAAAATGAGAGGAATTTGAGGTATTAGTAATTTAATTAAATGAATTTGATCTATTCAATTAAATGAAGCACCTTAGGAGTTAATCAAATAAAATTGATTTATTTAATTAAAGAGGGATGACCTTAGGATTTAATTAAACAAAGTTGATTCATTTAATTAAATAGAGAATATGAGGGTTTTAATTAAATAAGATTGGTTTATTTAATTAAAGGAAGAACATTAGGAGCTAACTAAATAAGAATTGATTTATTTAATTAGAGGATATTAGGGTTTAATTAAATAAATATTGATTTATTTAATTAAAAGAGGACATTAGGATTTAATTAAATAAAGATTGATTTATTTAACTAAAAGAGGAATCTGGATGAATTTAATCAAATAAAGATTATTTGATTAAATGACTAGTAGAGAGATGATTGAGGAAGAATCGGTGTTAGTGAACTAGAGTCGAATGCATGATTCTGACCAGGATATTTAGTGTTTAATATTTATTTAATTAAACCCTAATGTCCTCTAATTAAATAAATCATTTTTTATTTAGTTAGCTCCTAATGTCCTTCCTTTAATTAAATAAACCAATCTTATTTAATTAAAACCCTCATATTCTCTCTTTAATTAAATGAATCAACTTTGTTTAATTAAATCCTAAGGTCATCCCTCTTTAATTAAATAAATCAATTTTATTTGATTAACTCCTAAGGTGCTTCATTTAATTGAATAGATCAAATTTATTTAATTAAATTACTAATACCTCAAATTCCTCTCATTTTGATTTAAATAAATCTAAAAATCTAAATCAAATGTCAAATCAAATTAACCTCCATCTAAGTTAATTAAATCCTGACTAACTCTAACACTAATCCATTAAATCCTCTAGATTTTGCAACTTGAACAAGTAAATCAATTTATTTGATTTATAAATTCTTGTATTTTCATTCAAAAGGGCATCTCTGTGGAATATTCCTTCATTTTGAAATCTCCCTCCAAAAGGACTTTTCCTCCCACATGGCATTTAAGTCTCTTACATGTCCTTTTTCTTGAGCCAAGTGGCATTAATTCCTCTTTCACATCTTCCTCCACAAGCCATCTTTCAAATTTCAAATTTTTACCTATTTGCATTTATTTGCACATTGATCAAAATGTGCTCCACCTCTCTTCAATAGCTTGTTGACAAGTGGCACATTGTTATTGGTTCATCTTTAATCCCACATCCTTCATTTTTTCATTCCTCCATCCCTCTTTCCTATAAATGGAGAGCTCATCTATTGATTTTGGATCCACAACTTTATGCAAAGTCATTATCTACATATTTTATGCAACTTCATCCATTGTTCATCAAGGTTTTCATAGCATTTTATCAATCTTAGCTAGGTTATTGCAAATTTCACCAAGGATCAAATTGTTCATCATCAAATATTACAATGAATTAGGAAAGGGCTACTTTCCATATCAAAGTAGCACCAATTCCCCCATGGGATGCTGGGTTTGAATGCTTAGAATGAGTTTTATTAGTTTTCACTAGATTAAATTTCCTTTGTTTCTTGTTCTTTGCATTTGAATGAATTGCATGGGGAATGTTTGGTTTAGATGTGTTTATTGAGTAACATTGAGTTGTTTGTTCATGTTGAGGCAGGTCTAGATCAACTATTCACATTTTTACATAAACAATAGGGAGGTAGTAATGAATGAGACATATAAGGATATGAAAAAAAGTAGACAAATGGTTGGCACTAGAAGGAGGGCAAATCTTGAGAAATTAACGCATTTTTTGTCAAAATTTTGCTATTTTTTTTCAAACTTTTGTGTCTTCAAAAGAGAGCGACACTGGGAGGTCAAACAATGATGCTATCAATCTAGCGTCGCTATTTAGCGATGTTGTCAACACTCCAAAATGAGATTTTGAAGTCATTTTCCGGAAGTCGGGCCAGACAAACTCCAAACTGCGACTTTGAAGAGAAATTGTGACACAATGACGGTCTTTGGTTTTCCATAGAGTGACTCTGATTTGCTCAAACTATGATGCCTCGATGGATTGCCACGCTGGAGTTGGGTAAAAGGTCATTTTTCAGTTTTAATTCAACATGTACTTTTTTATTTTGATCACCTTTGACTTCTAACCTGTTTGTGGCTCTATTTTCTATAGGCTAACCAGTTTTTTAGGTTGAAGTGATCAAGAGGGAAAGGAGGAAACAAAGACAAGGCTTCTTATGGCATTATCACATGATTTGTAAACAAGTGTTTTTAAACACTTTGGGAATAATTATAATCTCATTTTTTAAGGACATTGTTATCTTCAGTTTTTAGGACTCAAATAATTTTCGTTTGGGTTTTGAAAAGAACAATCAAAGAGTTAAAAATAACTTCAAGAACTTACTAGAGTTGGTTTTGGATTTAAAAATTGAACAAGCAAACTTCACACTTCATCTTGGTGCTATAAAAGGAATCCATTTCTTCTTTGAGGTCTAAAATGAACATGTGTTTTTAGTGTTTTGTAATATTTTTTACAAAGTAATATCATTCAAAAGGCGTATGCACTTCTCTCATGCTTGAGAATAAAAAGTATTTTTGTGATATTAAGTTGTATAAAATATTTCCTCCACACTTCAATTTGGGTTCTTAAAATTGAACAAAGCTTTCTAGTGTGAGTAGATACATTGCGCGTGTTCTCTCTTTGTTCACGTAAACAAAGATTGATCGAACTACGGATGTAATTTCTCACTTTTGATTACCTTTAGAGGTGCTTTCCTAAGATCAATTCGAAGGTGACTCCAACTAGTTTTTAACTTGGGCCGGTATACAAATGGATAAGACTAAAATATCAAGTGCTCATGGTATGTAGGCCTTAGTCGTATAGTGTCTTTCAGAACAGGGTACTACCATAAAAAATATAAGAGCCCCTATTAGGATTGATTAAAGCCTTTAGTAGCTTGCTAGACGCTTGCAAGGTGCCATGTCCCCAATCACCTTGACTAAGAACCAATTTGTATAGAGGCCAAAATCCTTAATATTTGTTGGTGCAAGAATGGTCGTTTTGAAGCCATCCCACATTTTTGTGGTTCTTAGGAGAGATGAGAAGTATTTCATGGGAGGTTGATGGGTACTAAATCTTGGTTGACCCAAGAAATGTGTGCCGTGGAGGGGAGCCAATGTGGTCAAGGTTCTAATCATCCACTAAGAATAGGCACAGTTGGATTTATCCAACTGGGAATTCAAGAAATATTGTCTCTTTCTATCCTAGTGTTGTGCATCATTTTGGAATCAAAACACTTTTCTTGGATCTAAAACATTGGAAAACAAACATTCAACAAAATCATCAAAATTTCAAACCCTTTAGGAGGAGCAAATACCTTTGAAAAAATCTAAGTGCTATTGCTTTCCCTAGGGATTCCATCCTTAGAGGCTTCCAAGTATTTGGATTTACATCTCAATCTTCTCTTACTAAAGTCAACATTAGGGAAGTATTGCCTTAATTTCCTTTATTTCTACATAATGGACCTTGTGGGATGAAAAGAAATTGGGATATTAGACATTTAGTTTGAAAAACTAAGGCAAGAAAGTGTTTGTGGTAAAAAGAACTCATTAAACAAAGATAAGAAACAATTGGACCCCACACATGTGTTTTCTCAAATGATTTTCCAATAGATCAAAATTCAAAAACCAAAGTCCAAAGGTCTTAGTCCAAAATCTCTCAAGAAACATCAGTCCATGCTTTACAAATTTAGGGAAAGATTGGTCTATAACTTTTACAAATGTGCATCAAAAGACAATCCAAACTTGTACTCATTTTATTATTGCCAAAATCCAAGTCTTTTTCAAAGGTTTGAGTTTCTCACATAGGAAGTGTAGCCTATTCTTCAATATCGAGGTCTTGTAAGAAAAAGTCTCTTTAGGTTCAATTAGGATCAAAATCAACACTTTCATCCATCCTCAAACATCAAAACAAAATCATCTCACCAACAACTCTTGAAAATCTTGGAAAAATCCTTCATGCTATACTTTTGGAAAATCCTTTGAAAGAAATCAAAATCATCTTGTTTGACTAGGTGTGTGTAGTTAAATCATTCTTCATACATTTAGTTAAATTATCAATCCTTGTGAACAAGTTTATTACTTGATAACATCTAACATCTTGGGGTTTATAAGTTCATTATCCAAAATCCAAATCAAATGAAATCCAAATCAAAGCCAAAGTCAAAACCAAATCAAATCAAACCAAATCAAATCCAAAATCAACAATCCAAAAGTCCCAAAGTCTAGTATCTCCTTCAAGATTTCTTAAGAGTTCAATCATTCGTATTATCCATCTTTCATTTATCTCATCATCACCCCTTGATTCTTAATATCTCAGACTTTCTTTTTTGTACCTAAAGTTTAGATCAATCCAAGGAGTTAGAGGTTCACCTCCCACATTCCTGAAAATTGCTCCCTATTTTATGGTTCAAACTAGATCTCAACACAAGAAGAACATGGAAACCAATAAAGAAATATCTACTTCAAGTGACTTGAGTCAAACTGCTCCTGAAATCAATCCCATTGGATCTAGCAATCCCCCACTCAACCTTCCTCAACTTCCACAAGATCCTCAAGAGGAAGGTTTCCAAGTGGAGGATATTACAACCAATGTCCTAGGAATGACTTAAGAATAAATCATAGAAATGGTCCAAAATCCTGAGACTCACAAAATTTTCAATTGCATGATGAGACCCAATCCTTCACAATACATGCTAGAATTGGCAAAAGAAGGGGCTAAAATCTCTTCTAATTTTGATGTAAGCACTATTGTGGAGAAACCTCTTGGGATTATGCCATCGGTATCATTCACACCATCATTTCAAAGAATCATTCAACCCATCCCACAACCCACATCATCTCTTGCTCCAACTCAACCAATTGTCAACAAGGGGAGTTCATTACTTCATGCTCTTCAAACACATCCCCTTGTGAACAACCATTACTTGGATGCAAACATCATCGTGAGTCAATCCATCCCTCAAGATCCAAAACACCCATAAGTTCCACTCATCTTTCATGACGCCAATAATCCATCCGTTTTCACTGCAATACCAACATATCCTCTTAACACACAAGTCTCTCTCCCTATGAACTCACAAGGAGGAGGATTATTTGGACAAGGGGGAATATTTGTTCTCTCATCATCATCATTTGATCAAGAGAACACACCACCCATCTTCCCACCATTTCCACCTCTACCACTAACAACCACACCAATTCTCGATTTAGGGAGACCCCCTTTACCAATCCTCAATCAAACCAATCAAAACAATCCTCTAATCATAAATCAAACCATTATACCAAATCCTTCGATCATGCCACCAATATCACAACAATAGGTTGAAACCCCCTTTACCAATACTCAATCAAAATAATCAAAATAATCCTCCAATCGTAAATCAAACCATTATAACGAATCCTCCAATCATGCCACTGATATCGCAACAATAGGTGGTAATAATCCAAACAACTAATCAATCACTACACCATCTATAAATGTGGTTTACCAAGGACCTATCATATCAACCACACCATGCACCACACAACCTCCTATCATCAATGAAGGGTACCTCAACAACCACCTCGAACTCTCATCATGACATCTCATACAATTTTGAATCCTCCACCACCACCTCCAAAACCAAACATGGTAAACCAATATAGCATCACATTACAAGCTGCCCAACAAGCCTATCAAAAAGCACTTCAAAAATTTCAAAATCAACAAGCTACACAAGCTGCACAATAGGTTGCCCAAGCCCAAGCTTTATTACAACAAAAACAAGCCGCACAAGATGCACAAGTCGCACAAGCAACACAGGCTGCTCAAGCTGCTCAACAAGTTCAGGCTTAGGCTCAAGCTCAATATCAAGCCCAACATCAAGCCTATCGATAGGCTTTATAGCAATACCAAGCACAACAAGAAGCAACTCAATTACTAGCCCAACATCAAGCCCAACAAGAAGCATTGTTGGCACAACAACAACAAGACCAACAATAAGCATTGTTGGAACATCAACAAATGCAAGCATACCAACAAGCCTCGTTGGTGTAAGAAAACTTTCAACCACCTCCCACAAACACATAAAACAATCCACCCATCACTCCAACGATCACACCACCTCAAAACACTTTCAGTCTGCCACCCGATCTACAAGATAATGTGTTGACACAGATAAAATTTCTCTCACAACAAGTGCTAGACCTCCAATTAGGGAAAACAATGTAAACACCAAATAACTTATGCCCCTATCCATTTGACAAAATTATTATGATGGTCCCATTCCCAAAGGGATTTGAAATCCCTAAATTTGACAAATATCGTGGGATAGGTAATCCTGAAGATCACATTAGGGAATTCCAGGTATATTGCATGGAAGTAGTATATGGCGACACTTATCTAATGCAACTATCCCCTCAAAGTTTGGTTGGCTCAACAATGGAATGGTTCTCTCATCTTCCCATTGGAATCAAAAAGTTTCAAGAAATTGTGGAAGCATTCATACAAAACTATGCATTCAACATAGGAATGGATGTGATTCTAGAGGAACTATCTACTCTCAAACAAGCTAAGGGGGAAACATTCACATCCTTCTTACAATGATGGAGATTCAAGGCCAATAGGAGCAAGTGGACCATGCTCAAATAACAACAAATTTGCACCATCATCGCTAATCTTGAAGGAACTTTGTCCTTCCATCTAAAAATGCAATGTATCACCACCTACGACTAGTGGATCCCCAAGGCACTCAACATTGAAAGAGCCCTTATCACACAAGGGGGAACACCTAATTATCAAAATAACTGCCCATCAACTAGCTATAATAAAAAACCTCGCACATGGGCCAAAAATAAAAATATCACTAACTATGGTGTCGTTGATGCCAAAGTTGTAATCAGTGCTCCAAGGAAAAACACACAAATATATCAGCAACTGAAAAACAATAATTGAAGCAACACACAAGCTAATGTGGTATCGTAACCACCTGATAATCAAGTAGTCAACTATCTGAATAATCAAAGGGGACCACCCCCGTGAAAAGAATATCCCCCCAAACAAAAATACACAACCCTTGGGGAATCAATCAAATCTGTCATGAAAAAAATGGTACAAGAGAAACTCATTAAAATCCCCACTTATGAGAATTATCAAGAGCCCCAAGTGAAACCACCATGGTATAACGACCAGTTGCATGAGACTGAAAAAATTGATCCAAGACCCTATCGATGACAAGATCATAAATGTTGAACAACCTGTATGAAATAAAGACCTAAAGATATACACGAATCCAATGCCAAATAACAACAAAGGGAACAACCATGGAAAGGAAAAGTATGGCAATGTAAACCATGTTTATGATCATGTCGTGGCATCCTTAGGTGAATGGGTAACTTTTGTTAACGTCAAGGGAGCCAAAGCTGATTGTGGAGTCACCACACGTGGTGGAAAGGGTACCATTGCTAAACCATCCCAACCATCCAGTGAATCAACCTCTAATCCAAAATCCATTCCCAATGGTTGTAATGTATTGGACCAACTGAAAAGAACCCCCACTTAGATCTCCATCATTGAGTTACTAAAGTTATCACCTGCACATAGAAGAATCGTAGAGGAAGCATTGGCTTCATCCACTGTCCCCATCAATCTTGATGCATATCAGTTCCAAGGTATGGTCAGAAACATCACCGCACTCCATCTTCTAAATTTTTCTGATCAGGACCTCCCAATGCAACCATCTCATAACCGCGCATTCCATATCAAGGTCTTGGTTCATAAAAACAAAGTCAAAAGGGTCTTGGTGGATGGGGCTGCTGGTCTAAACATTTGTTCTCTCAAGCTCATAAAGAATCTAAGATTCTTCGAGGACATCATTGAAAAAGGTAAATGTATTATGATCAGGGTATATGATGATCAAGAAAGAGTGTCTCAAGGAACTATTCAACTCCCTATTCAAGTAGGGCCAACCATTATGGAAACCACATGCCAAGTCCTTGATCTTGATTTACCTTATAATATCCTCCTGGGGCACCCATGTATCAATGGGATGCAAGTAGTTGCATCTAACTTTCATCAGTGTGTCAGGTTTCCCTATCAAAACCAAGAGGTCACAATCCATGGTGATCCTGAGCCATTTCATTATTGGAGGAATCTGGAAGCAAAGTACTAAAAAATCCCTCAAGTCCCAAAGAATGATGAAGGCCCTACAACTCCATATGTAGACCCAACTACTTTAATCTCCACTTCTGAGACAAAGACACCCGCCATTCCTTACATTTCTGATATCAAATTCATTGTCCAAGACAATGGGTGTGGGGACTACAAAATGAAGAAGAGTTCCTTCGTAATAGGAGAGTTACCTCAATCTCCTTGGTGTCATGGACAACCTCAACAAATAACACCTCAGTACAAAATTTCAAAGCAGACCCTTCCAGGTTCAAATGTTGGGGGGACCTAAGTCGGGAAGTGATGGATGAAAAGGAAAAATCAATTTTGTTATACCAAGATGAAAGGCCCATGCCTGATCTTCCCGTGGATGATAATAACATAGGACTGCATATAATGCAAGGATGGGGCTATAACAAAAACAAGAAACTCAGACAAAATGACAATGGTCTTCTAGAACCTATCATTCCTGAGAAGGGGATAAGAAATCTTGGCCTCAGATGTACCTCTCTAAAGGTAACCATACTTGGTAGAGCGGCCCCAGTTAAAAAAGTCAAAGCTCCCCTTCAATTATCAGTATCCACAGGTTTTCCCTTAGATAACTTTACCTTTGACATAACTAATGTGTGCAGTGATGATGAAGAGCCCATAACCGACCTACCCATGCTATTCGAGGATTCCTCATTTCTCATTATTAGTACCCTATCTTTCAAGTCAAACAACCAATCCCATGAGATAAACTTAGTCTATCCCCAACTCATTGATTACGACCAACAAGGACAACCAATTCTAGACACATTAAAAAATGATGAGGTTCTCTCAGAATTCATGGGATTGTGGGATACAATACCACATGGAGATCAAAAAGCTGGGTTCGACATTGAATTGGAAACACATGCCTATTATGGGGAAATGATTGAATCCCTTAGTCGTAAAAGTGAAAATTTGAGGATAATCTCTAGGTCTTTAAGTGAAAACCACACTGTGGCACTTTCAAACTTTAAAATAGTAAAAACAAAGGACACATCAAATGGTGAGAACCTCTTTGAGGTGTGGGAGGATGGGGGATTCAATATTCTTCTTAGTGCTATTCATCAGGAGAAGTCAACAGTCTTAGTAGAGAAGTGCAATCCGGTCAACCTAGGAACGGAAGAAACACCACACATAACCTTTTATGTAGAATCACTTTTGATAGAAGAACATGAAATTCTAGTTGAATTCCTAAGGGAAAGAAAGGTAAACTTTGCATGGACCTACATTGACATGCCTGATCTTGATCTAGAAGTTGTGGTGCACCATCTAGCTGTATATCTAGAGGCAAAGCCAATGAGACAAAAGCTGAGCAAGATGCATCCCCAAATAGCATTATATGTTAAATTGGAATTACAGAAGCTTCTTGATGCTAGCTTCATACGACCAATTGATTATCCAGAGTGGGTTTCAAGTCTTGTACTTGTTTCAAAGCCCACTAGGGGCATCCGCATCTGCACTGACTTCAGAGATTTGAACAAAGCATGTCCCAAGGATGATTTCCATCTCCCAAACATAGATATGATTGTGGATATGATGACAGGGCATGAAATGCTATCACTAATGGATGTATTCTCAGGGAACAATCAGATCATGATAGAAAAAGAGGACCAACACAAGACAACTTTTACTTGTTTGTGGGGAACATACTGTTGGGACATGATGCCATTTGGGTTGAAGAATGTAGGAGAAACCTATCAAAGAGCCATGACACTAATCTTCCATGATATGATTCACATAACTATGGAAGATTATGTGGATGAAATATTGGCCAAATCAAAGAAACATTGAGATCACATACCAGCTCTAAGCTCCATATTTGATAGGCTAGAAGAGTACAAGGTTAGACTAAATCCAAAAAGTGTGTCTTAAGGGTACAATCAAGAAAGTTACTGGGATACATTGTATATATGAGAGGAATCAAGATAGACCCCAAAAAATTCAAAGCAATCCTCGAGATGGAAGAACCAAGGACATTAAAATTGTTAAGGGGTTTGTAGGGAAGACTCCAATCCATCCACCGGTTTATAGTATAATTAGCAGATAAGGCTGTCCCATATTCTCATGTACTCCACAAGGGGGTAGCATACAAATGGGACTAGAAATGTGATCAGGTGTTCAACAAAATCAAGGAGTACTTACTCACGCCACTAGTTCTCATGCCACTAATTCCACACAAGCCATTGATCATGTATATATCTGCAACAACAGTAGCCCTTGGCGGTCTCTTAGCAAAACATGATGAAAATGGGAAAGAGAGAGCTATTTACTACATCAATAGAACTATGGTAGGACACAAACTGAATTATACATCCATTGAAAAGGCTTGTCTAGTAGTGGTGTTCACAACACAAAAGTTCAGACATTATATGCAAGCACATTAGATAAAACTCATTGCCAAGATAGATCCTCTCATGTATCTACTTTCTAAAGCAACACTCACAGGATGAATAACTAAATGGATTATGATCCTAATAGAACATGACAGTGAGTATGTAGAATGGAAGGCCATTAAAGGACAAGCAATTACAGATCAACTGGTAGAAGCATTGATGTATTCAGAGAACCCGCTTGTATCAGAATTCCCAATGAGTCCATCTTTAACGTAAGTGTAGCAGATCATTGGAAAATGTATTTTGATGGATCCTACACACAACATGGGTTAGAAGCTGGAGTCTTCTTCATTATACCACAAGGGGATTGCATACCCAAATCATATAAGTTGTCTTTTCCATACAAAAACAACATTGCAGAATATGAGGCTCTTGTCATAGGGCTAAGAATTGTTGTACAATGGCAGATCATGGAACTCAAGGTCTATGGAGATTCACAGCTTATCACCAACCACGTCAATGGCGAATACCAAATTAAAGATGACAAGTTGAATCCATACAAGAAACTAGTGGAAAGCCTCAAAGAATCGTTCATTGAAATCACATTTGAATATATACAAAGAGAAAATAATAGAGCAGTGGATGCTATGGGAACTATTGGATCGCTACTAGATGTCCCACGTAACATCCCAAGGAAAGAATTCCTTGTAGAGAAGCTTCTCATACCAACATTTGAGGTACCAAAGTTTGAATTCATGTGTGAAATCGTTGGTCCCGGTGATCCCTGGTATCATGATATATACACCTACTTGAGAATAGGAGTCCTCCTCATTGATATCACCCAGAACCTTAAAAGAACATTTGTCAAGAAGTCATCCCATTTGTTATCTTAGGAGACACCCTATACCGTAGGAGTATTGAAGGAACCCTTTTACGATGCTTTAATGCTAAAGAAGCTTTGAGTACTTTAACTGAGGTACACAATGACATTTGTGGGTTACATTCGAGTGGTATGACCTTGGCTAACAAACATTTGAGGACTAGGTACTATTTTCCTACAATGGAGAAGGAAGCTCATGATTATTTCCAAAGGTTTTTGCAATGTCAACAACATGGGGATCTCATCCATGCACCAACTCAAGATCTCCACCCAATCATTACACCTTGACCCTTTTCACAGTGGGGGCTCGATCTCATTGCTAAAATCATCCCCACCTCATCCAATGGACATAAGTTCATCATCACCACCACAAAGTACTTCATGAAGTGGGTAGAGGCCATTCCCATGACCTATATTACAAGAAAGCAGATCTCCAAGTTCATCTTGAATTACCCAATTTGTCAATATGGTCTCCCTCAAGCCATTATCTCAGATAATGAGACACCTTTCAAAAATTAGGATGTTCGAGACCTATGCAAAAAATTGAATATCCAGCATCGCTTTTCCACTCCATACTACCCAAAAATCTTAAAGAAGATAGTCAATGACGCTGGCCGTGACTGACACCTCCAGCTGAATCCCACCCTCTAGGCCTACCAAACAAGTATCCACACGCCAACAGGTGCAACCCCATTCTCCCTAGTCTATGGATTAGAATCCATCCTACCCATTGAGATTGAGCTCCCATCCCTAAGGATATCATTGCAAAATCTCATCCCAGATGAAGAATATCAGGTATCATGATTGAATGAGGTGGAACTACTAGATGAGTGGCACATGGATGCCTTAAACCATTTGCAAGTCTACCAAAACTGTCTCAAGTGGAGCTACAATAAGAAGATCATGAGTCAAATCTTTCAAGTCGGGGAGCTCATATTGAAGGAGAATTAAAAAAATGTACCAAATCCAGACAACAAGGGAAAGTTTGAACCCAATTGGTTAGGGCCCTTCATTGTCATGATGAGCTACAAATTAGGAGCATATTAGCTATCAACACCAGAAGGGGAGCCTCTGTAGGAGCCCATGAATAGCTCCCATCTCAAAAAAAATTATGCCTAAGCTTACAAGGTATAAATCCAAAAAATCTAAAAAAATTAAAAAATAAAAAAATCCAAAAGAAATCAGAAAAAGGATTGAAAACAATAAAGAGAAAAAATTGTCCTCTAGTGAAAACCACTTCGGTGGCACTTTGGACAAGTACCTTGATGAAAACCTGGAAAATAGGCACCTTGTGTAAATAAGCCCTTTCCATCCACCATGATCTCTATAGCTCGTTATACATCATTCATCCATCACCCTTCCATATCTCCATCTATCATCCATTTGCATCCACATCATAGCTTGATCATGTGTTTGTATCGTGATCCCTCCTAATACTACTTGGCCCATTCCTAAGGTCAGTTTGTCCTACCTATATCAGAGTAGTCTATCACATTGTATCACGTTAGGGGCATGTTCTTATATCTACATTGGATCAGATTTGCGTATATTCTTGCAGTCTTCCCTAAATTAAAAAAATCCAAAAAAAATCAAAAAATCAAAAAATAAAAAAACATAAAAAATTAGAAAATCCAAAAAACATCCAAAACATATCAAAATCCAAAAACAAGTCAAAAAGTCAGAAAAATTAAAAAAAAATAGAGTCGTCTTGTCGAACTACGAGTCTCTAAGCTCTGAACGTAGGCAAGGTTGATCTTTGATCATCCCCCGAGATACCTAGGTCAATCCTTTAGGAGTCTGCCATAATAAACTGGCAATCCATTTGTTCATATCTCATCAATAAATGAGTTTGTGTCAGTCAAATTATGTGGTCTCTATGTGTATAATGTAGGAAAAGATAATCTTTGATCAACCCCTCAGGCCCCTAGGATAGGTCTTTAGGTTATTCTCTTGGTCAAAATCTCAAAAAACACAAAAACATTAAAAAATTCAAAAAACAAAACATTTGTAAAACATCTTGAAAATATCAAAAACAACCTCTAAACATTTCAAACTCAAAAAAATTCCAAATATTTAAAAAAATCCATCCGTCCTATCTCGCTTTCACCTGCGATAAACATTGGTTCATAATAAATCATCATCATCCTCAACCTTTGGTGAAACAGTCGGAAACAAGTCTAGTAGGTGAAAAAGTGAAAACTCAAACATCAAGGGTCTCAAGTCTAGGTCAGTAGGTAAACAAGTTGGTAACTTCTTGATACTAATAGCCTATCATCCAGTCAATCCCAAATCATTTGATAACACCATGTCCTAGGATGCATCATTCCTACAATGGGTATCAACATCAAGCGTCATCATAGTTTAGTCTTGACTAGCGGTATGAAGAATAGTAGCTTGTTTGTTTACTTGGTCTTTGTCTTTTGATTTATCTTATTGTGCTCATTCTAATGACCTCTCGATGATGTCTAAAAAAAAATATTTAGAGAGAAAGGAATGGGGCAACAATCATTATCTTTTTATCTATTGTGCTTGTTGGATGTTCTTGTAATATAACCTTGGTCATGCGTGCTTTGTTTGGTTCGAAGGGAGGGTGTTTTAGGTGTCTTGTTGACCACATAGGAAGGCTTTCCTTTCTATGTTTTGGTCTGAGATATTTGAAATATCTAAACTACATTCTAAATAGGGTTCTGTATGCTACGTGTGAACAAGAGTACTCCTATCTGATTGTCGAGTCCAAGTCCATCACACTAGGTGCAATGCCATCATGGTTCTTTATACCTTGATGCATTGTGCCTATGTGTTATAAAAAATAAGGTAAGTAATCTCTTTTAAAATCCCAATTCCTGATAAGCATTGTAGCATCATCATCATCAACATTTCTAATAAAGTCTCATAGATCATGGACTTATTGGATCCTCTTGTCATCATCTCATTTCTTCTTTCTTCTCTTCACGCTAACATGATACCATGACAATTAATAAAAACATCACCAATGTATCCATCCTGCATCCAAAAACCATCAACATGTTGCATATCATATCATATCATATAGAAAACAATGATCATCTCGCATGCATTGCATTTCCATCATTTGCATCATAATATAGATTGGTTATTCTAAGCATCTCATAAACCATCCCATTTGCATCATCATCATAACCATCCATACATCCATTTTGAACCTCTTTGTCGCAAGATCGACCCTCAAATCAAACTTTTTGCTCGATCCCTCAAGGGGGCAATGTACTAGTATACTTCTTTCCGTTGGGGCATCCAAAAAAAATAATTTTTTTTTGAATTTTTTTGATCTTGTTGGTGTTATTCTTTGAACCAACGTAGTTGGTACATTTCTTCAAAGAGGGGAAAAATGTAGACACTCGAAATATCCTGGTTGACATCATGCATTTGACTTTGGTTCACTAACACTGATTCTTCCTCAATCATCTCTCTACTAACCATTTAATCGAATAATCTTTATTTGATTAAATTCATCTAGATTCCTCTTTTAGTTAAATAAATCAATCTTTATTTAATTAAACCTAATGTCCTCTAATTAAATAAATCAATTTTTATTTAGTTAGCTCCTAATGTTCTTCCTTTAATTAAATAAACCAATCTTATTTAATTAAAACCCTCATATTCTCTCTTTAATTAAATGAATCAACTTTGTTTAATTAAATCATAAGGCCATCCCTCTTTAATTAAATAAATCAATTTTATTTGATTAACTTCTAAGGTGCTTCATTTAATTAAATATATCCAATTTATTTAATTAAATTACTAATACCTCAAATTCCTCTCATTTTTATTTAAATAAATCTAAAAATCTAAATCAAATGTCAAATCAAACTAACCTCCATCTAAGTTAATTAAATCTCGATTAACTCTAACACTAATCCATCAAATCCTCTATATTTTGCAACTTGCACAAGTGAATCGGTTTATTTGATTTATAAATTCTTTTATTTTCATTTAAAAGGGCATATCTTTGGAATATTCCTTCATTTTGAAATTTCCCTCAAAAAGGACTTGTCGTCCAACATGGCATTTAAGTCTCTTACATGTCCTTTTTCTTGAGCCAAGTGGCATTAATTCCTCTTTCACATCTTCCTCCACAAGCCATCTTTCAAATTTCAAATTTCAAATTTCCACCTAATTGCATTTATTTATACATTGATCAAAATGTGCTCCACCTCTTTTCAATAGCCCGTTGACAAGTGACACATTGTTATTGGTTCATCTTTAATCCCACATCCTTCATTTTTTTTATTCCTCCATCCCTCTTTCCTATAAATGGAGAGCTCCTCTATTGATTTTGGATCCACAACTTTATGCAAAGTCATTATCTACAGATTTTATGCAAGCTCATCCATTGTTCACTAAGGTTTTCATAACATTTTAGCAATCTTAGCTAGGTTATTGCAAATTTCACCAAGGATCACATTGTTCATCATCAAAGCTTGTAAGTAATTGCGAAAGGGCTACTTGCCACATCAAAGTAGCACCAATTCCCCCATGGGATGTTGGGTTTGAATGCTTAGAATGAGTTTTATTAGTTTTCACTATATTAAATTTGCTTTGTTTCTTGTTCTTTGCATTTGAATGAATTGCATGGGGAATGATTGTTTTAGACTTGTTTGATAACTAACCTTGGGTTGTTTGATGATGTTTGAGCAGGTCTAGATGAACCATTCATATTTAAGCTTTGATGAAGATTGTTGATGATTGTGTGCTCCTTGATGAAAATTGATCATAACCTAGCTATGGTGATGAAATGCTATGAAAACCTTGATGAACAATGGATAAAATTGCATAAAATATGTAGATAATGAATTTTGCATAAAGTTGTGGCTCCAAAATCAATAGAGGAGCTCTCCATTTATAGGAAAGAGGGATGGAGGAATGAAAAACATAAAGGATGTGGGATTAAAGATGAACCAATAACAATGTGCCACTTGTCAACAGGCTATTGAAGAGAGGTGGAGCACATTTTGATCAATGTGCAAATAAATGCAATTAGGTGGAAATTTGAAATTTGAAAGATGGCTTATGGAGGAAGATGTGAAAGAGGAATTAATGCCACTTGGCTCAAGAAAAAAGGATATGTAAGAGACTTAAATGCCATGTTGGAGGACAAGTCCTTTTGGAGGGAGATTTCAAAATGAAGGAATATTCCAAAGAGATGCCCTTTTGGATGAAAATGGAAGAATTTATAAATCAAATAAATTGATATACTTGTGCAAGTTGCAAAATCTAGAGGATTTGATGGATTAGTGTTAGAGTTAATTAGGATTTAATTAACTTAGATGGAGGTTAGTTTGATTTTACATTTGATTTAGATTTTTAGATTTATTTAAATCAAAATGAGAGGAATTTGAGGTATTAGTAATTTAATTAAATAAATTTTATCTATTCAATTAAATGAAGCACCTTAGGAGTTAATCAAATAAAATTGATTTATTTAATTAAAGAGAGATGACCTTAGGATTTGATTAAACAAAGTTGATTCATTTAATTAAAGAGAGAATATGAGGGTTTTAATTAAATAAGATAGGTTTATTTAATTAAAGGAAGAAAATTAGGAGCTAACTAAATAAAAATTGATTTATTTAATTAGAGGAGGACATTAGGGTTTAATTAAATAAATATTGATTTATTTAATTGAAAGAGGACATTAGGATTTAATTAAATAAAGATTGATTTATTTAACTAAAAAAGGAATCTAGATGAATTTAAACAAATAAAGATTATTCGATTAAATGGTTAGTAGAGAGATGATTGAGGAAGAATCGGTGTTAGTGAACCAGAGTCAAATGCATGATGCCGACTAGGATATTTCGAGTGTCTACAATATTAAATATTAATCTATGTTATGCACTATTTTCCAACAGGTAACTTATCATGGATTTACACATATATCTAAGTGGTGCCATTCCTTATGTCATAGTGTGAAAGTGAAGCATGTAAAATCCTTTAGATGATCATAGCTAGAGGCTTACAAGCCATCACAAATGCATATCACATATCAACCATTGACCAGGATGATGTAGGTCTCTATGATGTAGGTCTCAATCAAGTCACCTAAAGCAGAGGAGGGGATAAAGTGGTCTCAAGTCACAAAAAGTTCATCAATGAATCATAATATAATAGCAATATGTCTCACACAACTAGAGACAGTCATATAATAATTACCATGTCACATGTCCCACACAACCTAGGACAATCATATAATAATCATGCTATATGTCCCAGACAACTCGAGACAATCATATAGTAACTAAATCATCAATGATAGATCTGTTGTAGAACAATGACACACTTAGGTCCATCCTCAATCCTGTAAGGTACCAATCTCAAGGGTTAGGTTTACACTATGAACCAACAAATGTGGCTCTTGTATGTGGGGGAGTAGATCACTGTCAATGTCCATGGGGAAATTGTGATGTTTCAATATAGATCTTTTATTAGGATTAGAGATAACACTTCGAGCTCATAATTTCCCAATGGATGGACATGTGTCTATCAATGCCTTGTTTATGCTAGTTGGCATCTCAATCTCGAAGGGGATCCATACACTAGGGGGATACAAGTCTTACACAGAGGAATACATCACATTTCATTTAAATGATACACATCCACATATTTCATGTTTAAGCCATTTCATAATTATCCATCTACACAAGATAATCATGAAAGGTGCATATCATGATCATTCTTTATGTCCATTCTGCCTTATCCCAAGTTGGATACTCTATATCACACATCTGAGGCACACGCAAAGTTTATTGATCTTTCCACATTTCACAACATATATACTTTCTATGATGTTCACCACATCTTAACCCAACACATAACACTTAACACATAAAAAACAACATATACTCAACACTCAACAAGAAGATCACCCAAATTTACAACACTTAAGGTTCATATTAGCACAACATTATCACATTGAAGTATGCATTATTAAAAAACTATATACACTGTCCACAAACCCATTTGTCAAGTTGAATGTCTAACATACAACTAAGTGTACAAACATTGAAATTCATTAATTACTTCACAAGATATGACTGTCTCTCAATAAGACAAGAATCATCATAGGTTCAGTTAGTTCACCCAAAAAGAAATCATTCATTTAACAAGACTAATACTCCTTAATATCTTAAACTAAATGTATAAAGGACATTTCTCCATTATTCAAGATATTCCACTCTCTTCTTAACCTTCTTGAAGTGACTAGAATAACACACAACACTAACTAATTAGGACTAAAACATTTCTCAGAGTTCTTAGTGTGGAACATTGGAAACTCTAAGAAAATATTTTGGTCTTAATTAGTTAGTGTTATGTGGTATGCTAGTCACTACAAATAGGTTAGAAAAAAATGGAAAGTTCTGAATGAATAATGGAGATAATATCTTTTGTGCATTTAAATTAGGATCCTAGGAGTACTACTCTCATTAAATCAACAATTTTTTTTTTTGGATAAATTAACTTGACTTATGATGATCCTTATCTTTTTTTGAAAGACTTAGCTAGGTATTTTGAAGAAATTAAAGAATTGGAATATTTGTACAACTAGTTTTTAGGTTGGGCATTCAACTTGATAAATGGGTTTATGAATAATGTACAAAGTTTTTATGATGCATACTCTTATGTGGTAATCCTTGTACTAATATGAACCTTAGATATTGTACGTTTTGGTGATTTCCTTATTGAGTGTTGAGTATATGTTGTGTGTTATGTGTTAAGTGTGTGTGTTGGGTTAAGATGTGGTGAACATCATAGAAAGTATATATGTTGTGAAATGTAGAAAGACCAGTAAATTTTATGCATGTCTAAAGTGTGATACAGAGTATCCAACTTGGGATAAGGATGAGTGGATGTCAAGAAGTTCTTGATATGCACGTTTCATGATTATCTTGTGTAGATGGCTAATTGTGAAATGGTGTAAACATGAAATATGTGGATGTGTGTCATTTAAATGGAATGTGATGTGTTCCTATGTGTAAGTCTTGTTTATATGTTAATGTGTACCCCTAGTATATGACTACCATTTGAGATTAAGATGTCAATTAGGAAACACATATCAATTAGGGGTTGAGAAACACATGTCCATCCATTGAGAAATTATGAGTTTGAGGTGTTGTTCCTAATCCTAATAAAGGATCTATGTCGAGACGTCATAATCCTCCCATGGGTGTTGACTGTGACCTACTCCCCCACATATGAGAACCACATTTGTTGGTTCATATTGCAAACTCAATCCTTGAGATTGGTACCCTAGAGGATTGATGATGGACTTAAGTGTGCCCTTGTTCTACAACAGATCTATCATTGATGATTCAGTTACTATATGATTGTACCTAGTTATGTGAGACATGTGGTATGGTGATTATTATATGATTGTTTTGGGTTGTGTGAGACATGTGACATAGTGATTATTATATGATTTTTCCTAGTTGTGTGAGACATTGTTATTATATTATGATTTATTGATGAGTTATATATGGTTTGAGACCACCTTATCCCCTCCTTCCCATTAGGTGACTTGATTAAAGTCATGAAGTGATCATAATGTGAAAATTCATGTGATCTTGGATTCATATTTATGATTGTTAATATGATTTTATTTAATTGATGAAGCCACTAGTTTTCAATTTCTTTAAGTTATTAATTAAATGCATTGTTAAATTTTCCTCTTTTCCTCAAGGACTAGTTGTTGGAACTTTTTCTTTCAAATTTTGAATTGTTGATTGGTGGCCACCATTGAGAATTTTATCTTTTTTGATTTTTTTTTTGAATTGTTGTTTTATTGGAAATTTAAAATTTCTTATTTTGAGGCCTTATCAAATTTATGTTGCTGTTGACATTGTGTAGTAATGAGGAATATGTTAAATTATCATACTGAGAGGGGTCACTAACAGGTTGTATGGGGGGAGTAGATGGCCTGAGGATTTATTATAAAGGGGTAAATGCGACCTATATGGAATAGTTACAGTCTATTTCCCCTTGATCTATCAAATATTTCTATGCAGAGGTTCCTCGAGGACCTGATGGTAATTATTTGTGATATGGGTTCTTAGTAGAAAATTTTGGGCGCTAGGAAACCTCAATAGAAAATTGTGTGAGCCTTGTGTTGTGAGTCAAGTGAACCCTTTTTTTGTGGTCGTTTGGGTGTTGGTTATGTCATTTTGGTCATAAAAATGAGAAAACAGGATTAAAAGAATAAAAGTTAGGATGAAAATCAAATGGCTGCTTAAAAATTATGAGTATGGTATGTTGATGGCATGTTGTGACATATGAATTCTATTAAGGATAAAGCTTATTTGAGGAACTTTTGGCAGCTAGTGATTGTCATTGATAATAGAATGATTGTGTCATTAAAACTATCTTATGTCTGTGATGCAAATATTTGTAAGTATATTTGGATCTTGACGACCTTGTACTACATGAGGTGTGTATGAAAACCTATGCATAACCTGTTGTTACTCCTATTTGTATGCAATTTTTTTGGTGGATACTTATATAGTTGTCTTGTACTAATTGGTTGAGTTGTGATACATATTACTTGCTAAGGAATGATTGGACTTTGTCCTCTTATAGATTAACTCTAGGGTAGGTTCTTTACTTCTTTACCAACATTGAATCAAGTAATTTTTGGAACATAACATGATATGAATGTGATGGTTGAAAAGTTAAAAAAAAATCTTTATAAAAGTGCATTTTGATAAACATTTGAACTTTATGAGTGATGGTTGTTAAAGGAATTGTATTCAATGATAAAGGTGTTGATGTAATTTAGTGTATATTTGTGACTTAGTTATGAACAAGCGAGAGTATTGGCCTAAGAATGTTATAAATTGGAACTACTCCTCTTGTGGTAAAAATTTGTTGAACCATGATCGGTATGAATCTTGTTTTAGATGTATGATAATCATATGAGGTAGAGGGTTCCCTAGCTTATGCATGTTAATTGATTATTGTTTTCATGCCCATACAATAAATGAGAATAATTATTTCATCATAGCATCAATTTATTCATAGGTGGTAGAGGTTTAGGCTACCCAAACCCTATGAACTTTCAAGAGGGGAGGATGTAAGGCCCCACCTATAGATGAGCATGATCAAAGTGTTGTCAAAATTATCTTGAGAATTTGAACTTTAACCACTAATATATTTTCTTTGTAATTATAGATTAACAAGTATCTAAAGATGAGCATAATAATAATCACTACAAATTATCCTCAAAAGTAAAAGCAACTCAGTGTACATGAAAGGAAAAAGGGTTTCATTAGAGGTTATCCAAGAAGAAAAAGTGATAAAATTGTACATATGTTTATATTGGGGATGAATCACTATCATACTTTTTGAAGATAATATCACCTTCTAGTTGAGTAGGAAAATCCTCACCATGTGACGAGAAGATGGGGAGAGAATGGGTATGTTTCATTGGTAGTTAAATTAATCAATCAATTGAAGTCTAACTACAGAGTAAATAAATAAAGTCGTTATCATTAATAGGACAATAAATATTGTTTGACAACAATGTTTTTATGTTTAAAATTTAAATTATTGATCAAAGTGATAATAAAAATACTAAAGTATTGATGTTTAGGTGTGAGTTAATGACTAATATTATTGTTACTTCTAAGTTAAATAATGGTAATAGTATCAAAATATAATCATGCCAATCGAATATATCACCATTAGAGATTTCTTGGTTAGTTGGAGAACAACAATAATTATTTGGATGGATTAAATAATAATGATAATATCATTGCAAGTAATAAAATATCTATTTAAATTATATAACCATGACATTACTAATGTTGCTGAGAATTAAATAATAATACTAATATTGGATCCGAAAGTCATAACATTCATATTGTTAAACTAAGAAACTTATAATTAAAGTTGAAATTGATAATGATAGTAATTACTTTGCTATTTAATTTGATAGTAGAATTGTTACTTATATAAAGAAGTATTATACAGTAATAATAAAAAAAATTATTATTATAAATTTTGTCACAAATAAATAAATAGAGAATAGATCTTGACCTATTAATTTAAATTCTAACCTAATTCTTCACTATATGGAAGTGAGGACAAACAAACGAAGTTAATGTCTATAACTTCAAGCCGCTCAGGAATGTCTATAACTTCAAGCCGCTCAGGAACATAGGTAAGTTTTTGATATACATAAATGATATTAAACTTGATCTAGGACGATTGTTAGAGATGGGTAATGGAAGCGGTTATGTAGTCCCAAGTGGTAGGCAAAAGTTTGAAAATATAGATGACGAGTTTGATGGGAAGCTTTAATTTCAGAAATACCTACAATCGTTTGAATATCTTTTATAAGGGACAATTTACTTGGAGTGGTTGTAGTATTTAGAAGATAATGAATTTGCACCTTACATGGTTCGGTTTCCCGATATGAATATCCCTTCAAATCACTATATATAGGATGGTCATTTTTTTTTGCTTTTTTTGTGGGGGTTGTGGATTGAGGTTGTAGGGAAATATTAATTGAATGGGACTTGAATTCAAGAGTGGGTAGTATATCCTTACACCCACCCAACACATTTGCTTGAGAGTGTTGGTGAGGGGGGACACCTCAACAAATCCACTTGGTGGTTATTTGGTAATGATGGATTCCACATGACATTCTCAACCACCGAAGATAGATAAAAAAGGAGATAGGAGATAGAAGACAAGACTGGTATTGGTCTGCTCAACTGATATTTCTTTTTGATCTGTGTATGGAAGAAGGAAGCAATGATGCTCTAGAAGTAGCAATGGGTAGGACGTGATGATTTGGGAAAAATCTTGAGCACCAAAGTAATTGATTTTAGTCTATCTTATGGATGCTAGAGTGTAAGAGATATTTTTTTTGGGGTAAGGGATGAGAGATTATCCTTTGGGAGGCACATTAATGAAAGGAAAGATAATTCTAATGCTAGAAACCCTAGAAAGTCTTTGGAGCAATCCTATATTCATGATAAAGCAACAATAGTCTCGATGCCAAGGAACATTGGAACACTCTCGATATGGAGCAACCCTAGAATATAAATGAAACAACATGACATAAAACATCAATCTAGAACTAAAATAAAGTGTAAAGATCAAAATTGCACCCTCCCAACTATCAAAATATCCAAGTAATCCCTAAGACATCCATTGAGAAACAATTGGGATCACAATATACCTAGGACATGTTGATGCGTGTTTTATGCACTTCTCAACACAAGTAATGCATAGGTGCATCACCTCTCTCGAAAGATAATCTTCCACAATCAGATTGCAAAACATTATCCCAAGGTCTCTAATGTCAGGTCTTGACAGTGCTTGGAATACCTCAGTTGATTCATGTGATTTGCTGGAATCACAAGGCAAATTTATGGATGAGTTACAAAGTGTGGGAAGTTGGGTTTGTAAATGGAGTTCTTAGGATGTAGAAATTGTTGCTCAGCTACTGTAGGTTCAAAATAAAAGTCTAGAACTCACAATTCAACTTCAGATTTGGCTTTACAATGTGTAATGAACCTTAGCTTAGGTTACTTATCAAAAAAAAGGAAAAAGGGCAGGGAAGAGAGGAAGTTCCTAGACCTGAAACTGTGAATGAACAGTGAGCATGGATGCTGCTATAGTAGACAAACTCCTTAAACTAGGTTTTGCTTGGCCAAGAGGAACCTACAGTTACACAAAACTAGTGCAATTTTCTAAGGAATGCAGATTTTCAGATTGCATACACACATCATGAACAAGCAATTGAACTAAGTTGTAGCAATAAAGTAAGAAGCTTAGACTAGCTTTACAAATTGATTCATCATCAACAAACCACAAAAAATATGAGCTGAAAATTTATCAAATACAATAACAACAAACACCATCATTACTTCCATTCAAGAAATTAACAACTAAACTAATAGGGAAGTAGAACCATGTATGCATAATGAAGAAACACAAGAGAAACATTCATAAATCATGCAATGTAGCTCTCTATTGCTGCAAAATGCCTTTACATCAGCTCTCCAACCATTTACAAATGAGGGGGGGACCCCTATTTATAGTTTTCCCAAGCCCAAATGAATGGCTAGGATTGAATTACATTGTGTGGATCAGATTTGATTGTACTAAGGCTTCACCTACCCCTCATTATATAGCAATTAAAAAATACATTCCTTGTCTTTTCTCTATTTTATCCTATAGTGGCCAGTCACTGTAGCAATTTTGTCTTCTAGCTGATTGCCCTTTTGTTGTATCTGAAACTGTTCAAAAGCTACCTTTTACTTGATGTGTTCACAACATCCCTCAATCAATCATGTACACCTTGTTTGCAGATTTGCATTGTTGTTAAATGGATTAGATGATCTGATGAGATAGCTCCTAACAGATCGTGATCATTTTCTTGGAGGGAGGAAACAACCGCTCCCTCCCACCACCTTCAAGGCCACCCTTTGCAATTTTTTCACTGACTTCCTTAACATAGGCCTCCTAATTTCAACTTTGTTGATGGGTGCTAGGGGAAGAGGCGAGTATAAATGAGTGGTGAAAGGAGCAATGTTCCTTTTCCTTGTTCAACCCTCTCAATGGGCCTCCTTGACGAACCTGTGGTAGGTTTCTTGAATCTTGCATACATGAAGTGTCGTAAGTGCTTTCATACGCAAATCAAAGAAAACATTAGTCAAATCCTACAAACTACTTGTTAGATCCATCCATGCATGATCAAAAGATCATAATATTCACATTTGGAGCTCATTTGGACCACAAACATAAATGCGGGTTTAGGGGTGCACACACAAAAGGGCAGAAGGATGATAGACAATTGATGGCAGGCAGACGGTGGGTGATGGGTGACGGGCAGATGGACAGCGATGGATGGCGAATGAACGACAGACAAACAATGGATGACAGGTGAAGGGACGACGAACAAATGACATACGATGGGCGGAGGGACGAAAAATGAAAGGCAGACAACGGGCGGAGGGACGACAAACAGCTGACGGATGGAAATGGAGAGACGGTGGCCCGAAAGGGAAGATCGCATGGATGACAATGGAGGGATAGTAGCTTGAAAGGGAATATCCCATGGATGGCAATGGAGGAAGGGCGGCCCAAAAAGGAAGTTTTGACGAACGACAATGGAGGGATGGTGGCCTGAAAGGGAAGTTCCCACAGATGATAATGAAGGGACGATGTCCTGAAAGGGAAGTTCCCATGAATGAAAATGGAGGGATGGCGGCCCAAAAATGAAGTTCCCAAATGGCCACGGAGGGACGATGGCCCGAAAGGAAAGTTCCCAAACGGCTACAGAGGGACGACGACCCGAAAGGAAAGTTCCCAAACGACCACAGAGGGACGACAACCCGAAAGGAAAGTTCCCAAACGGCCATGGAGGGACTACGACCGGAAAGGAAAGTTCCTAAACGGCCATGGAGGGACGACAACTCGAAAGGGAAGTTCCCAAACGACCACGAAGGGAGGGCAACCCAAAAGGAAAGTTTCACAACTTCACAAAACTTAGTAAATTTGAGATTTTTCAATTTTAGCGTGTGGGAAAAAGGGTGGAAAGAGTGCGAAGACATATTTCCTTAAGAATTGACTCAATTTGAAAAATGCGGAAATTTGGAAGGGGGAAGCCAAAGGATCGCCGCCCTTTTAAAATAGTAATGAGCACACGATGACCCGACATGAAATTTCTTATGGCGAAGGAGGGATGACGACCTGACATGAAAGTTCCGACAACAATAGAGGGACGACAACCCAACATGAAAGTTTCAATGGTGATGGAGGGATGGCAATCCGACATGAATTTTTTGACGATGACAGAGGGATAAAAACCTGAAAGGGAAGTTCCCAAATGGCCACGGAGGGACAACGACTCGAAAGGGAAGTTTCGTGATGTCTAAACACATGGAAAATTTGATCGAAACCCTTTTAGGCATGTGAAGTCACTCACTTCATGGTCCCTAGATGATGAAAACTTGAAGTTTGCACCCATTCTGGAAATGCGAAGATTTGGAAGGGGGAAGCCGGAGGGTTGCCACCCTTTTAAAATAACAATGAGCACATGGTGGCCCAACATGAAAGTTCCGACGGTGACAGAGGGACGACAGTCTGACATGAAGGTTCCAACGGTGATGGAGGGATGACGACCCGACATGAAAGTTCTGAGGACGACGGAGGGATGGTAGCCCAACATGAAAGTTCGAATGGTGACGAAGGGACAACGACCTAACATGAAAGATCTAATGGAGATGGAGGGGCAGCGGCTCGACATGAAAGTTTCAACGGTGATGGAGAGACGACAATCTGACATGAAAGTTCTGACGGCGACAAAGGGACGACGACTTGACATGAAAGTTCCACAACTTCCCAAAACTTTATGAAACCTTGGTAGTTCACTTAGGCATCACAAAAAAATCCCAAATCCATAGAAAACTTGTCCCCAAAGTCAAAAAATGAAGGAAAAAGTGAATGAAGCGATCAGGGACCAAGTTAGCAAGAACAAGGCAAAAGGCGAAAAAAGGAAGGGGGGACCTTGTTTCTCCCTAGTTTTGAATGCCTCAAGTAAAATGAAGGGCATGGAGCAGTGTTTATAGGCCAATTTGCATTAATGACATGCATTGATTTCTTGGTACGATAGACTTGGATCAGGTGAGATACAGGAACCCACGCTTGTTTGGATGCTTGGTCATGGCTCAGACGGAGAAACTAAGTGTGGATCCTGCCATGCGAGCAGAAGTTGGGCGTTAGTCACTACTCAGCAGCGAAACATGAGCGGCGACCTACAATTGTGGGTCCATGAGGCCTGAAAGACACCAGGGCAACAGATGAAAGGAAAGCCGTAGGGGAATTTCCGCACAAGCAAAAGACTTGGGAAAATTTAGGTAGGTGAATCTGGTCAAGGGAAAACTGATCATTCTAAGGCATGTGACCCACTTGGACTTAGGGATAGGGGCACGAAAAATGAGGTAGGAGCAAAATGACCCGACAAGAGCAAAAAGAGGGGGTCCTTGCCTTCAGCGGGGCATGCGTACAAAACATGCACAACAAATGGTGACTTGCTGGGGAAATGCTCAAGAGCATTTCAATGACAAACTAGAATCATGAACCCAGAATCTCTGGTTCTGAACTTCACACTAGGGAAAAAAAACCAGATGCTCAACCAAAGGGTCAAAATCACTAGCCAACCCAACCTTCAATATGCTAAAAATCCAAGTGTGTGCAGTTGCATTAATTCCCATCCTTAAGCTGCTGCAAGAACCTAAGCTTCATCAAGTTAAGCTACATAGTTTATTCTAACTCCAAAAGCATCTGAGACATTGCCTCACTGCTAGCCAGGTGTCCATAGCCCCGACGAGGTTGTCATTGTGATTCTCTTGAATATTTCTCTATTGTCGGCCAACCGTCCATAGCCCCGGTAGAGTTGCTTGGATCCTCCTGAAAGGTTGAATTTCTTCTTTCTTTTGATTTTCAATGTTTTTCTTTTCTTTTAATTTTTCTCTTTTCAATTCCTTTCATTTCAACTTGCAAACAATGAAGCTCGCATTTAGGGCTGAGAATCACAGTGGCGCTAAAACAAAATTTTAGATTTTTCACTTAACTAGACTTCGTAACAGGACCCACAGTGACCTCCAGATTCTTAGAATGTGTAAAAGATATAAGATTTCAGAATACATCAGAATTGGACCAACCAATAACTTATCCTCTTTGAATAAAATGTCCAAATCACTTGACACTAACAGAAGACCTTCACCATCCACTCTGAAAACTTGATTAGAGTTTAAAAAAGAAATACATAGAACAAGCCTAGGCAATAAGTATGGTTGTTGTGCACACAGATGTGCCCAACTAAAAGTAGAGGGACCTCGAGCAAAGCAACAACAAAGCGAAAGCAAACAAAAAACAAATAGAAGCAAAGAAACTACTCTAAAGCAAACAACCTACAACAAACCAGCTATCCTAGCGAAAGTAGGAAAGTGAGACTATATACACGAACCCGAGGTATGTACACGAAACCTACATTACCCAAAATGAGCTATGTACAAATATACTTACAAAGTACTCTGTTCAGGGAAGGAAAACCGAAACTCACGCCCATTGAATTTTGTAATGCATGCCCAAGCAGAAGGGAAATCGTTACAGTTCTCAATCATGCACATTCATCCTTATATTTAGAAAAATGAAGTTCAACATAGCAACATTCAAATTCAATCACGTCATCATGAAAAGTAAACAATTGAGGTGATTCATTGAACCCATGGTTGATCCATAAACAAGTTTTCCTTCCTGTACTCCCATAATCAAAATGATAAATGTAGCTATGAAAATTAATAGGGGCAAGGAAAGATAGAACCTAGATGTTGTCACATGGAGGTGGCAGTGTTTGACAGTTGAGAGCGAGCACTACATCATTGATCATCGTATTGGCAACCTCGAATGGAGGGACTAGATGGTGCAACATTTCTATTCTTGGTTATGCAAAGGGCTGGGAGGACGGGGCAACAAGCACCTCTTCCAAGCTACCAATGGGACTTATAGTCCCTATCGACTGTTCTTCAAGGAAAAACACTTCATCATGTGGGTCTTCTGTAGTCCATGGCTCTACTTGATTGCTATCTTCAAGGGGCAACACGTTGTCCCATCTTCTTTCCCTGGTGTTGACCTCAATTTCATTATGTCCAATGTCATAGGATGATGACATGGACAAATCTGTCCTATTGCAACCCTCTGAACATGTAAGAGGATCAACAATGGGCAATGCGGCCAGACTCCCAGTTGTATCTTGCAATTGACCAAGCATGTCATGTGTGTTGGCAGCCATCAAAACACCTCCGCCTTTATCTTCTTCTTTTTGCATTTCATGTGTCTCATCAGGATGTTCAATCATTTCTTCTTGGTCACTATCATTGTAAATGTAGAAGGATCCCCTTTCCCATTCTAGAGGTTCCAACGTTTCACCAACGAGCGGTTCAGGTGGTATGTCTTCATCGCTACTAACCTCTGGGATGTACACTTCCTCCATGCGGGTATACCTCCGTAGTACAACTACCAGTGGAAAGAAGTCATCAATTGATGTAACCTCATCAAGGGGACCAAAATCTACTATGCAATTTCCCTCCAAAGACCCCCCATTTAGCCTATCGTCCATGGTGCACAAATGCTCTTCAAGAGGAAGAAATTCTTGATGACTGGTGGACAAAATTCCTGTTTGATCTACTTCATCACTCAGAAACTCAAGACTGTATTGTTGTCCCTCTTTTATTGTTGTCCTAACATCCTCTTGAGGCCTTCCTTCAGCTGAGTTGTAACTCGATTCAGGTTCTTGGATTTCTTGTTCAATCCTGAAAGCAGCTGTAGGAGGCAAGGCACTTGACTGCACCATTTGTTCTTTGACTTGTTCAATGGCCTTTTGGCATAGTTCACATGTGAACTCTGAGTATGATGAATCATGGAGCCTACACTAATTCGGGAGTAACAACACCTCCAGATCCACTTGATATCTTAGTTTGGACCAATCCCTTGCTATTCTTGAGACGAGTTGGCTGTATCTTTCCACTATTGGGTCCTCATCATCACTTGGGAAGGAAGCTTGGTAATAGACAGCCACGACATGCAATTGGTCCCACTCCTCCAAATCTTCATTTTTGGATGCTTGATCGCTGTCATTGTAGATGGAGAGGTCGTCTAATTTGATTTCGCTTATGCCTTCATCATCATTTTCTGCTGCTCCAAAGCTGTCAACTTCTTCCTCTTTCTGATTTTCAACATCTTCATTGGTTTCCCTAGCATACACTATTGCAAACTTTGCTGACCCATCCTCAACTGCCAACGGTTCTTCTTCCTGAGTGGAGGACTACCCTTTATTGATGGAGGGAAAGTCTTCTGAATTAGTTACAATCAAATTTTCATCAAGGCACTTTGTTGTCCCAAGACTTTCATCCTCTTCCTCTTAACTTTCAACTTCAGTGTTTGTTGTCCCAACATCTATTTCTGTGAAGTTTCTTGGTCCAACTTGAAGGTGTTGTCCTCTAGATGTTGATAAATTTCCCACCTCATGGGATGACTTCTCTCCATTGGGAGTCAGCTGCTCTAACTTGCCCAAAAAACCCTTGACTTGAGTGATGATATTTGCACATGATGAACAAGTGAATTCTGAATGTGATGCATTGTGGAATCTGCACCAACTTGACATTAGTAGATCTTCCAATCTTAATCCATCCTTGCTACTCAAATGCTCTTAGATCAGCTCCTTGAATGCCTTAGCTGCCATGTTAGTCATTTCCTTTTTCGGATCTTCAGGAGCCAAGGGCTGGTATATTTCCCAAAAGGGAATTTCTCGTTGCAAGAATCTTTCAATTCTGTCCAAGAATGTCGAAAACCCCAATTCATTATGCCTGTGAGTGCAATGGATCCTGCACTTATCTGCCAATGCAAATTGTTGCAATGGTCTCCTCAATCTTCTATTCAAATCTGCATGTAGCTGAGTGATGCTGATTTGCATGTGCTGCTCCATTTCAACTCAGCTTTTGTTTGCCTTCAGAATTTTCTGATTTTAAGCTCCAACATTAAAACATATCTCCTTATCTCATATTTCTTCTTGAAAGTTCTCTTTTCAACTCCCAAATTTCAACTTTGTAGCCTCAACATGCTAGCCCTCCTTCTAGCGCCAATTCTGTTGATGCGTGTTTTATGCACTTCTCAACACAGGTAATGCATAGGTGCATCACCTCTCTTGAAAGCCAATCTTCCACAATCAGATTGCAGAACACTATCCCAGGGTCTCTAATGTTAGGTATTGATAGTGCTTGGAATACCTCAGTTGATTCATGTGATTTGTTGGAATCACAAGGCGGACTTACAGATGAGTTACAAAGCATGGGAAGTTGGGTCTGCAAATGGAGTTCTTAGGATGTAGAAATTGTTGCTTAGCTGCTGTAGGTTCAAAATAATAGTCTAGAACTCACAATTCAACTTCAGATTTGGCTTTACAATGTGTAATGAACCTTAGGTTAGGTTACTTATTAAAAAAAAGGAAAAATGGAAGGGAAGAGAGGAAGTTCCTAGACTTGAAATTGTGAATGAATAGTGATCATGGAGGCTGCTACAGTAGACAAACTGCCTAAAATGGGTTTTTCTTGGCCAAGAGGAACCTACAGTTACACAAAACTAGTGAAATCTTCTAAGGACTGCAGATTTTTAGATTGCATACACATATCATGAACATGCAATTGAACTAAGTTGTAGCAATAAAGTAAGGAAGCTCAGACTAGCTTAACAAAGTGATTCATCATCAACAAACCACAAAAAACATGAGCTATAAATTCATCAAATATAGTAACAACAAACACCATCATCACTTCCATTCAAGAAACTAACAACTAAACTAATAGTGAAGTAGAACCATGCATGCATAATGAAGAAACACAAGAGAAACATTCATAAATCATGCAATGTAGCTCTCTATTGCTCCAAAATACCTTTACACCAGCTCTCCAACCATTTACAAATGAGGGGGGGACACCTATTTATAGTTTTCCAAAGCCCAAATGAATGGCTAGAATTGAATTACATTGTGTGGGTTAGATTTGATTGCACTAGGGCTTCACCTACCCCTCATTATATAGCAATTAAAAAATACATTCCTTTTCTTTTCTCTATTTTGTCCTATAGTGGCCAATCACTATAACAATTTTGTCTTCTAGTTAATTGCCCTTTTTCTGTAGCTAAAACTGTTCAAAAGCTACTTTTTACTTGATGTGTTCACAACATCCCTCAATCAATCAAGTACACCTTGTTTGCAGATTTGCATCGTTGTTAAAAGGATTAGATGATCTGATGAGACAGCTCCTGACGGACCGTGATTGTTTGTTTGGAGGGAGGAAACAACTGCTTCCTCCCACCACCTTCAAGGCCACCCTTTGCAATTATTTCATTGACTTCCTTGACATAGGCTTCCTTCTAATTTCAACTCTATTGATGGGGGCTAGGGGAAGAGGCAAGTATAAATGAGTGGTTAGAGGAGAAATGTGCATTTTCCTTGTTCAACCCTCTCAATGGGACTCCCCAATGGACCTTCGGTAGGTTTCTTGAATCTTGCATATATATAGTGTCGTAAGTGCTTTCATACACAAATCAAGACAAACATTAGTCAAATCTTGCAAACTACTTGTTAGATCCATCCATGCATCATCAAAATATCATAATATTCATATTTGGAGCTCACTTGGACCATAAACATAAATGTGGGTTCAGGGGTGCAGACGCAATAGGGTAGAAGGATGATAGACAATAAATGGTGGGCGATAGATGGCGGGCAGATGTCGGACGGACGGTGATGGACGATAGATAGATGGTGGATGGGCGGAGGGATGACGAACGGACAACAGACGATGGGCGGAGGGACGACAAACGAAAGGTGGACGACGGGCGGAGGGATGACAAGCAACCGATGGACGACAAAGGAGAGACGACAGCCTGAAAGGGAAGTTCCCATGGACGGAAACGAAGGGACGACAACCTGAAAGGGAAGTTTCCATAGATGACAATGGAGGGACGGTGGTTTGAAAGGGAAGTTCCCATGAACAACAATGGAGGGACTATGGCCCGAAAGAGAAGTTCCCAAACGACCACAGATGGACAGCGGCCCGAAAGGAAAGTTCCCAAATGGCCACGAAGGGATGGTGGCCTGAAAGGTAAGTTCCCAAAAGGCCATGGAGGGATGGTGACCCAAAAGGAAAGTTCCCAAATGGCCCCGAAGGGATGGCGGCCTGAAAGGGAAGTTCCCAAATGGCCACGGAGGGACGGTGACCTGAAAGGAAAGTTCTGCAACTTCACAAAACTTAGTAAATTTGATACTTTTCAATTTTAGTGCATGGGAAAAGGGGTGGAAAGAGTGCCAAGACATATTTCCTTAATATTTGACTCAATTTGAAAAATGTGAAAATTTGGAAGGGGGAAGCCGGAGTGTTGTCCTCCTTTTAAAACAACAATGAGCACACGATGGCCCAACATGAAAGTTTCAACAGTGACGAAGGGACGACGACCTGACATGAAAGTTCTGACGGTGATGGAGGGATGACGACTCGAAAGGGAAGTTCTCAAATGGCCACAGAGGGACACTGACCAAAAAGGGAAGTTCTGTGATGTCTAAACACATGGAAAATTTGATCCAAACCCCTTTAGGCATGTGAAGTCACTCATTTCATGGTCCCTAGATGATGAAATATTGAAGTTTGCACCCATTCCGGAAATGTGGAGATTTGGAAGGGGGAAGCCAGAGGGTTGCCACTCTTTTAAAATGGCAATGAGCACACGACGACTCGACATGAAAGTTCTGACGATGACGAAGGGACGACGACCTGACATGAAAGTTACGACGGTGACAGAGGGACAATGACCTGACATGAAAGTTTGAACGATGACAGAGGGATGGCGATTCAACATGAAAGTTTTGATGGCAACAGAGGGACAACAGCCTGACATGAAAGTTTCAATAATGATGGAGGGACGACGGCCCGACATGAAAGTTCTGACAGAAACAGAGGGATGGCGACCCGATATGAAAGTTTCACAACTTCCTAAAACTTAATGAAACCTTGGCATCACAAAAAAATCCCAAATCCATAGGCAACTTGTCCCCAAAGTAGAAAAATGAAGGAAAAAGCGAATCAAGTGATCAGGGACTAAGTCATCAGGAACAAGGAAAAAGGTAGAAAAAGGAAGGGGGGACCTTGTTTCTCCCCAGATTTGAATGCCCCAAGTAAAATGAAGGGCATGGAGCAACGTTTATAGGCCAATTTTCATTAATGGCATGCATTGATTTCTTGGTACGATAGACCTGGGTCAAGTGAGATGCGGGAACCCACGCTTGTTTGGATGCTTGTTCAAGGCTCAAACGGAGAAATTAAGTGCATATCCCACCATGTGGGTGGAATTTGGGTGTAAGTCACTACTTAGTAGTCAAACATGAGCGACGACCCGCAGCTATGGGTCTGCGAGGCTTGAAGGACGTCGGGGCACTGGATGCAGGGAAACCCATAGGGGCATTTCCACGCAAGCAAAAGACTTGGAAAATTTTAGGTAGGTGAATCTGGTCAAGGGAAAGCTGATCATTCTAAGGCATGTGACCCACTTGTACTCAAGGATAGGGGCACGTAAAATGAGGCAGGAGCAAACTGACTCGATAAGAGCAAAAAGAGGGGGTCCCTGCCTTCGACAAGGCGTGCGTGCAAAACATGCACAACATGATAAAAATAGGAAAAAGTGCATGGATAAAATGATAAAACTCCTCAATACATTTCCAATGCCACAAGAATTATGAAAATTAGAGATTGTGGAAAAATGTTATGAGCTTTGGAGCCAAAAATGAAGATTTGACTTCAAACAGTAATAAATGCCTTCAAACAACAAACTTTTGGAAAATAACATGTATCTTGTTTTAAAAAATATGGCCTCATGGATTGCAATTTATGATTGTTTGAAAAAAACTCCCAATTTGGGACCTTGGGATTTAGCCCTTGGGTGTCCCATGTGATCATAGATTAAGAAAATTGTTTAAATAAAAGCATTGTCACCTTACCGCCAACAGAGTAGCAAATGGGAGGTGGGTGAGCAGTGATCCTAAGCCACATTTCTTGGGGCATAAGCTCTCACTAAGGCAAGACTAGGGGCACAAAGCTCCCCATGACCTATGTCTTTTCCCTTACCAACATATGCCAAATAATAAACTATCAGTCTAAAACATTATTGGGTGAAAATAAAAATTTTAAAACCAAACTTTATAAAACCTAGAATATGTAATAAATTTGTATCGATAGTGACCAACATTTAATATAAATTAAAACAAAAAATTATTAAAACCTATGGTCTAAATAAAACTATACCCCAACAATGACAAAATGAAAGGTACACAAAAGTATGACAAAATGATAGACCATGTAGAAACTATACCTTACAACATAGAAGATGCCAATTCACACAAAATATTTTTCCCAACCACAAACCTACAGATGCTGATGAAATTGTAGGATTTTTATAGTAGGTATAAGTATCAATTTTGGTTCATAACTAACCTGGTAAATAGCTCAATTTCCCTCCACCTATGGGTGGGGGAGATATTAGGGCCTTGCCACCCTGGGGTGGGTGAGAGGCCTCTTCTATTCGCCCCCCCCAACCCCTAGTTCCTCATGGATCCTTACGACCATATGATGACTAATTTTTGTTGCCTAATGTCCCCAAACAAAATGTTTAAAATTGATAAATTGACAGTCAATCCTTAGGTTCTTAGGCCTTCTAGATACAATGAAAGGGTCTATTTTAGCCTAGAGTGCTTCAAAAATTTAGCTACCTCTAAGATTTGACAATTGAAACCCTTCTTGAACCCTTGTAGATCAGTCAAAACATAACAAAAATTGACTAAACGAAAGGAAAACCTGACTTTCTCTAACACCTTGGATTCAATGGTAAGGTCCTTAAAACCCCAATTCATACCTAGCAAAAAATCATGCTAAGATTGGTCCCTCAAAATTGGGAAGAAGTTTGTACCATTGAAGCTTTGATACCATGTAAGAGTTTATGGTGAATTCCTCAACACCCTGAAATCACCTACAAAACAACAATAACTTTCAAAAGAGAGAAATGGTGGACATATCATGCTATGATTATGGATGCAAGATTTCCAAATTGAATATGACAATGCACATATGATGCCTTAGTTATAAAGGTAAGATGTGAAATAGGATTAGACAAGATCTTGACATGTGTCTTAATCTTGTATAATGAGACAAATACCTCAACAAATATTAAATGACTTAGGATTAGACAAGATCTTGAAATGTGTCTTAATCTTGTATAGTGAGACAAATACCTCAACAAATATTAAATGACTTAGGATTAGACAAGATCTTGAAATGTGTCTTAATCTTGTATAGTGAGACAAATATCTCAACAAATATTAAATGACTTAGGACACACTTTAAATACCAAAACATAAGATAATATCTAGTGAAAACTAACAATAACTAGAAATATTCCCTCCTAAGACTTAAGTGGACTTAACATGTAAATATGATCTAGATAGATAAAACACCTATTTACATCAACATACCTAAAGTGAAAAAGTTTAACCATCTTTCACCAATAATTATGGGGCAAAGAGCCAAAGCTAATAAATCCACTCTCAAGGGGGTGAAGTGATGACTAATACAAGGAGTATGGTTTCACATTCCTTTAATTGTATTTTTATATGTTAACATTTTTCTTTTACCATATTTTTGTTTTAGATTATAGTATGTACCAAAAGTTGATGAAGGTTAATTATAATAACAAACAATAAATTATATTCATATGCATAAAAATAATATAAATGAAATTTGCATAAAATTTAGCCTAGATCAATCAAAATACATGCAAACCTCAAAAGATCAAGTGTATTTTGTTGATGTGTTGATAGTTTGGATGTGGTTGCTCATGATTTCAATAGCATAATGATATGATCAAGATAATTCAATATAAATTGGGTAACATAACAGTAGCATAAGATTGGATATTACAAATGGGATGGAAGACCTCTCATTTATAGAATTTTCATAAGAGAAATCAAGGGCTAAGATACATTGAGTGATGGATGGTTAGAATTGAATGAGGTTTAGGGTTTGTATTAAAGTTGTAGTCATGTGACAAGTGTCACATGAGGGAATATGACTAGGTTTAGGATGTGCATTAAGGCGATATCCTTCTGTGGATGTTGAGGATTAAGAGGTGTGATATTAAGTGAAGGAATGAGATGGAAATTTAGTTTAACTTTTGGAAAGTGTCTGGACTTAATGAATCTAGAGAAGGGCTTAGTTAGACATGTGAAGGAACACTTGTCACATGAGGAAAAATTTAGATTATGAATTTAACATTTTTCTTTTACCAATATTTTTATTTTAGACTATAGTATGCACCTTGATGAAGGTTACTTATAATAGTAAAGAGTGAATTATATTTGTATGCGTGCAAATGATATAAATGAAATTTACATAAAATCTAACCTAGATAAATCCAAATACATGCAAACTTCAAAAGATCAAGTGTAGTTTGTTGATGTGTTGATAGATTGGATATTGCTCATGATTTTAATAGCATAATGATATGATGAAGATAATTCAATAGAAATTGGGTAGCATAACATTAACATAAGATTGGATATTACAAATGGGATGGAAGACCTCTCATTTATAAAATTTTCATGAGAGAAATCAAGGGCTAAGATGCATTGAGCGATGGATGGTTAGGATTGAATGAGGGTTGGAGTTTGGATCAAAATTGTAGTCATGTGACAAGTGTCACATGAGAGAATAGGGCTAGGTTTAGGATGTGCATTAGGGCAACATTCTTATCTATATGTCTAGGATTAAGAGGTGTGATATTAAATGAAGGGATGAGATGGAAAGTTAGTTTAACTTTTGGGAAGTTTCTAGGCTTAATGAATCTAGACAATGGCTTAGTTAGACATGTGAAGGTAACACTTGCCACCTGAAGACAAATTTAGATTATGATCCATGTGAACAAGATGGAGAGCTAGGATTAAATAGATAAGTATAAGGGATAAAGGTGAATTGAATAATGGAGGAAAAGGATAATGAATATTAATTAGCTTAAATTAATTAATTAATTTAGTTGGAGGATTTGGGGATAAACATAATGGATAAATTAATTTAATAAATAATGAATATTTATTTAATTAATGGCTAGGATAAAGTGGGATAAGGGTGATGGGATAAATAAATAAACTAAATAAATATTATTTATTTATTTAATGGCTCATGATAGACTAAAATTAGGCATGGTTGGGTAAGGTCATATTTTAGGTGTTTACATTTTTCTCTTCTTTGAGATAATGTTGTAATTAAGAGAAGTAATATTATTTTAAAAAAGAATAAAACATAGAGGGTAGGCAAGGGATAAGGACTAATGACATGATGCACCGATCACTAGCAAAGATGAGGAAGGATGACGAGGAGGTAGTGGTATGCCCCCTTGAGAGGACATGCAGGTTCAAAGGAAATGGGCGTACTCTTGAAATGGATGGGAGGACTAGAAGATAAATGGTAAGAATATAAAGATAATGATGATGAAGATATGGATGGAGAGGGAGGATGGATGATCATCCATATTTTCTCTATCCTTTTTCCATTCATTTTCTAGTCCTCCCATTTATTTCAAGAGCACATATGTGTTCTTTGAACCCACATGTCCTCTCAAGAGGGCATACCACTACTTCCCCATCATCCTTCCTCATTCTTGCTAGTGATTTGGGTATCATTCCACTAGTCCTTATCCCTTGCCTACCCACTATGTTTTATTCTTCTTTGAAATGATGTTATTTCTCTTAGTTGCAATATCATTTCAAAAAGGGGTAAAATATAGATACCTGAAATATGATCTTAGCCTAATCACACTTGACTTTACCTATCTGAATATTCAATTAAATATATTATTATTTATTTAATTAATTTAATCATGTCCCCTATCCCATATTTAATTAAATAAATATTTACTATTTATTTAATTAATTTATCTATTACCCTTATCCACCAACTTTAATTAAATAAATTTTATATATTTATTTAATTAAGTCTAGCTTTATTCTCAAATCCTCCAACTAAATTAATTACCATTACCTTTTTTCTCTATTATTTAATTCCCTCTTATCCTAAATCCTTATCTATTTAATCCTAGCCATTAAACTTGTTCACATAGATCATAATATAAATTTTTCCTCATGTGATAAGTGTCCCCTTCACATGTCCAACTAACACCTTGTCTAGATTCATTGAACCTAGACACTTTCCAAAAGTCAAAGTAACTTTGCATCTCATTCCTCAATTTAATATCTCAACTCTTAATCTTAGCCATCCACAAAAAGGTTGTTGTCCTAATCCTAATCATAAACCTAGCCTTATTCCCACATGTGACACTTGTCATATTCCTACAACTTTGATCCAAGTCATAGTCCTCATTCAATCCTAGCTATCCATCAGCCAATGCATCTTGGCCCTTGATTTCTCTCATGATTTTTTTCTAAATGAGATGTCTTCCATTCCATTTGTAAGATATCTACACATATGCTATCGTTATACTACCCAAAGTTTTATCGAATCATCTTTGATCAGCTATTGTAATAATGAGCAACCACATTCAAGCTATCAACACATTAACATACTACACTTGATCTTTTGAGGTTTGCATGTATTTGGTTTGATTTAGCTTAAATTTTATGCATATTTCATTTATATCATTTTACATGCATACAATATTATTACAACTCCTCTTCTTAGTTTTCTATAATTTGCACTTCTATAAAGTGGATTGAACAATTGCCCAGTCTAAATACTAATTTATAGTCATATATATATATATATATATTAATTAAGCATATAAGATATCATTACTAATTTTCTTTCTAAAGGATTTTAAGTAATATCCTTAAGATAAATACATGTGTTTCACCTATCAGGATTTCTCATTAGAGAGGTTATTTCACTAACCTTAATTTTCCAACATCTTTATGCATATTATTTGACCCACAATAATATTAAATCTACACTAATCTTAATAATTTCTTATATTGCTCAAAATCTATTTAATTTAGCTTCTACATTTCAACTAGAATAAATATGTATAACATTATCATGATCGACCCATCATAATATTTAGTTCTTCATATAACTATTGATTTGGAGAGAGTATATAATTACTGATGAGTTGTTTAAATATAAATACTCTATCTTATTAACAAAATTTATTTTTTATTTAATGGAATAAAATTGAAGAGCTCTAGATAAATTTGATTAGTGACACAAATATAAATGACACTAATACCCCATTGCTATTGACCAAAATTTATCAAGGACTATTCAATATTTGTCAAAAGTGTAGACATTTAAAATTGTCTTGATTGATATTACACATCTGAATTAGATTATTAACACCATTTCATCTTGAATCACCTCTTTTCTAACTATTTAATCAAGTGGTCTAAATTGTTTAATTAAATTTATCATTTTCTCCTATTAATCAAATAATCAATTTTATTGGATTAGTTCATCCCCCTTCATACTAATTTTCATCTCATTTAATTAGATAATGCAAATTATTTAATTAAACTCCTTATGTCTTCCCATTTGATTAAATAATTCTAACTATTTAATTAAACGCCACAAATCTCCCCTTTTGTTAAATAAATAAATTATTTAATGAAAAGCCCTTATTCCTCCAACTTGCACAACTAATTATTTTAAATCTCAAATTAATTAAATAGCTAATTTCTCTCACACTTGCATGAGAATATTCCCATAGAACATCCCTCCTTCATTTACTCCCTTCATTGACTTTCTTTCACACCAAGCCTTAATGGCTCTTACATAAGCCTTAATAGCTCTTATACCAAGCCTTAATGGCTCTTACATAAGACTTAATGGCTCATACACCAAGCCTTAGTGGCTCTTACAGTGAGCCTTAATGGCTCTTACATAAGCCTTTACTCCCTCTTACACAAGCCTTTACTTTTTCTTACACACTCTCTTCCCAAAATATGCTCACACATGTGTGAGCATACATCCTTATAACAACTTGTCACAAGACTAATCATCCTTCAATCCTCTCATCAATTAGCAATCATTGATTGAGCAAATGAATCTCAATTTTTGATTCAACCATTTTCCCTATAAATAGAACTCACTTCTATGAGAAATGGATCTAATTTTTGAAGCAAAGTTATGCTACTCAATTCCATACTTGCTCTCATCCATTTTCACCATTTTAGCTCACATCTTGCATTAATATTCATCCTTCATCCATAATATTGAAGCTTGTTTCATCAAAAATAATAACAACTACCAACTATTAGGTGAGGGAGAGAAACAAAACAAACTAGTGAAAATTACAATGAGCCAAAATATGGCTGCAACTAGAAGTAAAAATAGGCTAATACTTGAGCTAAAACACTTTACATAGATTCACATTGCAACTATTCTAAAGATGATTAACTTGATCCCTAATTTACTAAAGTTGAGCCATGACCATAACATTTTTCTTTGATAAATCTTGAAGTTGTGAACACAAAAAAGAAACCTAAAAAAATATGTTAGAGTAAAGCATTCTAATACAATTTCCTGAAAATAGTTGTTTGAAAACACAAAAATACACCTATGATGATGTAATCCGCAATCACATCATCATGCAAACTAAATCCCAAGACAACTTCTTTCCAATTCACCTTATGATGAAAAATAGTAGGAATTTTTTGAAAGATAACATTCCATTTTTTTTAACAAAAGGACAATCCCAATTTTTTTTTATATTTTTGATACATAAACAAATGGGATAGTTAATTGGCTGAATCATAATGCATCTTAGTCTATCTCCAACCGATAGTTTATGATGTAAAACTTTCTAGGTTAGTAGTTGTGTTTCCACATCAGTTTTGGATTTCCATATTCGTGCACTCATTTTGGTCCACTTCTTGGCACTAAATTTGTATTTCCATTTATGATTGATATGAGGAATGATCTTCCAATGAGACAAGGAATGCAATAGATTTTCTTTAGTGGGAGAGAATTAAAATGAGAAGAAGATAGCTATCTCTAATATTTTAAAAAATTGCATTCCTTGGGTGTACAAATTTTCATAGATAACTCAAGAGGAACTAATGATTGAACAAATATCAAAAATTCTTTGTACTTGACGTTCAACCCATACTGCTCTTTGATTTTTAGCAATGAAGCCCATTCAAAGTTATTAAAACCTCACATGTCTTTAAATTATTGAATACCTTTCTTATATAGGTAATAAGCATGTTTAGGAAAACAAATTGTAAGTGGTTGATTATGGTAATTAACAAGTTTATTCCACTAGATAGATGAAGAAGCAAAGTTGAAACCATGTTGCAGTGAGGAATCATTCCACTATAGAAATTGACAAACCTACTGCTAAGCTGTCTAAATAGATTATAAAGGAAAGGAGGCCTTAATTTTGAAAAGGGGGACATAATAATTTTATCAAACCAATTGATTGACTACCATTTTTATTTGTTGCAGCTTGAAAATTTTGGTTATGAACAAGGATTTTCCATGGTTCATCCCCTATAGCTGCTCTAATAATCCACTTCTCAGACAGACACAACCTTTGATTTTTGGGGTCAATGATTCCTAAGCCACCCTTATGTTTTAGTTGAATGCAATGAGACCAAGAATAAGCAATAAAACCGATATTTCCATCTCATTTGGACCAAAGAATTTTCCTAATTAGTTTGTTCAAATCTTCATATTTTTCTTAGAAGGCATCCAACAAGATGACAAGTAAACATGGGTAAAAATATTTTTTTATTAGCAACTTTAAATTTACCAGCCAATGATAATAATCTATCGCCCCAATTAAATAGCCTATCTTTAAATCTATTTAGTAACCAGCTCCAAATGTTAGAAAGATAAATCCCTACACCAAAAGGAATGCCAAGATATCTAGTAATCTCCCCATGTTTAATTTTTCTCCACTCTTTAGGAATCCACTTAGGAATAGGCCTAGATTGAGACATCATAAATTCAATCTTGTTGTGAGCTAGCTGTGATCCAAGAATGGAACAATATAAATTTAGGATACCAAAGTGTTCTTTAACTCTTCTTCATAATTTTGCAAAAACAACATACTGTCATTAGAAAAATGAGAGTTAATAACAACCTTATCTTGTGGAATAGAAATCCCTTTTACAAAATTCAATTGGTTATAGTTTTGAAGCATATATCCCAAAGCATCAGTTGCAAGCACATATAAAAAAGGTGATAAATGACATCCTTGCCTTATGGACTATTGTAATTCAATTGATTATGTCAAAGAGTTATGAATCACAAATTGAGCATTAACATCTTGGAACAACATATGAACATGTTTTAGCCAGAAACCAACCAATGAAGTATTTTGAGAATGAAATGCCAATGAATTTTGTCATATCAAAGTCTAAGTTGACTGTTGGACCCATTCAAGAGCATTAGATTTTTCCAAAATAAATGTATTCTTTGGTAAATCCTGTTTGTTGAGTGAATGAGATTAAAGGATGTTTTTATATCTCAAAGAAAATAAATTTATACAAAAATATATCTACATATAAATTTATGTATTATGTAAATTTTTCCTTTATAATATATTACATAAGCTATATTTCAAGAAAGTAAAATAAATTATATTAAATGATGCTTTTATATTTCAAGAAAGTAAAATAAATTATATTAAATGATGCTTTTATTTTTTTACAATTTGATTATTATGATTAATAAATTGCAATCAATATGTAATTTTGTATTTTTTTCTCCAAAATAATCAAAAGTGAAACACATTATTATATTTAAACTAGATTCCAATTGAAAAAGAGAGATATTATCAAAATATAATACAAACAATAAAAAAAATACTATGTCCATTCATTTTGTTCTCTAGAGAGAAAAAAGCTAACATAAAATGCCAATTAAATTAAGAGCCCTATAATTGTATGAATGCTAAGATATAAATGAGTACATAGTAAGGGAAAGGGGCCTATAGTGGGTATAAAAGTAGGTATGAGTGGGCCCCATAGTAGGTAGACTTGATATCCAAAAAACTTACACTTAATATTCAATTGCAAAACACTTTAATCCATAAATTACACAAATTAACACATGATGTGATGCCACATCAGCACACCAAGAATACATGACGTAGTGGCCCACTATCGGTCTCACTTTTTTTTTGGGCCTTTTTGGATAGCTTGACAAAAAGCATGCTGATGTGGCATCATATTTGATGATGTGGCCTTGAAACCAATTTTTTATAAGCAGGGGACTTGCCAAATAAGCTGTTGTACTAATTTGGGAGTGATTTGAAATTTTCACATAGGACTTTGAGAAGCCCAAAGTTAAGGTGACCCACTATAGGCCTCTCCCCCTTAAAGGATCATCTGGAGTGTAGGTTAAGTTTCTTTAAATATGTCTTAGCATCTAAAGTTATGCTTCATGGAAGTTAAAAAGTTGATCAATTGACCTTAATTTAATGGTTTAGTTAAATTCTCATTGAATGTAAAAATCTAGACTTTTAAAAGATGGAATTGGGATCATATTTTAAATAAGATCATTTAAAATATTTTCTTAATAATAAAATTTATTATATAAAAATTTGAAAGAAGAACCTAGACGACATTCTAACATCAAATTAAGATTTTCTCTTTAAAAGTATTTGAGTGGGATTCGGTGAGTGGGGGACAAGGGTGTTTATGTGTGGTCAAAGTTCCATATTTTCTTGAACAAATTACTTTGACTGATTTCTGCCCACTTACAAAATCATTAGGTAAGTGAAACGATCTATGCACTTAAAACGAACTTTATTCAGTCAAACAAGTAGCAATGATTTGTGAAGAAATTTCAGTTATGCTAATTGACCGCCCTTTATTCTTCCCATGCATTTATTAATTTTCTTTATAGTTAGTTATATGCCATTACATGTGAGTCCAAATTCATGATTGATACTTAAAATCTAAATACTACTTTATTCAACCTAAGTATTTATGGACTCTTGTAAGGGAATAAAATCCATTTTTGGTTATATAAAAAATACATATTTATTTGATTTAGATTAATTAAAGTTGAATTGATTATTATTATATAATTTAATATAAAATTATATGTGAGAGTTGATTAAAATAAATATGTGGGCATTTAGTTCCAATTTTGATATAGATGTTTGTAGATATAATTTTGAGATGTTAAAGATTCATTCATAGCTATCTTAAATTCTTATTTTTTGTTGTATTTTTGAGAATTTGACTATGCATTATTTGGGTCAAATCCATGACTATATTGTAGCTATAATGGTTGCATCACTACAATCAAACTCATGAAAAACATTAGGGGCAATATCTACCACTCTAATTGGTTGCATACATAGGAGACAAGGAATTGGATGGAAGGATAAAATTGATAAGTGTGCAATTGTATGATAAAATAAATATGTTGGTACATCTAGTTCTAATTTTGATATAGATATGTTTGTCTATAATTTTGAGATGTTAAAGATTCATTCATAACCACTTTGAATTTTTCTCTTTTCTTTCTTTCTTTGACTATGTATTATTTGAGGTCAAATCCATGAATATATTGTAACTATTATGGTTGTGTGTGTGGGAAATGTTAGTATCAAAATAAGATAACAAAAACACACCAATGCAACTTTAAACTAAAGAAAGCTAAATAGAATGAAATCAAAGAAATCAAACAGAGCTTCTTCATAATTGTTCCATTGTCCTCTATCTCTAGTAATTCGCTTGAAGCTGCTGTTCTCAGATTGTATAAGCAAAGCTTCTCAGAATGACAATCTGTAGAACGAGTATGCAAAAGGAGAGTACTTCTCTATCCTATATGCTGGTGGAGTGAAATGTTGGTATACAGATATACACAGGGGTTGTGGATTATGAATGCTATTGAAACTATGATATGAGGTTGATAGGCTATGATATGGAATGCTGATATGCTAGGCTATGCTATGCTAAAATCTAGAATGCTATGAATGCTAAAAGGCTGTGTTATTGCAGATTTGGCTATAGTTTTCCCGTACAAAAGCTTCTTTTTCCTTTTTTTCAAAGACCCGATAGTCCTTTTTATAGCTTTTTGTAGGAAATAGCGTGGCTAGCAAAGATCAATGGCTGTGAGATTGTCTGGTAAATTTGAATGGAGAGAGATGGAGAGGTTGAGAGGAAGATGGAAGATGTTGGGAGGTTGGAGAGAAGAATGGAGGTTTGTCTTCAACCCATGGGAACAACTTTGCTCAGAAATAGAGAAATTTATTGATTTTCTGTTTTGAAGTTGTTTCACGGTTGTTGCAGATAATCCAAATTAAATAAATAAATTTATTTAATTTTATGTGAGTTTGTTATTTGATTTTAGGACTATAGAAAACTCAATTAAATGTTTGAGATATTTAATTGTGAATAGACTTTAGAAGAATTAATTAAATATTTGGAATATTTAATTGTGAATTAAATTTAGAGGATTTTTAGAATAGAATAATATTTAATCTTTATTTGAATTAAGAATTCAAGCCAAGATTATATGATAATTAATATAAATAAATCATAATGTTTATTTAATTAATTAAGAAATGGATAAGAAAAGTGATTAAATAAACTTATTTATTTAATCGAAATGAAAGAATGAACAATATAAATAAATTATTTAAATTCATTTATACACAGATTGAATTAAGAGATTTAATTAAATATTAAAAATATTTAATTAATTACCAGACTATTGTGATGTGACCATTTTTAGGTGTATACATTTTGCCCCTCTTTGAAGTGATGTGTTTTACGCATTGCTCAAAGAATTTTAAAATTTGCCCCAAATGTTGATTGTCGAATGTTGATAGGTATATGCCCCCTCGGATGATGAATCGATAAGATTTTGATTTTTGTGAATTTTTTTGAATTTTTAGATTTGTTGGAATTTTTCGATTTTTATGATTTTTAAGATGTTGATTCATCGTTTGAAAATTATGATTGGTTGCATATTGCATTGCCCTGATTTGATGATGTTTGTCTGATAAATTTTTTCCCAAGGTTGTTGGAAAACAAATAGTAGCTGATAAATTTGCTTTCAAGTTAATGAAAAACAAATAGTTATTTGATAAGTTTGCTTCTAAGGTTGTTAAAAACAAACAAGATTTTGATAAATTCACTTTTCATGATGATGAAAAATAAATAGTTTGTTGATAAGTTTGCTTCTAAGGTTGTTAAAAACAAACATGATTTTGATAAATGTGCTTTTCATGATGATGAAAAACAAATAGTTTTGTTGATAAGTTTGCTTCTAAAGTTGTTAAAAACAAACAGGATTTTGATAAATTTGCTTTCCATGATGATGAAAAACAAATAGTTTGTTGATAAGTTTGCTTCTAAAGTTGTTAAAAACAAACAGGATTTTGATAAATTTTCTTTCCATGATGATGAAAAACAAATTTAGTTTGTTGATAAGTTCGCTTCTAAAGTTGTTAAAAACAAACAGGATTTTGATAAATTTGATATTCATATTGATTGATTTGTCTTGATGATTTGATATTGATTTTTCTTTGACTTGATGATTCTTCCAATTCAATAGGAGAGATTGAGAGTCTTGTAGTTACGGGAGCGATTCCCAAAGACATGGAGGTTGATTCCATAGCTTGTACAGGCAGATAGAGATGTGGTCGAGGTATGCAGACTGACCTCGAGGTGGATCAGGGGTAGGTGAATCAGAGGTAGGTGGGACAGAGCCAAGACCAGCAACATCAAAGGATAGCACTCGTAATGCTTTTTGCATGATGTCTTATATGTATTATTGATACTCTATTGAGACATTTGTATGTATACTGATATGGTCCCATTTTTGATGATGTTATGTCATGCATAGTTGACATCTTTGTATATTTGACATTCATTTTTGAGATATATGATATGCAACAATGATTTGTTTGTGCGATGAGTATGTGTACCTTTATTATGTGATGGGTATCTATTTTATCTATGCATGATGCTTAAGATATGATTTATGATGTGATGTATGATGTATGGAAGCAAACAAAATGATATGTTGTGAAAATGAAAATGCAACGAAAGTGATGTGAGGATTATGATGTACGCTTTATTATTTTTTTATAATTTTTTGATGCAAATATGTATGAAAAATGTATGTGATGATGTTTTTGTGAATGCCAAATATACTTTGTCGTTTATTGGAAAGATATGAAACTTTGATACTTTGCCAGCTTTTGGGAAAATCTATAAATGCCAAATGCAAATTCTAAAATGAATGTAATCTATACTAACCATGCAGGATATTGCCATTCTGAGAGCTTATTTGTGCTTTTTGTGTCATCATAGAGCATTGAAATGTTGAAAGTTAATACAAGCATCAAAGGGTATGTTAGCACCAGTGATGACCTAAGTATTGCTTTCATGAATTTTGATATAACAAGATAATACAAGCATCTAGGTATAATTGAATCAAGATGACCTGAGTATCGCTTGCATAAACAGACAAGAGTTAACCTGTTCCCATGCAAATTCTGAAATGTCATCAATGATACTTAGTAGAGCGTGTCTCGTGACTAATTTGCATAGTACTAATGATTCACTCACAAACAACAGACAAAGAAAAATCATACTCCTTCCTTGCTTTTCTAGTTCAGTACATCATCGATTTTCTCTAAAGATATGATATAAAATCAACCAACAAACAACAGAAAAAGAAAAATCATACTCCTTCCTTGCTTTTCTAGTTCAGTACATCATCGATTTGCTCTAAAGATATGATATAAAATCAACCAACAATTCAAATTTTTCCTAAAGTATTCCAAACATTATTCAGATTAAGATCATCCAACTTGGTTATCAAAATTGATGTTTGTGTTTTGATTAACGTTTTTTGGACCATGTTATTTGATTTCATTGGCATTGAGTGATCGTTTTGATGTTGTGGTTGATTTGATGCGTCAATGTATGTTGTGTTTTGTCAATCCATCATTTGTCCATTTGTGATGTTCTAAAAGCTCGTTGCCCCTCTCTTGTTTAGTTTGTGTCTCTGTCGCCAGTGTAAACACAACCTAAATATTATGGATATGTATAAATTTCATCAAGCCATGATGAAACACAAGGATTCTCATTGCATGATATGGATATGATAGATATGTATAGATGATAGAAATGGATAGATGATACCGTAAAGCGAATGCAAGACATAAGCTAATAGATAGAGGAGCCCATTTTAATCACAAGTAGTTCCTGTTTGCCAAGTTTTCACTACTTGTTTTTATTGCACTTTTGTAGATCATGTGAATTATATATATATATATTTTATAGATTTCTTCATGACTTTTTTTTATTTTTTTGTATTTTTTCAAGACTTTTTCAGATTTTTGTGATTCAGACATAAAAATTCTTCAAATGAATACTATTGATCGGTTCTTCAAATAGGTCCCCTTATGATGTAGATAACTGATATGCCCCAAAACCATATGCTGCAATGATGACAAATGGACCAAGCCAATTTGGTTCAAATTTTCCTTTCTTTTCTCTGTCTTGCTGATTGCGTGGATTTTCTTTCAAGAATAAATCACCTACTTGAAATGTCTATGGTTTAACTCTGTGATTGTAGCTATGGGGCATAACTTGTTGATAACCCTTCAAATGATTAGCTGCATGTTGACGTCTTTCATCTAACAATTCTAGCTCTTGCAGACGAGATACTCAGTAGTCTTCATCATTTATCAGTCCTTTCAGTGAGACCCTAAGCGAAGGTATTTCAACTTCCAATGGTAAGATTGCTTATGCTCCATATACCAAGGCATATGGGGTAGCTCCTGTTGGTGTGTGAATGCTGGTTCTGTATGCCCACAAAGCTGGATTTAACTGGACATGCCAATCATGACCGGCATCATTTACTGTCTTCTTCAAGATCTTCAAGATTGTTTTGTTTGAAGCTTCGGCTTGACCATTTCCTTGTGGATAGTAAGGTGTAGAGAACCTGTGTTGGATGTGAATTCTTTCACAAATTTCGTCAACATCCTGATTCTTGAAAGGCCTCCCATTATCAGTGATGATAGAATTAGGAATTCCATATCGACAGATGATGTAATTCAAGATAAATGAAGAAATTTGTTTACCGGTCACAGTCGTCAAAGGAACAACTTTGATCCATTTTGTAAAATACTCTGTAGTTGTGATGATAAATTTATGCCCATTTGATGATGAAGGATGAATTTTTCCAACAAGATCTAATCCCCACTGAGAAAAAGGCCATGCCAGAGTGAAAGGATGTAGTTCCTGTGCAGGTGCATGAATAAGATTCCTATGGATCTGGCATTTAGAACACTTCTTGACAAAAGTAAAAGATTCTCTCTCCATGGTAGGCCAATAATATCCCATTCTAACAAGTTTCTTGGCTAAGGTTAAACCACTTGAATGAGTTCCACAAATACCACCATGAACCTCTTATAAGGCTTTTTCAAATTCGTCACATTCAAGACATCGAAGTAGTGTACCATCAAGACCACGTCGGTAAAGGATATTGGCAATCAAGGTATAATGGGATGATTGGCGTATGAAATTCCTTTTTTGGTTTTGGGATAAGTTTGGAGGTAAGATGTTATTTTTCAGGTAGGTATAAATCTTGCCATATAAAGGTGAATCAAAACCGGTTAAATGTCATATGACTTGGGTCTCAGGATTATCATAGGCAGGAGAAAACAATTGTTCCACCAAGAATTCATACCGTTTTTTATTTTTTGATAATTGTGACAAGGAAGCAATTGTAGCCATTGCATCTACAACTTTATTATCAATCCTTGGGATTTGTGAAAACTTGATTGCCACAAAATACTTTTTAAAATCATCCACCATGTTCTTGTAAGGTAGCAGCTTATCATCTTTAGTCTGATAATCATCATTGATTTGATTAATGACAAGTTGTGAATCACCGTAGACTTGCAACTCTGTAATCTGCCATTCCAATGCTATCTTCATTCTTGAGAGCAATGTTTCATATTCAACTATGTTATTTGTGTAGGGAAAAATCAATCGATATGATTTTGGAATGGTATGTCCTTCAGGTGTGACAAAAAGAATCACTACCCCCGAGCCATGTTGTGTGTAAGATCCATCAAAGTAAAATGTCCATAATTTCTTAATTGTTGCTGTGAAGACATCTGCAACAGGAAATTCAATGTGCATTGGGTTTTCTTCTTGTAAAGGTGCTTCGGCCAACTAATCTGCTATGAACTGTCCTTTTATAGCTCTTCAATCTACATAGTGAATGTCAAACTCACTTAAGATCATTACCCATTTTGCAAGTCTTCCTGTTAAGGTAGCTTTTCTTAAGAGGCATTTTAGTGGATCGATTTTGGTTATCAACTTAACTGTATGAGCCAAAATATAGTGTCGCAAATTTTGGGAAGCAAACACTACTGCTAGGAAAGATTTTTCAATGAAAGTGTAGTTTAGTTCATGACTTGTTAAAGTTCTGCTGATATAGTATATGGCCCTTTCTTTGCCTATAGAATCCTCTTGTGCTAGTAACGCTCCCAAGGATACTTCTGTTGCTGAAATATAGAGTATGAGTGGCTTTCCTGGAACTGGTGGAATTAGGACTGGTGGATTCATGAGATATTGCTTGATCTGATTAAATGCTACTTCACACTTTTCCTCCCATTTGAATGTGGCATTTTTATGCAATAGATGTGTAAATGGTAAGCTTTTGTCTACCAGTTGAGCTATAAACCTCTTGATGGATTATAGTCGTCCTTGTAGTGATCAGAGCTGACTGATATTTCATGGTGGTGACATGTCCATTATAGCTTGTACTTTTCCTGGATCAACTTCTATGCCCTTTTCTGAAACAATGTATCCCATGAGTTTTCCATATTTAACGCCAAAGACACATTTCTTTGGATTGAGTCGAACATTCAACTTCTCCATTTTGATAAAGATCTTTAACAAGATTTTGAGATGTCCTTCTCTTGTGTTAGATTTGGCAAGGAGATCATCGACGTAATCTTCCATGAATGTATGCATCATATCATGAAAAATTGTTGTCATTGCTCTTTGATAAGTCGCTCCTACATTTTTAAGCCCAAATGGCATTACGTTCCAGCAATAAGTACCCCAAGGGCACGCGAACGCCGTTTTATCTTGATCCTCTGGTGCAATATTTATCTGGTTGTATCCTGAAAATCCATCCATTAATGAATACATTGCATGGCCAACAGTTAAATCAACAATCATATCTATGTTTGGCAAAGGGAAGTCATCTTTGGGACATGCTTTGTTCAAATATCTAAAATCTGTACAAATTCTAATCCTTTCGTCTAGCTTTGAAATAGGTACGATATTGGAGATCCATTCTGCATAGTCAATAGACTGAATGAATCCAACATCTAAAAGCTTCTTTAACTCTTCTTTAACCAATAATGCAACATGTGGATGCATTTTTCTAAGTTTTTGCTTCACAGGTTTTGCCCCTGTGTTTATAGATAGATGATGCATTATCAAATTAGGATCTAACCCTGGCATATCGACATATGACCAAGCAAAATTGATTTGATTCTCCTTCAAGAACTCTGCGAATTTCAGTACTTCTTCCACTATTAATGATGCTGCAAGTTGCAAGATTTTTGGCTGCTCTTTTGTACCTATGTTGATTGATTCTATTGGCTCAATCAAAATAGATCTTTCTTGATAATGTTTGGGAAGAGTGTCAAGTTTCTCATCCTTCAGTGCCTCAAAAAGGTTTTCATCGTCGGATTTTCTCTTTATTTTTCTCTTGTTGTGATCTACAACTACCGTTTTTCAGTTTTCACCGATAGATCCATCTTTTATTTCATTTATTTTGCAGCTAAGAGACTTGACACCCTCCCTATCAAAATCTTGAGTATGAGATTCTTTGATGGAACACTTGTTTTCTTGATTAGATGAACAAAGGAAATTTACAATATCCTCATCATCATGGAATGTAGGGATATGAATAGGTGCATTGTTGTCCCAATCAATAAGTTCCAGATAGACTAAAGGTATGGAATCATTAGGTTGAGTAAGGTCTTGGGCTGTCAAATTCATGATATGATTATCATTTTCATGATGGACAAGGTCTATGATGTTATTCTCCTGTCGATAATCAATCTCGTTAAAATCTGAATCATCCTCACTTGAGTCATTGTCATATCGTGGTTCAAATTCAAGTGATTGTGTTCCCGAGCTTTCTCCTTGTATGAGAATGGGTGCATATTTGTGTATGGTATCAACTTGTTTGTCTCTCCAAAATTCATCATTATATATAGTGTCCCATTCATATTCATTAGAATCAGTATTTGAACTATTCTACAATTGGAAAACTGATTCATAAATTTTTTGTAAAGTGACATCTTCATGGGGTTTATCTGAAATTGATTCTCCATGAATTTGCTGTACTCGCTGTGAAGTTGACTCTTCTGTATCTTTACCATATCCAAGTCCTATTTTATCCTTTGGATGTATTGAAATAGGTTGAATTGGCTCAATGATTCCTTCTTTTCTTTTTCCTATAGGACCATTTCCTTTATAGCCCATTCTTTGCATGATGGTATACCCTTTTCCATATTGTTCGGTAGGTAACTTGATGTGCAAGATAGATTCATCTTCATCTTTGTATAGCCAGCTTAGGATGTCCCTATCTTCAGCTTCTTCCTCGGTAGTGTTATCTTTAATGAATTGTCTATCAAACTTTGTGATTGGCACAAAAGTTTGGGATGTAGAGGCTGTTGCGATCTTTTGATTTGATAGGGTTGGTTGACCATGTGACCTCAGAGGAGGTAAGCTAGAAAGGGATAGCGAATATTCGCCTACTCCTTTGTCTTTTAAATGTAGCTTGGTGTTAAGATTCTTTTTCAATTCTTGCAATTGGCCTTGTAGATTGGAAGAAGAACCAGTAAGAGCCTCCCTATTGTGCGGCACAAAGGCGTCTTGAGTTGCTTGGAGATTTGAACAAGTTTGGGTGCTATTGTAGTCAGCTTGTATAGTTATTTCCTGTCCATCATATGGAAACTTGAGGCATTGATGGTACGTTGATGGTACTACCTGCATATCATGAATCCATGGATGACCCAAAAGTATGTTATAGGAAAGATCACGATCTAGAACCTGACAAAAGGTATTTTTCACAACAGGTCCCACTCTAATAGGTAGCATTATTAGTCCTTTAGAAGCTCTTTCTTCATCATCATATGCTTTGATAGTTATTTTCCTTCATGGATCAATGGAATTTTCTGATATTCCTAAAGCATGTATTAGCTTTAAGGTACAAATATTTAAACCGGCTCCTCCATCTATCAAGACATGTCTGATTCAGTGTTTATGGATCATGACTTCAAGATAAAGCGATGAATTATGCGGATGCGTCATGGAGGCATCATCTTTTTTGGAGAATGAAAGAAAAGTGGGGGAAGACAAATGTCCCACCATGGCTTGAAATTTGTCTACATCTAGATCAGTATCGATGGTTGTGTTTACAAGAGCTTCTTCCAAAATATTCTTGTGTACGGGGGATATTTTGAGGAGTTCAAGGATGGAGATTTGAGCTGATGTTTTTCTCAGTTGATCAACTAGATTATAATGATTTGGAGGAGGAATAGCTACCTCAGATGAACTTCCTTTTAAGACAAATTTTTCTTGTCCTCTCATAGTCACATTAACCTATTGATATTCTTGTTTTTCCTTGATTTTGATAACATTAACCCACTAATCATCTGCATAAATGTGGCGAATTATGTCGTCTTCAACATTATTTATACTTTTCGCTTTGGTATTTGATGTTTCTCCCTTTTGATAGTTTGGTAAAGGATCTTTGAATGCTTGATGATCGTTGTTGGTATGATGTCCTTCAAATTGTGATGGTGCCATTGTCAATTAAATCTTGTACTAGATTTCACAAGGCTTGATAGTTATTTGTTCTATGACCTTTACATTGATGATAATTGCAATAATACGAGTCATTCCATGATGGTGGTTTGACTCGTGGCTCATAATCTCTTTGTGGTGGTAAGGTGATAACCTTATTATCAAGAAGCTCCTTGAGAGCAGACTCAAGAGATTGACCCAAAGTTGTAAAATTCCATCGATTTGCAAAGAATGGAGGTTTGGATGGATTTGATGTTTGGGTATTGCCAAGATTGTTATTGAAATTACCACGATTATCCTTGTTGTTTTGATTGGTCATGTTTTCTTGATTGGAATTTTGTCCTTGTTGATTGTTGTTTCCTTGTTGGTTGGTATTTCCTTGTTGGTTGGTATTTTCTTGTTGGTTGGTATTTCCTTGTTGGTTGTTTCATGGAGCACTTGATAGGTTGAAGATAGATGATCTTGTTCGTAGATTGTTTGCATCCACTATACCATCATTGACAACATTTTTATTTCTGTTCCAAAACCTTGTTTTATCATTGTTGTTATGGTTGGATGAACTTGGATTATCAATTTTTATTACTCCTCTTTTGACTAAGGTCCCTTCAATGGTGATTACATTTTCAATCAATTTTTCAAAGTTAGGAGGACAATGAAGATTAAGCCTATAGCTTAATTCTTGATCTAGGCTATTGATGAAGATATCCATCTTTTATTTTTTAGGAATAGGATGAGAATATCGTGCAAACAATCTTCTCCATCTTTACAAAAATGTAGTGAAAGATTCCCCTACTTTTTGTTTCACTTTACAAAGATCAAGCATGGTTATCTGGTGTTGGATGTTGTAGGCGTATTGTGATATAAACTAATTTATTAACTCCTCAAAGGTTTTGATGGGGGGAGTGATCTTGGAAAGCCACTCCATGGATTGTCCACCCAAACTTCATGGAAACAATCACATTAAGTAGGTATCTTCATAAGCGAATTCTAGACTCGTATTTCGAAAATCCCTCACATGTTCAATGGGGTCAGTTTTCCCATTGTACCTATCAAATTAAGGGATTTCACAATGTTTTGGAAAATGAATCATTTGAAGACTCCTATCAAATGGATAAGGACATATGTCATCCAAAACATACTTCTTTGTTGCACCCCCTTGCATTTCCTTTATTTGCCCTTGTAATTCTTTTATTTGTTGAGTAAGGGCACTAAAATCATTAGGAGGAGTTTCAGGATTCTCTTTAATCCCTTCTATATCAAAATCGGAAGGTAACTTAGCTCCTTGATTAGCTAATGAAAGAAAATATCTTTCTTTGTTTCATTCTAAAATCCTTTCCATAAGAGTATGGAATTGGGGATCCTGCTCTACTTCTTGAAGCTTTTCTTCTGTTAACTCTACAGTATGAAATGGATTCTCTTCTTTCTCACTATTATCACCCATTTTGCTTGTGGTACTTTCTCTTTCATCTTTTTCTATGTGCCTTCGAGATCTCGTGACAATAGGCATAAGCTTTGCCCCAAATTCTACTAACTTTTGATCAAAAGAATGAAATAGTGCAATTTTTGATGGATATGAAAGTCATGATAGAATGAAGATTCTATGAATTAAAAGATTTCGAGTCTTTAGCTCATGTTTTCCCTAATTGAAAGGATGAAAATCCTGTTTGCGGGAATTTAAACAAAAGACCAAGAAAAATGATTTTGCACTTTATGAAGTTTGATCGTAGCTTCGTAAAAAGATGGATTTGTGATAAATGCCTAATGTGATTGAGTTCTCTATTGCAGAAATTGATTCAGACGAGTAGAATATTCAATTGCAGGTTGGGGAATATAAGAAGAACGAATACACTGACTGTGGTTGTGCCTTTGAGAAAGGGCTCTTCTTTGAAAGAAAGCTTGTGAGTATAATGGTTCTATAGCATAATCATTAGTGAAACCTCTAAAATAGTCATGATATCGATGGATAAAGGTTCTATGTTTAAGTAAAACCTTTCAACTTTGGTACAAGAATCGTCTTTTCTTCAATAGTTTCTTGTAGCTAAGTGGTTTCTTTGGCTTTTTGATTTGTTTGAGAATGGATTTCTTAACAAAGATTGTGGATTTCCAATCTCTTAACATGAGAGTAATCAATGTAATTGTGAGTTTTGGATGATCTTTTATCTAAATTAGTGTGACTAAAAACACAACAAACACCTTGAAAATAATTGTTTTTAAGTCCTATACTAAATATGATCAAAATGTTTTTCAAAAATTTCTTTTACAGATTTTACACATGATAGATAGTTCAAGCAGACTCACTCTTAGTACTCAGGTAGGTCACCATAATAATCAACAACCCACATCTTAGAACTGCGTCGACTCACACAGCCGTGTCACCCCTGAAGGGGTACCCGTGTTTTTGTCTTTCCCAGGCGCGTACTCAGAGTGACGGAAGTGGATACCAGATCCCCTGAGAAAATGGTCCTTGGTAGTTATATGGTGAGTATCTTGGGGGTAGATTCTTCCCTCCCCTGCACTGTGATTATTATGATGTTCAAAAACTGACTTCAGTTGGAACTACACTAAGTTCGTAGTAAGGGTTTCCATTCGGTGTGGCAATAATAAACTCCCTCAGGAGACCTCCTAACCTTTAGAACAAAGGCTTTGGGGATGGTTATCTTGCACACTACCGTCGAATGGGATTTTCATCAACCATCCGCATTTGATTAAAATGGTTGGAAAACTTGGCTTTAGTTGTTCCCACTTAGGTTGTTACCGTAGGGTGAGTACTTTTTCCCACTACGGCAGGCCTTCTAAAAGGTTTTAACAAAGCTTGAAATTGCATGAAATAGAATAGATGAGTCTGGCATTTTGATCACCCAGTTAAGGGGAGAGCATAGGCCTATCACCATTTTAATCATAGCAAGCAAGAGTTCAATTTTAAGCCCAAATAAATAGTTTTCTATGCTAGGTGAAGATGTTGCTTCACAAAGACATGGAGTTATTTTTAGTCCAAAATAGAAAATGAGATGACTATCCTAGGATTGCTTCATTTTTGAATTAAGTGACTATCCTAGGATTGGTTCATTTTTTATTTTTTTTTAAAGCTCTTACTGGCCGTGGTCGCGTCGGATCCAGTCAAATTTTACTTAAGTCACATATTACAGTTGCAGACTTACAAATTCTATGCTAAGATAAAGAAATGCGCTAAAACAGACATCAAGAGTGCTAAAACATAAATGCTCTATGGAAATAGCAAAGGGCGCTACAAAATCATTCAAGGGCATTGTGGAATCATTAAAGAGCACTATAGAATCATTCAAGAGCGCTAAGGAATCTTTAAAGGGTGCTGTGGAATCTACAAAGGGCGCTAGAGAATCCTCCATGGGCACTGAAGAACCTGCAATGAGCGCTAAAACAAAGTTAAAGAGTGCAAAACTGGGTGTGATATGTGTTGAAGCATGTTTGATGCGCTAATACGCTCTTCCAGCCATAACCTGTCAAAAAAATCTGCACAAGGATGTTAAAAATTGGGGCCATAGCCCCACGGTGGGCGCCAAAAATGTGTGTGGGAAATGTTAGTATCAAAATAAGATAACAAAAACACACCAATGCAACTTTAAACTAAAGAAAGCTAAATAGAATGAAATCAAAGAAATCAAACAGAGCTTCTTCAGAATCGTTCCACTGTCCTCTATCTCCAGTAATTCGCTTGAAGCTGCTATTCTCAGATTGTATAAGCAAAGCTTCTCAAAATGACAATCTGTAGAATGAATATGCAAAGGGAGAATACTTCTCTATCCTATATGCTGGTGGAGTGAAATGTTGGTATACAGATATGCACAGGGGCTGTAGATTATGTACAGGGACTGTGGATTATGAATGCTATTGAAACTATGATATGAGGTTGATAGGCTACGATATGGAATGCTGATATGCTGGGCTATGCTATGCTAAAATATAGAATGCTATGAATGCTAAAAGGCTATGCTATTGTAGATTTGGCTATAGTTTTTCCGTACAAAAGCTTCTTTTTCTTTTTTTCAAAGACTCGACAGTCCTTTTTATAGCTTTTTGCAGGCAAGAGCCTGGCTGGCAATGATCAATGGCTGTGAGATTGTCTGGTAAATTTGAATGGCGAGAGATGGAGAGGTTGAGAGGAAGATGGAAGATGTTGGGAGGTTGGAGAGAAGAATGGAGGTTTGTCTTCAACCCACAGGAACAACTTTGCTCATAAATAGAGAAATTTATTGATTTTTCTATTTTGAAGTTGTTTCACGGTTGTTGCAGATAATCCAAATTAAATAAATAAATTTATTTAATTTTATGTGAGTTTGATATTTGATTTTAGGACTGTAGAAAACTCAATTAAATGTTTGAGATATTTAATTGTGAATAGACTTTAGAAGAATTAATTAAATATTTGGAATATTTAATTGTGAATGGAATTTAGAGGATTTTTAGAATAGAAGAATATTTAATCTTTATTTGAATTAAGAATTCAAGCCAAGATTATATGATAATTAATATAAATAAATCATAATGTTTATTTAATTAATTAAGAAATGGATAAGAAAAGTGATTAAATAAACTTATTTATTTAATCGAAATGAAAGAATGAACAATATAAATATATTATTTAAATTCATTTATATGCAGATTGAATTCAGAGATTTAATTAAATATTAAAAATATTTAATTAATTACCAGACTATTGTGATGTGATGATTTTTAGGTGTATACAAGTTGCATCACTGCAATCAAACTCATGGAAAATATTAGTGACAATATCTATCCCTCTAATTGGTTGCATACATGGGAGACAAGGAATTGGAGGAAAGGAGAAAACTAATAAGTGTGAAATGTAGAAAAACTATCATGTGACAAGCATGCAAACATATATATAGGAGACAATTATTATGACACATAAAAATGTTGCCCTCAAATAAGCAAATGAAAAAACAAAGATATTAATAAATGCTAAATAAGAAATATGTAACCACATCAAGAATGTAATAAATCATCTAAATGTAACACCATGTTGTGATCTAATGGAATATATGTAAACATAAGTGTGTAGTCTCATAAAGTTGTGCCCTTGGGTAATGGTAAGTTGTCATGAATTCAAAAAAACATGGGTATTATATATGAATAGCATAAGCATTAACAAGGAAGTGACTAAGGAGGTATATTGGGTCAATGAATAGCACATAGGTCATTTAGTTCTATTAATATTTTTCCATCATCATGCCTAGTATCACCACATATTAATTGTAAATGACTAGGGTAGGAAAAATGCAAAGTGAGAAAATCACCTAATAATTAATTAATTATTACACCCCTTTTACTTTATTACACTTAAGCTAAACTTATGAGTTCTTTTTTATTATTAGATTGGGCTATTTATAGGTAAAATTGTCTCATTGTATAGGATAAGGACACTTTTCTCAATCTAATCAAATCCTTGTCTAGGGTTTTCCTTGTACTTTTATAAGCATCCATTATTGTACATTTTACCAATTCATATTCATTATTAAATATTAGATTCATTTTTTGATGAATTCTCTACTCAAGGTTGCATGAGCACATTAATGGTTTTTTCTCTTCAAATGTGATAGGTGCTTTCGTTGCAGGTGATTTCTAGGAGTCATGGGGTTCACTATCAATTGCAATAATAATTCTTTAATACTTTTTAATTGACTCCATATGGCCTATAAATGTAGGCACTTGAAATATCCCTAAAATATTGTATTAACTAGTATAGTGACTATGTATGTGACTAATAAAAAGGATACATCCTTATGGATTATATGTTTATACAAAGCCATATAGGTCATACAAATTTCAAACTATTAAATTTTCTCCATGGCCCAAAAGTGGTCAAATTCTCTCTATAAATATAGTCATGTTATATATGCATCCATAATTTTTTGGGCCTTATAGAATTGATGGTATGGTATATTTTTGTTAAGGATGTCTCTAGAAATGTCTCACCCTAGAAACCATCATGGAAAGAGGACTAACAAAAAACCTTGTTGTCAAAGCTTCATTAAACCCCAGATTTATAGCAACCCAAGTTTGTAAAAACACCTGTAACCTTGAAAATGTCTTTATTATTTCCCTATTTAAGGCCATGGATTAAATTATGCACAAGAATCTACTCACGCTAAGGGTTAATAATATTAGGAATATCTCCTCCCACAACATGACAACCAAACTCAAATACCAAAAAAATGAATTTTACAAGTTAATAATAACTATTTCCATATAACCTCAAGAGAGAAAATATACTCAAATAAGTATTTAGAATCAATTTAGTTAAAAATAATATAGACAAACAAACAATCAAAATGAGATAACATGTACCATAGAGAACTCCCATGAGGGAAAAACCCAATTTCCAAAAGAACTCACACACTTAATATATTATCTCATCAATAAATATTACATTTCACTTATATATTCTCCATGTAAGGCTTCTAAAACATGAATATCCCAAATTATACTTCACGTGAACATGAAAATAAGAATCATGTAACCATACATTCATATCCATGCTTAAAAAAATATCTTGCCAAATGACTTGATAGACAACTATAAATGAAAAGGCATAAATCTTGATTTCACACAACTAGAGAATGCCAATGTTTGTAAATATTTGTTCAGTATAGATGGCACTACATAAGTTTATTAAGCGAGTCTATGAGATCATCAACATTCCTACGAAAAACAATTCACAAAGCACAAGCACCCAAGGACATATCTTTATAATCCAAGCCATGAAGCACAACATAACTATTCCAAATAAGTGCATTTTGGTAATGTGAATTCTCCAAGTTCATATGAATATTATTTCTTCAATATTTATTCCACTTTTTCATAGGTATGAGGTAGGTAGTAAGAACACCCAATATAAGTTTTGTGAAGAGAAGAGGGTTGGAGAGAAGGTTGTGCATTTGAGGCATTTTTGTGCAAAGAGAGAGCCCTAATTATGAGTGACATTTTTGAAAAATGTAATTGGACAACCTTGGTAGATGTTTCCCCTCAATTACATGTAGCTTCTCATATTGACAACATTACTAGGTACTCTACTTTAAGTTATCCTATAGATGAAAACCAAAATTTAAAGCTAAAGATTTATCAATAATAGAGTTCATGTATTTACTAACGATGTTATAACAAGACTTACAACTAAGAACCGCGACACAACCTTCCTCACCATTCACAAGAGGTAATTACAATTAATATAGGGGTTGGGAACGTTGATATTACCTCTATTTTGTTATATGAATGAATCACTAACTTTCCTTCTAAATTTAGTGTCCACGCTCTCTAATCAGAAACTTACCCAAAATAAATTCAAATATCTCAAAAATACTCTAAAATCTAATATCTTGTCTTTATCTGTTATTCAAAATTCTGACAACTCCAAAAACTCCCTGTTTTCGAGATAGTTGTGTGGCAACGACTGAATTAATTTGTCATTTCCCTGGTCTGCTCTTTTTCTATCCGTTGCCTAACGGTAGGAAAATTTGTGAGATCTGTGCATTGCAGCGATCGAATTATAATTAAAATGAACAGGGCAAGGAATTGCTTTTAGCAGAGAATCTTCGAATTACTTTCTCTGCATCAAGACTTGCCATGATCTTACCAGGTTTGGATGTCTGTTTTGGGATTTTTCTCTTTCCTTCTTTGGGGTTTCCTTGTGTTTTCCTGTTATGATATTTTTGTGGATAAGCAAGTAAATGCTCAGCGTCTGTGCACTTGATTTTTGCAGGGCTCGCCACGTTTCTATTTGGTTGCGACACAGGTGAGTGAAAAAAAACAAACAAACCCTAGTTTGATTACATTATTTGCTTGCTATTTTCTGCTTCGATTGTTTTTAAAGGTTTTAGAATTCTTGGGTTAATTAAATAGCTTTTTGATTTATTTACCTTCCCTTATGTTCTGAATATAAGCAAACACATACCTCTATACTTTTTTCCTGCAAACTTTGTTTGATTTCACCATTGCAAGAGTACTTAGAACTCAACGCAGATAAGGATACGGCTCAACTTAGGTTTAGGCTACCATTTTGAATAGTATGATCTTAGTTGCGTACCCATTTACAAGACTGCCTTTGGCTCCCATTTAGAACAGGTTTTGGATCATGGGCTCACTAAGTCTTTTGTAAGAAGATATGGCTGCCCAACTCAGATGACTCCAATTTTGTAGTGGTATCTGCTTGTATAAAAAAAATTTGGGCTGAAAACCTGGTCTACATTTGTTGTCTGTATTTACCTTCACTTACGAAACATGGAGTGATGCATTCACAATTTTTAATCCTTGATTCTTAATGCCTTTTATAAGAATATGGCTAAGTATCTTATGGGTGTACTCTAGTTTTGGGTATCTGATCCTTATAAAAAAATTGGGCTACTCATTAAGGTGCTTTTTTTTTTTGGGATATGTCTCTTATTACCATTTACTCACAAAACATGGAGTGCAGTGTTGACAATCATTATAAATTTCTCCTTGGAATAGGGCTTCTTGCATAACAATATTATTAAAAAATTAGGTGTAACTGATGATAAACATTTAAATTTGCCTACTATATCAATATTAAAGATTAATAAGGAGGTGAAATTCTATTACTTTTTCTTCAGAATTTGCTAATTTCTGCAAATGGAAGGCTGCTTTTGTGTTTTGTTTGGAGGGAGGAGACTCTTTGGACTTAAAACTCTTTTTGTACTTTTAAATAGATAAACCCATTCTAATGTTAGAAATGTGTTTTGTACTTATTCATTATTTAAAAAAAAATGTTTTAAACCTTTGTTTAAGTATTTTGTTGTTTGTATATAATCTTCATTTAGAAAGCATAGAAATATGTGTTGATAGTTTTTCTTTTAATGAATATATTAGTTTACCAAAAAAGATAACTAGAATGGAATCTCATTTTGAAAAGTTTATTTGAGAAATCTTAAATAAAACAAATTAAATTAGTCAAATCACTAAGCAATTAGTGTAATTATAGTAGGAGTCTTTTTAAGATGACCTACAATACTATTTAGGTGGTCTTTGCCATTAAGGATTGACTCACAACCTATAATGGTACAATCTTCTTCTTCTTTTTTTTGTCTTTTCATGATTAGTAGAAATAAAACAAACATGAGAAGTAAGAACTAGGTGAGGGTACTTGCTACTATTTGGCCACCTAGAGGTACTTCTATAATATGGCTAATAAAAAATAACTGCTAACATGTCTACAAGGACCAACCACATCCTCCATGTTGAGGAGAGCTTTGTGAGCCATGCAAGTGGTGTTTGGAATGAAAAATGTAGCTTTGACCATGTATATGTGCTCTTAGGAAAGGAGATGGTCACACACTTGCAACAATACACAACATTTTCTCAATGCTCAACAATAGTTTACACAAGGGTAACTTCCAATACAACTTTATTAACTTCAACCTAAACCTAAAGTAGTCATTAGAATATACCATAGCTTTGAAATACATGTAAAATTGTGTATCCAAGAAGCCCCATACACACAAAGTAGTATTTGTATCTTTTCATATGTGGAATTATGTGGAATAAAGTCTCCACTCCAAAATCAAGCCAAATTTAAGTAAATTTAGTTGACATTTTAGGCTAGTCTTCTTGAAGAATGATGTGCTATGAGAAAAAATTAGGTTGAAAATGCCTGAAAAAGTCATGAATCTAGATCTAAGCATCTTGAGCCCATGGGTAAAACCATAAAATATGGTTGAATTTTTTTTTAAAAAATAAAAAAATCCAATGTAAAGACCTTGGTAGAAAGGAGAGACTTCAAAAAAGGAGCATGCTTGGGCTCCAAAATGGATACTAAATTATATGAAACCCACATTGCTATTGAGTGGTAGTAGATTGAATATTTTACCTTCCATTGAACTTTCAAAACATTGGCCAAATATATTGAAAGCCATGAATAGGCTTTGTGAGGCTTGTAATTCTTGAAAGTAGTTTTTGGATACTATTTCTGATCCTTACACCATGGTCTAGTGCTCCTAATCTCAATCTTGTGGAACATTTATGGAGGAAAATAAATCCATAATTTCTAAAAGGATTTATATGTTTTATTAGAGAGCCTTGTAAACTTAGGAAACTTTCGCTAAGGGTCTATCTTGATAAGAAACTCATAGGAGACTACAAAAGTGATTGCTAGTTGATAAAAATTTCAGCTCTAAAATTATCTCCATTGTAAAGTAGCCAAGTCTTGATGACGTGTTTAGGCTTTCCAAACACTCTACAAAAAAATTCAAGGCATGAACCCAAGGTACTTGGCTAAGGGGCTATCTTGGCAAGTATATCATAGGAGACTACCAAAGTGATTGTCATCTCCATTCCAAAGTAGGTAAGGCTTGATGGTATGTTGGGCTTTCCAAATACTCCCTCTACTATGGGAAAGGGGCTTGACTATCTAAAATTCTAATTTCTTTTCGACATGAGAAAGGAAAAATTACCAAGGAGAAGAAGAGAAAGATGACAAATAAAAGAGATTCCAAGAAATTTGAATATCTCACCATGGTCAATCAAAGTCAAGCCATAAAGGTTTAGATAAGAAGGATTGGTGATACAAATAGGTTTTTTCCCATTATCTACAAGAGATGGGGGCAAGATAAAAGAGTTGACACATTAATTCTTGGTTGACATTGGCTTGCTCTTCCAAAAATGTGAGAAATGAATAATCAATAGAATATCCATCGGCAACATAAAGTTAGTACTAGGAAGGGAGTTACCTTTAACTCTTTTCTTTGTGACTACAAGAGAAAACAAACAACCAAAACCTTCTATAGCCACAACATAAACATTAGAGCAAGTAAGTAAACTCAATCAACTAGATGAAAAATCAAGAAGAATATTGACCATTAAAGGAACATCTTTAACACTGAAATAAACATTTGAAAGAAACTTAAACTGAGACTAGATTTTGGACTTGAAATATAGAGTTGACGAAATTAGTTTATTGAAGATGGCTTGTTGCTATGAGTGAATAGCTACTTCTATCTTCCAAAACCACAATAATATTATCTACGATGATGAAACTAGTCTGGTCTAGGATAAATGATGAGAGGAGCATGACACAAACACAAGGAAATATCTTTAGCTATGATCTTATAAGAGACATTCACCAATGTACATTAGTCTTTAGGATCACTAGATTTAGGTACGAATTCAATGTTGCTTTTGTTAATTATATTGCCTAATTAGGTTGAATTATAAGCCTCTAAATAGAACAAAGAAGGTTAGAGCCAAAAGTGTCCCACATAGATTTATAAATTCATAAGGGAAGTCATCACAAGTAGAAGATTGATTATTAAGCATGAAAAAAATTTCTTCATGAAGATGAACTGGTGTGATTATACATAGTCACAAGTAACTCATACATTGTTGAAGGGCTCGATCATGTCCAAGAGAGGGTTCTTGAGCTTTGAAGACTTGCTAGTATTGGTAGACAAAGGATTGAAATTCTTCGTGAAGCTTTGTGAGGAGTTGTTGAATGTATTTGATTTTTTAGAAAACTTGGAAAACATGAAGGGATTGTAAAAATTCCATGGAAACCATGCCTCCAATTTTGAGCTATTGAAAGTGGGCTTTGATTTAAGCTCCCTAGGTGGTAGGACTATCAATAATTTCTTGATTTGGAAAATCTTAGCTAAACATAAAATTTATAGATTTAACAAAAATAGAACTTTCAACTCGATGGTGGCCATGTACAAGTCGTGACAAAAAAAATGAAATTATTGCTCATAGATGTATAAAAAGTGAGAAATTTTCTCAATGTATTGGATATGTACCAAGTGGGTTGATGACTCAATAATGATGTATTAAGAAAAAAAATCCACCTTGGATGTTTGTAGCTTGCCACTCAAAAAGATAAATAAAAAATGATCTAAAAGGATAACCTTTAGTAAGGGCTCAAATAGTAATTGAAAATAGATAGCAAGGGAAAATATTGATTGACTTAACAACAAGGCCATGCCAAGGCATTTGCGAATACTTTTGACACTAAACTAAAGATTTGTGCATATATGACACATACAAGTTTTAGAACAACAATCAGTATTGGGATTAGAAAGACCCAATTTACTATGCATACAATACCATGTATTTTTCACATTATTAGTCCATTACATAAGAAGGTTCCCACATTTATTAGATGTAAAATCACTCATATTAAATTCTCACACATGATCCATAAGGTAGTGGAAAGAGCTTCAATAATCCAACACCAAAGATGAGGTCTTTTGATATTATAATTGGAAGCATAAATATATATAACCTAAAGGAATGATTATTAATATTAAAGAGGGTTTGAGAAAGTATGGAGAGTGGGATCACAATCTTGATCAACTAAATGCTACTACTATCTAAAAAAATGAAAGTGGCAATTCCATCTTGGCCTAGCTCATGCTCACTATAAAAAATAACTTGTTGGGCCATATGATATGAAAAACAATAAAAAGTAAAAACCTATAATCTTTAACTCTTGCAAACAAAGAGTATCAATATCTAGGAATCTTTATCATGTATTATACATGATTTATTTCATGAAAGAAAATTCATGGAAAGTGGGAGTCGAGTGGCATATCATCACTATCAACCTCCTTAAGAGATTCATAGAACTATTATCTAAAATATACTATAAAAATTATTTAGACAACTTAAATTGTGGTAGTTGGATAGTTAGAAGAGGTCCCTAAGATTGGTGCTCACCCAACGCAAACTTTCCATCCTCTACCACCTTGACTTGGACTACATGAGTGTCTAGCACTCATTTGGGGTGAGGCTAGAGGAGAAATTGGCTGAGTAGCTACTTGAGAAGAAATGACACTTGTAGGCATAAGTGTCTTATTGAAGTAAAGTTTGCTCCCCTCAAAATATTCGCTAAGATGTGAAAAGATGACCTCCTTTGCCTTGGCATTGGACTTTGAAACTTGCATCCCTTAGGTTGTTATTGAGGACCAAAAGGGCTTGGGACTTTTGCTCTATTATTTTGACTATTTTTTAATTATCAAGTGTATAGTCAAAATGATAATATTTTTAAAAATATTTCACTCTTTAGAATATTCTTCTATTAGTATGAAATTATCATATTTTTAAAAATATTTCAGCTACTTGAGAAGAAATGACACTTGTAGGCATAAGTATCTTATTGAAGTAAACTTTGGTCCCCTCAAAATATTCACTAAGCTGTAAAATTATGACCTCCTTTGCCTTGGCATTGGAGTTTGAAACTTGCATCCCTTAGGTTGTTATTGAGGACCAAAAGGGCTTGGGCCTTTTGCTCTATTATTTTAACTATTTTTTTATTATCTTGTATAGTCAAAGTGATAATATTTTTAAAAATATTCCACTCTCTAGAATATTCTTCTATTAGTATGAAATTATCATATAAGCTAGGTATGTAATAAGTGTAATATCTACATTTAAACATTATAAGTTTTAGATTTGAAAACCAATGATAAGATGAAATTCTCACTATTTTTTTACAAGTCTTATATTTTTATAAATAAAAGTTTTCCTTGGTATTTTTAATATCCTTATCTAATAATATTTAGGGTTCTTCGACAACATGTGATTTTTATTTATGTACTTTATTTGTAAGGGATGTAGTTTTCGTGTAGTCATGGGATCAACTATAATTACATAAAAAAATGTTTGGATCAAGTTAGATACTTCATAAATTCTTTTTTATAGAGCTAGTTATGAGGGCTATGTTTCTTTTTATTTATGTTGGTAGTTTAATTATTTATATCCTTTTCATTTAGAGTTATAAACTAATTGAGCTAGATTTTCTATTTTGTTACTTTGGTTTATGGTAAACTTTCTAATATAAATTAGTATAGTAGTCTCAACACTAGGTAGCAACCCATTAAATATACTTTTCCTAGGTTCCATATTGATTCCTCTTGTATTCTTGTAGTTTATTTAGTTAGCCCCCCCTTTCTAGGCTATTTGCATATAAGTGAATGTTTTCACTAACATTTAATCATGGATGGTTCATGAATCCACTTATTTGATCATTTTGTTAGTTATTTTGTGTAGGTTCAAGGCCTTGCATAGACATATGGGTGATTTCACCAATATTTTGTTATACCTAGTGAAAGAATCTACTTGTTCTATTATTTTATTTTCTTTTTTGTATGTTCAAGGATTTAATTTTTTAACTAACAAAAGTCATGTCCTTCACTCAATACCCACATTTCTCTTTATTTTAGGGTGTTGCTTTCCCTATATTCAACTTCAATTCTCAACAAGCAACACCTTTCCCTACTTACAACATCTATTAGATCCTTTGGTAAGCCTTTTTCTTTTCCTCTCCCTTTACCCTATTTTTTCACTTTGTCTATTTTTAATATATTATATAGTTATAAATCCACTCTTTTATGTATTTTTATTCATCTACAATATTCATGGAACATTGTTCCCAACAATTTTGTGATGAAGGTCCTATTTCATGTATAAACAACCAAAAGTGTAGGTTGAGATTGATGAGTCTTACAAAAATGTTATACCCCGTTTTCTTGTTGTCTTCGAGAGTGGGATACATTTAACAAAATGAGACCTCACTCCTACATTATTATGTAACTTCACCTACAAGCAAGTGGAGCGAGCTTCTTTAGTTTGAACATAATACAACATCTTCCCTCCCTTGATAAGAGTTGTACCACTTGAATGAGGAATGTTGAATAGATATGCATAATTATTGTGAATTATAGTAGACTGATACATGATGGATATCAACAATCCCCCTTGTAGGAATGATTAATATTCCCCTTCTAAAGACTAGGACTTAGTGATCATGTACATGAGAGTGCCTCCAACTCCCATGGTCAAGATAAGAATCATGAGTATTCACATATGGGTAATGATCAAGAAATATCTTCACGATCATACAATTTCATTAGAAAAGAAAATATCTAACAAATAAATTTATCATCAAGAAAAAAATATAAGTATTACTATACTCTCTTATGATACTTTCCATGCCCAAAAAATATAATGACGAGAAAAATTGAGCAAATTTTTTTCAACCAATATTCAAGATATGTACCCTTGAAATTGTGCAACTTGCAATGAATCATGTTAGTAACTTATCATGGATCTACATATACATCTAAGTGGTGCCACTCCTTATGTTATAGTGTGAAAGTGGAGCATGTAAAAGTCTTTAAATGATCATAGCTAGAGGCTTACAAGTCATCACAAATGCATAACACATATCAACCATTGACTAGGATGATGTAGGTCTCTATTTGAATAAGATCAAACCCTAGGGACTAGGAGTTAAGGTCTTAGGGCCATCCTGACCTATTTTTGAATAATAATAATGATATTCAATTAAATGCCAAAATAACACCAAACTTATGATAAATGAGGCTCAATATCTTTACCAAAATCTTATTAATTAAAGATTGATTGCCAACTTATCTCACCAATCTATATTATTAACATAGCTAACCTTATTAGGGCTACACCTATATCTAAAATGATTTAACTTACTTGCATGATAAATAGATCATTTTAATTGCATGAAGGTTGAGTGTAGAGGTATCCTATTTCCTTTAATTTATTAAAAGGGGTTAATTCTAAATCATAATGTCCCACAAAATAAAAACTAAATGAAAATAATATTAATTTATTATTTTAATAACAATATCCTTATTTCAATAGCAAGATCCTTTAAAATACATCTTAAGCCAAGGGGGACTAGTCACATGGTCCCACACCATAGTCTAGTTCACTCATTAGGTTAAAATAATTTGAGTAAAATAAAATTTAAAAGGGTTTAGAATTTCCTAATAGGTTGAACACTAAACTCATCCATAGGATGATATTTAATGTTAGCTCTTAGATCCTAAGGATATCAACCAAATAACTCCCCTTGCATCTTTTGACCATTTACTCTTGTAGGTTGAAGGATTGTCATGGTGAAGGAAGAGGGAATTGATTGTTTGAAGGATTTGGAGAGCCATGGATTACACATATTTTTATCCTTTTTTATTGGTGTATATACACATATGCCTACATGTATACACACACATATGCATAGCTTTTTAATATCCACACACACACAAATTGTAATGCCCAAAAACTTATGGGCATAAACTATCATGTTAAAACACTAAAATATTTTTCCTTTTTCTTTTCCTTTAGTTATATAAACTCCATCATTGAAAGAAAATTATTTTAACCACTCATGTTAGGCTCATCAATCTCCAAACACTGTAATTTCCTTCACATTAGCTATTAATGCTTTATTACAAAAGAATATTGTAAGGATCAAGTAATTATAAGATAATTGAGGTCAATTAGTTAGTAATCTAAAGAGGGCCTTGCAAGGTTTATTCATACATAGTTGTCATATATATTCATCTAATTATGTTATGAACAACCAACCTAATTGGTTTTATTATAGGGTAAATTTTATAATTTAAGTATACCTTGTAGGAGTTTATGGTGAACTCCTCAACACCCCAAGATCACCTACAAGGCAACAATAACTTCCAAAAGAGAGAAACGACATAGATTTCATGCTTTAATTATGGATGCAAGATTGTAATATTGAATATGATAATGTACATATGGTGCCTTACTTATAAAGACAATCAATGAGAAAGGATTAGACAAGATCTTGGCATGTGTCTTAGTTCTCTATAATGAGACAACTGCCTCAACAAATATTAAATGACTTAGGACACAAGCATTAAATACCAAAAGATAAGATATGGTTTAGTGATAACTAATGCTAATTAGAAAGATTCCCTCCTAGGACCTAAGTGGGCTTAACATGTAAATAGGACCTAGATAGATAAAACACTTATTTGCACCAACACCCCCTTAAGTACAACTTAGGGAGTACTAATTATGCAAATTACACAAAGATAGATCCCGACTACGAGGACAGGTTAGGTACCCATGTACATATGCAATAAAATCTCTCACAAATGGAGAAAAGGAGAAAAATAGTGAGACAAAACTCCTCCCCAAAAGAGAGGAAAGATACAATAATGTACTCCATAAAAAGGGAGAAGAAGAAACCCCATTCGAGGAACCCCCCTCCCCCCATAAGAGATTCAAAGAGAGAGCATTCAACGCCCTCTTAATGAGATAACCTAATACAAAGAAATACTTGAAGCACATTGGTGGAGTAACACTAGAACCCTAATCAAGGCAAGAAAAGGATGCAACACAACCTAACTAATCTACAACAAACTTTACAAATTTGCAATTTTTTTAAACAATAATAGCATAATACACTACTTAAGGCAATAGTCAATGATGTCATTTAGTTAGGAGCAAAGATGGCAATGAGTCTATATATATTTAAATAATAATGTTTACTTCTTTTAGATTAATATAACATACCTCTTACCTACTCAATATCTCTTGCATTCCATCATGTCGTAGTTTTCTTACTCCCAATACCTATTCCTGCAAGTTGTTAACATGACTAGGTGCACATGTGAGACAATGAATGATTAGATGCCTGATTATTAAGATCAACCATATCATCAATTTAAATTAAATAATCAAAAGAGTAGTTTAAGATTGGATTGCAATTATGGATAGTGTATGCATAACATCAAAAGAGGTTGGTGGGTTCAAGAAAGCCTTAGAAAGATAGATCCTAAGGGCTAGACCTAGTCCTCAGCGACTCGTCTCAGATGGCCTTGCCTACATAATATTTGCACAAAGGCACTGTAGTTCAACAACTTGAGTTTTCTCGAACTCATTTGACTCACCAACAAAAGGGTATATCCACTAGGTTTCAAAAGATGACTCTACCTCAATCATAATCACAACCCAATAACACTAATAAGCACTATAATCAATTTTCTACTCAAATGCATCATATGTCAATATAATATATTTGACATTATTACACATATACCAGTAGCAATATAAATTTGATAAGGTCTCAAAATAAGAATTATCAAATTTCAATTAAAACAACAATTCAAAATTACAAAGAGAGATAAAATTCTCAATGGTGGCCACCGATCAACAATTCAAGATTTGAGAGAAAAAGTCTCAACTAGAAGTCCTTGAGGTAAAGAGGACAATTTCACATTGCATTTAATCAATAAGTTAAAGAAATACAAAAGTGTTGGCTTCATCAATCAAATAAAATCATATTAACAATCACAAATGTGAATCCAAAATCACATAAATTTTTACAATATGATCATTTCGTGACTTCAATTTATAATCAGGGTAAAATTCCAAGTTAATGTAAAATATTATAAAAACTAACCCTAAACCAACAATAGAGAATAAATAAGCATAAAAACATGGAATATAAAACAATATCACCATAAAGTCTTCATGCCATCATTGCTTCACCTCCATTGTTCTTCTCCATCTTGCTTGAATTTACTTGACGCCCTCAGATTTGAGTGTGCAATAGTAATATGACCTAAAATTATGCCTAAGATTATGACAACTAAACACCTTGTGGTAAATCCAAGGTAAGGTTGCTTAATCAAACTGAGATAGCCAAGGTTAAAAATCTGATTTATTAAGACCTCAATAATGGTAAGGACTAAAATGATGAGTTGACAAAGGTGGTCTCAAACTAGCCTTCTGAGTTGAGGAGCCAACCTAAATGACAATGGACTAAGATGATGGAAAAGTGAAGTCAAGATAAATCTAATTTTGTCACTATGGACTGCTCTAAATTTTGACAAGTTTCCAAAGCCAAAATCTCTAGCAAGGTGTATGCAAGCTAAAGGATGACCTAATGTTTGACCTATGGCAAATGCAAATAATGCAATGATGGAAGAATAGATGGATTGGAAATGACAGGCCTAGAAGCTTACAAGCATGTGATCATAGGACAAGAGGATTCTTAGGAATTGATCATAAAATTGATTGTCTCAGTTTCCCCTAAAATTTTCCACAACAGGTAGTTGCATCATTTTGAATGATAGTTGCGGTGTTCTAATTGACAATTGCATTGTTCTGGGAATCTTAGTTGTGGTTTTCTGGGTTGCAATTGCAGTGAATGACAATGTTTTGACTTAGGTTGAATGTTTTAAGCTCAATTTTGGATTTGATTTGGCATAATATGAATAGTAAACATTGAAAACAGTCTGAAGAGACTTGGGTTGGTCTAAAAATGTCAAAGTGTGTTTGTAATGTGTATGTTCAAGGGTTATTCACCCGAAGATTTCCATGGGTATAAAACATATCAAAGACAATATCACACATAGAAAACACTTGTCCTATCCTAAGGTCAATTGGCCAATGATGACACTCTTAGACCCACTCTAGGAGTCTCCTTCGACATAAGGGAGGGACACCCTTTCAGGTTATGTATCACCTTTTTCCTCTGACAGTTGATGGGTAGGGGCCTCTTGTTATGGAAGGATGTTACAAATCACCCTATTCTGGAAAGTCACAAGCCCAAAAGGTGTCTTATGCAAACCAAGGATTTTTGTCTCACTGAAGGGAGCCAAATTTGGGCATAAGAATCTTATGGGTGCGATGCTACACCCTTGCACTAAGAATGTCACCAAAACTCATTCAAAGGGTGGCTTCTAACTAGTTGGCTCTTAATTTGTGTTTTGAGATATATTGGTGCCTATACATGCAGCAATTTTCTCTATTAATAGGCCTCTCAATCCTTTCTTTTGATGCATCTCAAGGATACTGAGGGAGACATCCGTAGGTATAAGACATCCATACTAGGTGATTGATGTCTTTCATCAAAACCACATTATTTATATAGCGGACCAAAAATAGAAGTACCACTTGGGTCGTTCCCTCTTACAAGTTAGGAGGTAGCCCCTCTAAGGGTAAACAAAAGTGAGACAAGTATGTTTTTTTTAATCGCTGAGATTGTACGAAGCGAAAGGAGAGAGTATACACAACACCTTTTTCTCACACTCACATGGGGTTCATTTTAAAAAGAAAAACCAAAACCAAATGTGTGGGTGATTATTTAAATGCCAAAAGATATTTTTGATTCTCAAGATCACTAAATGACACAAGAGAAGAGCATACACATCTAGAGGAAAAATGCAAAACATAAGACAATGAAGACAATGATTTATTTTAACCCTTAAAGCAATATGTTAAAGAAGACACTTGATCCAAGGTTAATTTTAACCAAAGGAGTGTGATATGCAAGTAGTAAATTTTAAACCATATGAGTGAATATGCAAGTTGTGTTCATTTTAACTCATGAGTGAGATAATGCAGATTGTTGTAAATTTTAATCCAAATGAGTGTATATACAAGTTTATTTTAACCAATTGAGTGTGAATGAACAAAATTAAATTGAAAATTTAGATAAGATAACAAGTTAGAAAAATCAAATGAAAATGCCTCCTTTCCATCTTTGTCACACACTGCAAATCAAATATTAGTAACCCACAAAGCCCTTTAATGATAACAACAAACTAAAACAACAATAACCTTCTCAATAATCTCTTCATGTTGGTTAAAATTGAACTAAGAAACTTACTAGCTTTTTGATTTTCGACTAAAATTTGACAAACAAACTTCACACTTCAAACTTGGTGCTTAAAAAGAATTCATTTTTACTTTGAAGTTAAAATGAACATGTGCATTTGGTGTTTTGTAATTTTTTTTCACAAAGTAATATCATCTAAAAGATGTACACGCTTCTCTCGCACCTCATGACAATCTTGAGAATCAAAGGTCCTTTTGTGATATTAAGTTATCAAAACGATTGCCTCCACATTTTGATTTGGGTTTAAAATTGACAAATCTTGCGAGTGTGAGTGAAACATATTGCGTGTGTTCTCTCTTTATTTCTCAACAAAGATCAATCAAACTACGGATGTGTTTTCTCACTTTTGTGTTATCATAGAGGGCCTGCCTTGTGGGAAAAAGTAATCACCCAATTGAGAGCACACTAAAACCAAGCGATTTCCAACTGGTATATAAGTGTGTGTACTTGTTGAAAGACAAGTATCACGAGGATTATTCTGACAAGAAGGGAAAAAATGGTCTCTCGTCGCATGGATGGTCCCCCATGAATGGAATGCCCGCATTAAAACCCTTGTTTAGAAAAAGGACAAAATCCTTGATCACGAACAAAATGCCCGCATTAAAACCCTTGTTTATAAAAGGCCAAAATCCTTGATCTATTTGTTGGTGCAAGAACGGTTGTTTTGAAGCCACCCCACACTTTTACGACTTTTAGTAGAGATGGAAAGTATGCCATGGGAGATTCATGGGTATTGATGCTTGGCTTACCCAAGAAGAAAGTGCACTGTAATGGGGAGCCTATGTGGTCAAGCATCTAACCATTCGCTAAAAGTAGGCATAGCTAGACTTGTCCAAGTGGGGATTCAACAAATACAATCTTTCATATCCATAGGGTTGTGCATGTTCTTGGAAACAAAATACTTTTCTTGATCATAAACATTGGGAAAACAAACATTCAACATTATCATCAAATTTCAAACCCTTTAGGAAGAAAATATCTTTGAAAAAATTCAAGTGTTATTGCTTGCCCTAGGGATTCTATCCTTAGAGGTTTCTAAACATTTGGGTTTACATCTCGATTTGCTTACTAAAGTCAACAATAGGTAACTTTTTCCTTGATTTCATTGAAGTTCTGTAGACATGCAAAATTAGCATCATGCATTTAATTAGGTCCATTCATTAAGTAAACTTGGTTTCACATTCATCCACTCATTAAATTAATCAAGTTCACCTTTATCCTTTCATCTGGTAAATTAAACTCATTAAGTTCATTCCTAAGGTTGTTCATTTAAATTAAATAAATCAAACATCAACCTTTTAATTAAATAAACTAAACTTTATTAATAGAAATCCAAATGCATATTCCATCCCTTTTTTTATTTAAATAATTCAAAATATTTAAGTCAAAAAGGTCAAACATCCTAATCATCACTTAAGCTAATCTAATCTTGAATAACCTAACCTAACTACCCATCACATCCTCTAGCTTTTCCCATTTGCACAAATAAATCAATTTATTGATTTATTAAAATCCTTATTTTATTTCTGTAGACATCTAATTTGACCACTTCCATATGATAAAAAATGTCTCCTTATTCATCCAGTTGCTTATCCCCTCTGTTAATATTAATTAAATCATTTGTTTAATTAATACCTTGCATCTTACATAGGGTTCATAAAGTATTTCATTTAATAAATGCTTTACCCCTCTTTCTCCTCTAAATTAAATAAATACACTATTTTATTTAATTTAGTCATATTACCCTTTTGAATTTAAATTCATTTTTTTTTTAATTCCTCTTTTTTCTCTCATTGTCACATCCTCCAACTTTTGCAAGTTGGTCTCTAATCCATCTTAACTTCTTCATCTTCCTAATTGTTCATGGTTAGTATATGCACACACCCCTAACTCATCATTAGGGTCACACCCCATAATCTTCTTAATTCTGCTTCTACTGTCACAATAGTCCATCTTAATTGTATAATTTGCACAACCATAATCATATGAGCAGGTCTAACTCTAATCTTCTTCTCCTATTTTATATGTGTCCTAAGCTAACCTTATTAAAGGCTTTCTCCTTTTGGGTAAGGCACTCCACTTCCGCATGTGAATTTTTTATTCACTTTTAATCCCCAAATGCACTCAAAAGGAATTTTTAATTCCTTCACTTCTTCCCACATGTCCTCTCTTTATTCTTTATTCTTTCCCCTCTCCCCATGAGGATATTTGAGGAATTTTAATTCCTCACATGTCCTCTCACCCACATGGGGAGAAGGACCTCCTTTATGATGAGATCTTGTCCAATCCCAAGGTACTATGTACCCTCTCTATGTCATGTACTATCCTTCCACCTCATGTACACATCCCCCTCTTTAAGCCATATCACATGCTACATGTCAAGATGTGAGGGCTTGTGAGTTCTCAACTCACCTTAGCCCTACATCTTGATCTTGGTGGCTCAATCTTGATAGCCCATTTCCCTAGAGATTTCTAAAATCTCTATAAATACCCCCTCTTTTCTCTCATTATGGGGAGATCATCGTTTTGTTGTAGCCACAATCCCTTGCAATTTTATTTCTCCATCTACACTTAGCCATTTTCATCCATTTTTGTTCAAGCATCATTTGCATCTCACATCTCACATCTTTGCCATCAAGGAGCATACATTCCATCTACAATTGAAGGGCCAACCAAAGGATCAATTCGAGATAAGGTATATCTAATCTTTTTCCATCTTTTGCTTTGTTTGAAATGCAATCCAGGCCAATCTTGAGGTGTAGGGTGTGTCTTTAGTTGTAATATTTTCTCTCTTGTTGGCATCTTCATTTTCTAACAAGCATTTTCACCCTATCACATTTCCTGCATGACCGGTGGGACTCACGCTAAAACGGCCCCTTTTCTTTTCACATTTGCTATTTTTGGTATTTCTTGTAGAATTCTAAGTTACAAAGTGGGCGTAATTTGGACTTCACTTGCAGACCCAACCTCCCAAGTGGCTACTGGCCTCCGGGTGGCACTGACCTCCGGCAAGGGACCTCACCTCTCTGCTGGTAGACCTCACCTCTCTTTGTTGGACAGTAACTAACTCCTCCCTATGGGCACTTGACCTCTCCTATGGTAGAGCCGACCTCCTGCATGACTTGACCCTCTCTTTGGTGGTGGACTTGACTCCTCTCCGTATGTAATTGACTCTCCAAGGATATACCTCGACCTCGGCAGGACTTGACTCCATCCCTTCACACCCTGCCTTTTAGTCTTGACCTCCCTTCAAGGTGAAATTTCAAGTTTTTACCAATTGTTCTTTAGTAAATTAGGCACATAGTTTAATTAGAGGGGTCAAAAAACCTTGTTTGGCGTGCTTGTGGAAGGCTATTTGACGTATCCAATCCCCTTGCGCCATTTGGCAATCCTGGGTGACGAGAAATCGTAGCTTTCCAAGTCCTTTGAGTCACCCTAGTTTCATTTTCTTAGTGGGACTTGCTTGGGGATTTCATCACCCCAAGGATTTATCTCCAAACTACACAAAATTTGGGGTATATAAAGGGGAGCGAAGCTGTACCCCAATCCAACCACGTTGTAATTGGCGAAGCGTCGGGATGACGTGAAGAGTTGGTCCGAGCCTCTAGTATCTCGCTAAGGTTCCCGACTCACGCTTGTAACGGGTTGGTGTTCACGGTTTGGGCCTCACGTACCGTGTGTATATCGAGGACTCCTTAGCAACCATAAGTCTATCCTAGAGTAGAAGACTCTTGCTGGCTGCCATACTGCTTTACTAATCTTAGGGTCAGGTTGTTCCGAATTGCCTTTTCCTGCGGCAAAACCTTCGGCTTTGGCTTTCAGTTTAGCTACCTTTTCAAATGGCTCATATTTTGGTCCTTTCCTTACTCATCCATGCATCAAAAAATCGCTTAAACTTATCCTTTTCGTGGACTAATTCTCTATCCTTTGGCGACCTCGACCTCTAAGCTAAGGGCGACTCTGACCTCAAGGCTGTGGTGGACCTGGGACCCTATGTCAGGCATCTAACCTCATTAGCCTATATTATCACTTTGCATCCCTTGTCTCTTTGTTTTGAACATCAATACGACCATTCAACATCCTAAATGAACATCTGAACGTCTGTTCTAAGTCTTCATCCCCTCATTCTGAGATTCATTCATTCTGAGCACTCTTTTGCTTTTTTCAAGGTCCTGTTCCTCCGTTTCGAGAGTCATTCATCTGTCCTGAGATGATCCCCATCCATCCTGAATCCACTTTCATCTCCGATCTCCACCATTCCATATAAGCCCCATTGGAGTAGTCATCCGAGTTGACCTAGGTGTTCATCCCTAATCATAATCATCGTAACTAACTTAGGATTTCTATTTGTCTTAAGTCAGTCATCCTTCTCGACCCAATCAATCCGCTTCTATCTCAAGTTGGATTCAGTGTCGTTATCATACATCTACTCGTTAACCAACACCTAGTGTTACCAAGGATCCTTTCTTAAACTCAGTTGTGGATTTCGGTCTTCATCATATTTATCATCAAATCAATCCTAATCATCAGATCGATCCAACCCCCACATCATCAAATCTATCCAGATCAAAATCCAAAATCTAGGTTAATCCATTATCTACCAATCAATCCAATCCGATTTCATCGAATCAATCCACGTTAGTCTGACCAATCGTCATCAAATAATCTCCCATCCAATCAAATCAATCTTTCATCATCCAGGTCTTTCTAATATCTTGATCCATCTCATCATCTTGTATGCCCGTTCAGACTCAATCACAAGCAAAGAAAATGGACGACCAACAAGCCCAAAATGCCCAATCAAACAACCCTAGAGATCCAAACAACACAACGAATGTTTCATCAGATCCTAACTATGGTGCTAACATCCCTCACGATCCGCACAATGGTACCTCATCACAATCCAATGTGGATGGTCAAAACATGTCACCACCTACAGAGGAAAACATGCCTAGTCAACTTGAGCTCACATTCGAGGAACACTTCAGTAAACCTATTAATGCACAAATGACAGAACGCCTTCTTCAAAAATATGGTGAGGAAATCTTGGCTCACTTGATTGACAAAGGTGTCAAGCTACCGTCAGGTGTCAACTTATCCAAGTATGGCACTTCCACATCTAATGTATCCCAAGGTTCACATGACATCCCAAGTAGCTCATACGTCCCCAATGCTCCTTCCGTAGAAGGTTTACATCAACTTGAATTCAGCAACACTGTTTTGTATCCCGCTGGCAATCCCATGCATCCCACCATCTCGGTCACAGGGACACCCCAAACCACTGACCCCAATGATCCTTTTGCCTTTGGCATGCCACAAAATGTCCCACAACTGCAACCACTAATGCTACTGACACCACCCCCCTCAAATCCGCCTCTTGTCAACACTGGGGGCAACCCTTTCGCTACCTTGCCTCCACCTCCTAGGGCTACGAATCCTCCACCATCGTCATTCATACCCCAACAACCTCCCTAATCCAACATCCCTCCACAAAATACATCCCAATCCTATGCTCCCACTAGTGCTCAACAACCCCCCTTGCAAAACATCTCTGCCACACCTCGACCTCAACAACAACCATTGGTCAATCCTTTATTTTCAACACAACCACCACTACATCAATTGCAAGGAAATCAACCTCGGCCTTCAACCCCAACTATATCTCCATTCCTTGCATCCATCTTACGCCCGCAAGCGCAACCACCATATAACATCCCATCTCACCCAACACAACCGCCAACAATGCACCAACAACCACCCCATCATTACAATTATTATAACCAGCAACAATATCAACAACAACCATCTTATATGGCCTCGCGACAGTCACATCAGCACCCCCAATATCCACAAACCAATCAACAACACCTTCTCCATACTTCCCAACAGTATGCCACCCATAACTACCCAACCAATCCATATCCCACATCGTAACAACAACCCACATATCAACAAATCCCCTCAGCATACCAACAATGGATGTCATCACTTCACCATCCGAACCCATATCTAAACACTTTGCCGCTCTCTCAGCAAGATCCTATGTCATCCTACCATCTAGTTCCACCCAACCAACCACCACCACTCAACTCAGATTTACTAGAAATCAAAGCCGCTTTGAAAGATCTTCAGGCGGGGATTGGCAAACAATCATTCAAGTTCAAAGACATATGCCCATATCTGTTTGACCCCTCCATCTCATTGATTCCCTTCCCTCAACATTTTGAAATACCAAAGTTTGACAAATATAGGGGGAACAAAGATCCTAAGGCCCACTTGCAGGAGTTTTACTCCCAGTGTCAAGAAGTTATTCACAATGACAACTATCTCTTGTGTCTGTTCCCATGAAGTCTGGCAAGCAATGCCCTAGGGTGGTTCATGACCCTCGAAAAGGGATCCATAAAATCTTTTGCAGACCTGTCAGAAAAGTTTGTCTCCTACTTCTCCTTCAATTTGGAGAAAGACACTGATACCTTGGATCTCCTCAAAGAGAAACAACGTGAAGGGG
>VDFB02075321.1:59996412-60022542 GCA_007258455.2 Sequoia sempervirens | reverse complement strand
TGTAGGTCTTGTAAGGTATCTCTGGCATGAACTTATATGAAACAGATGAATACTTCTTTATCATGCAATTCATGTTAGATATCTACCACAGGACATTCCCATGTCTCAAGCATATTTAAGGGCTACTTTGCACTTTCTGTGCCAGTTGTTTTAATTAATGTAGATCATACAGATTATCTATTGAGGTGCAAAGATCTACAAGATATGTTCATTCTTGCCAACATACAAGGATTCTTTGTCAAACTTTGGAGAGGATTTGTTTTTACACTACTCATGAGTTGATTGGAGACTCTATCAAGGAAGGAGTAGGTTTTTTATAGATGATTAGTCCTTTATTTGGTATTCATACTCTTAGAGATGTGATTGCACCACATGATGCTCTTGGGATTGATGGATCAATGGAATTTGGATACATCCACCTTTCATCTCCTAATAGGGGAGATGACTATTATTCATGTGGATGTATAACACATTCTTAGATTCCTAGTCCATGGTTATTGCATTACTATTGAGGATGAGAGACAATTAGTCACTATATAGGAGGGATAGTGATATACACTTGCATGATTCATCATGAGTTACAATATTGATCATTTCTTATGTGGTGACTTGAGCAAGGGTCAATACCTATTCCCCTAACTAGTAGGATATTGATCACTATAGTATCCATGATAATGACTATTGATGGTCAAGGCATGCATTTGCATGTGGGCCTCATGCACATAATCAAGGCCATGGAGGAGTGAAATACTATTTTTGTATTGGAGCAGAGTATGCTTGCTCACCTTTACTAAGACCTTGGCAGATTTGCGCATCATGAGGGGAAAATACTCATGAACTCCACATTACTTTAGGTATGAGAATTCAAGAACATCATGTGTATAAGATATATCAATTACCCAAGGAAAATTTATTCGAATGCACCATGACCACAATAATACCCACTAATTTGATATTAGAGTTTCTAAGATTTACTATTTTGGAGATAATCTTTTGATCACTTGTACAATATAGAGATTATATAGTAGCCATATAGAGGAATGAGAGCATGGGATTATTTTGGTAGATAGATGGCTTGTATCCAACAAGATCACCTACTTATTGGTCGCTATGACTATATCATCATGTAATTTAAGTACATGTGATTGATGAGGTAGTTTGGACTAATATGGAAAGTGCCATCGATAATACCACTTATGTGCATTCACATCACATTACCATTAGAGCTAGACACCTCTCTCATCCAACAATCACTAAGGTCATTTTGAGTGACTTAAGTAGTAAAGGAGAGAACGATCATCTATTTTTGGATGTGGATGATGTCAATGTTTTATAGGGGTACACCGACTAGTGAAGTTTTTATCCAACAATCATTCCTTTCAAGGATGCCCCTAAAGGGAATCTTGATGCTTAAGGTTTGGATGTGGAGTATAAAATGGAGGAGGACAGGCCAAGGGTAATCACAACATATATTGATGCTCAAAGTGGTGACCAATAAATTAGTAAGTTAAATGAAACATAATAATCTTAGGATGTCCTTTCTATGGAGGTCTTTGTTGCTTTGTGTTGATTCCTTTTAGTGTTAGATCATTCATGTGTGCAAGGATAACAACTACATGAAATTTAAATTTATATAGTATTTTTATCAGCTAGAGTCCATTAGTATTGCATAGACTCCATTCTATCTTGAGGCCTTTGATTCTAGATAAAAACTACTTCATATTATTTTCAAAACCACTAAGAGGGATCATTTGGATATATGACTTTAGTTGTTCACAAGCAATGGTATAAGCGAGAAGTAATTAGAGATAGGCATCTTCTTTTGGTTAGCTACGCATGAAGTTGAAAGACACAAAACCCACCAGAAAATAGAAGATCAAGTGGATTCACTAGAAGAATAATCAGATTACATTCAATGATTTACCTGAAGCAAGGGAGAGTTCAAATCATGTTAAACTACCTTATTCAAATATGCGCTCTTTCAAAGCATATATAACATTTTTTAATTTATGGTATACATCTAAGTAGTAGATGCTAAACCATATGAATCAAAATTCTTACAACTTCCTATCTTTGTATCAAAGTGAAATTATCTTACCTTATTTTCCTCATACCAAGGTGAATTTATTGCACCTTCTAACTTGTATCAATATTAGTGAAAAATCTAAAAGAAAAGATTGAGAACAAAAAGCAATGCAAAAGAATAAATGACTCAACAAAATCAGACATCTAGCTTAGATTGTTGACCCCACCATGTCATAAGAGATAATATTCTACATCCTCTTCATCAACTTGTTTATCAGTCCATCTACAAAAAAGGACATTTATTCAAAGCATTAAAACCCTACAAGAAATGCCTATATACAAAGAAATATAATTTGATATTAGAGTTTCTAAGATTTACTATTTTGGAGATAATCTTTTGATCACTTGTACAACATAGAGATTATATAGTAGCCATATAGAGGAATGAGAGCATGGGATGATTTTGGTAGATAGATGGCTTGTATCCAACAAGATCACCTACTTATTGGTCACTATGACTATATCATCATGTAATTTAAGTACATGTGATTGATGAGGTAGTTTGGACTAGTATGGAAAGTGCCATCGATAATACCACTTATGTGCATTCACATCACATTACCATTAGAGCTAGACACCTCTCTCATCCAACAATCACTAAGGTCATTTTGAGTGACTTAAGTAGTAAAGGAGAGAATGATCATCTATTTTTGGATGTGGATGATGTCAATGTTTTATAGGGGTACACCGACTAGTGAAGTTTTTATCCAACAATCATTCCTTTCAAGGATGCCCCTAAAGGGGATCTTGATGCTTAAGGTTTGGATGTGGAGTATAAAATGGAGGAGGATAGGCCAAGGGTAATCACAACATATATTGATGCTCAAAGTGGTGACCAATAAATTAGTAAGTTAAATGAAACATAATAATCTTAGGATGTCCTTTCTATGGAGGTCTTTGTTGCTTTGTGTTGATTCCTTTTAGTGTTAGATCATTCATGTGTGCAAGGATAACACCTACATGAAATTTAAATTTATATAGTATTTTTATCAGCTAGAGTCCATTAGTATTGCATAGACTCCATTCTATCTTGAGGCCTTTGATTCTAGATAAAAACCACTTCATATTATTTTCAAAACCACTAAGAGGGATCATTTGGATATATGACTTTAGTTGTTCACAAGCAATGGTATAAGCGAGAAGTAATTAGAGATAGGCATCTTCTTTTGGTTAGCTACGCATGAAGTTGAAAGACACAAAACCACCAAAAATAGAAGATCAGCGGATTCACTGAAGAATAATCAGATTACATTCAATGATTTACCTGAAGCAAGGGAGAGTTCAAATCATGTTAAACTACCTTATTCAAATATGTGCTCTTTCAAAGCATATATAACATTTTTTAATTTATGGTATACATCTAAGTAGTAGATGCTAAACCATATGAATCAAAATTCTTACAACTTCCTATCTTTGTATCAAAGTGAAATTATCTTACCTTATTTTCCTCATACCAAGGTGAATTTATTGCACCTTCTAACTTGTATCAATATTAGTGAAAAATCTAAAAGAAAAGATTGAGAACAAAAAGCAATGCAAAAGAATAAATGACTCAACAAAATTAGACATCTAGCTTAGATTGTTGAACCCACCATGTTAGAAGAGATAATATTCTACATCCTCTTCATCAACTTGTTTATTAGTCCATCTACAAAAAAGAACATTTATTCAAAGCATTAAAACCCTACAAGAAATGCCTATATACAAAGAAATATAATTTGATATTAGAGTTTCTAAGATTTACTATTTTGGAGATAATCTTTTGATCACTTGTACAACATAGAGATTATATAGTAGCCATATAGAGGAATGAGAGCATGGGATGATTTTGGTAGATAGATGGCTTGTATCCAACAAGATCACCTACTTATTGGTCACTATGACTATATCATCATGTAATTTAAGTACATGTGATTGATGAGGTAGTTTGGACTAGTATGGAAAGTGCCATCGATAATACCACTTATGTGCATTCACATCACATTACCATTAGAGCTAGACACCTCTCTCATCCAACAATCACTAAGGTCATTTTGAGTGACTTAAGTAGTAAAGGAGAGAACGATCATCTATTTTTGGATGTGGATGATGTCAATGTTTTATAGGGGTACACCGACTAGTGAAGTTTTTATCCAACAATCATTCCTTTCAAGATGCCCCTAAAGGGGATCTTGATGCTTAAGGTTTGGATGTGGAGTATAAAATGGAGGACAGGCCAAGGGTAATCACAACATATATTGATGCTCAAAGTGGTGACCAATAAATTAGTAAGTTAAATGAAACATAATAATCTTAGGATGTCCTTTCTATGGAGGTCTTTGTTGCTTTGTGTTGATTCCTTTTAGTGTTAGATCATTCATGTGTGCAAGGATAACAACTACATGAAATTTAAATTTATATAGTATCTTTATCAGCTAGAGTCCATTAGTATTGCATAGACTCCATTCTATCTTGAGGCCTTTGATTCTAGATAAAAACTACTTCATATTATTTTCAAAACCACTAAGAGGGATCATTTGGATATATGAATTTAGTTGTTCACAAGCAATGGTATAAGCGAGAAGTAATTAGAGATAGGCATCTTCTTTTGGTTAGCTACGCATGAAGTTGAAAGACACAAAACCCACCAGAAAATAGAAGATCAAGTGGATTCACTAGAAGAATAATCAGATTACATTCAATGATTTACTTGAAGCAAGGGAGAGTTCAAATCATGTTAAACTACCTTATTCAAATATGCGCTCTTTCAAAGCATATATAACATTTTTTAATTTATGGTATACGTCTAAGTAGTAGATGCTAAACCATATGAATCAAAATTCTTACAACTTCCTATCTTTGTATCAAAGTGAAATTATCTTACCTTATTTTCCTCATACCAAGGTGAATTTATTGCACCTTCTAACTTGTATCAATATTAGTGAAAAATCTAAAAGAAAAGATTGAGAACAAAAAGCAATGCAAAAGAATAAATGACTCACCAAAATCAGACATCTAGCTTAGATTGTTGACCCCACCATGTCATAAGAGATAATATTCTACATCCTCTTCATCAACTTGTTTATCAGTCCATCTACAAAAAAGGACATTTATTCAAAGCATTAAAACCCTACAAGAAATGCCTATATACAAAGAAATATAATTTGATATTAGAGTTTCTAAGATTTACTATTTTGGAGATAATCTTTTGATCACTTGTACAACATAGAGATTATATAGTAGCCATATAGAGGAATGAGAGCATGGGATGATTTTGGTAGATAGATGGCTTGTATCCAACAAGATCACCTACTTATTGGTCACTATGACTATATCATCATGTAATTTAAGTACATGTGATTGATGAGGTAGTTTGGACTAGTATGGAAAGTGCCATCGATAATACCACTTATGTGCATTCACATCACATTACCATTAGAGCTAGACACCTCTCTCATCCAACAATCACTAAGGTCATTTTGAGTGACTTAAGTAGTAAAGGAGAGAACGATCATCTATTTTTGGATGTGGATGATGTCAATGTTTTATAGGGGTACACCGACTAGTGAAGTTTTTATCCAACAATCATTCCTTTCAAGGATGCCCCTAAAGGGGATCTTGATGCTTAAGGTTTGGATGTGGAGTATAAAATGGAGGAGGACAGGCCAAGGGTAATCACAACATATATTGATGCTCAAAGTGGTGACCAATAAATTAGTAAGTTAAATGAAACATAATAATCTTAGGATGTCCTTTCTATGGAGGTCTTTGTTGCTTTGTGTTGATTCCTTTTAGTGTTAGATCATTCATGTGTGCAAGGATAACAACTACATGAAATTTAAATTTATATAGTATCTTTATCAGCTAGAGTCCATTAGTATTGCATAGACTCCATTCTATCTTGAGGCCTTTGATTCTAGATAAAAACTACTTCATATTATTTTCAAAACCACTAAGAGGGATCATTTGGATATATGACTTTAGTTGTTCACAAGCAATGGTATAAGCGAGAAGTAATTAGAGATAGGCATCTTCTTTTGGTTAGCTACGCATGAAGTTGAAAGACACAAAACCCACCAGAAAATAGAAGATCAAGTGGATTCACTAGAAGAATAATCAGATTACATTCAATGATTTACCTGAAGCAAGGGAGAGTTCAAATCATGTTAAACTACCTTATTCAAATATGCGCTCTTTCAAAGCATATATAACATTTTTTAATTTATGGTATACGTCTAAGTAGTAGATGCTAAACCATATGAATCAAAATTCTTACAACTTCCTATCTTTGTATCAAAGTGAAATTATCTTACCTTATTTTCCTCATACCAAGGTGAATTTATTGCACCTTCTAACTTGTATCAATATTAGTGAAAAATCTAAAAGAAAAGATTGAGAACAAAAAGCAATGCAAAAGAATAAATGACTCAACAAAATCAGACATCTAGCTTTGATGTGATATTGATTTCTCTTTTTTCTTGGTTTTGCACCATGGACGTGAGAGTTTCTTCACCTTATCAGCTGAGTCATAGTAGAGATGATCTCATCCCTATATCTTGAGGGTATAATGTGAGCATCATATAGGCCAAATTAGACTACTAGACACCGCATGGAGACATTTGAGTCAAATACATAGCTTAGAGCTACTTATAACGAGTTTTATGTACAATGAGTCATTGGGAAATAGAGCTTGGAACAGTGACAATTAATTAAGATCAAAGACAAACATTTCAACGCATGAATGGATAGACATAGTTGTAATCACGAGCCCTAGTAAGAGAAACACCAGGAAGTAGGGTTTTCTCCAATCTATCATCAACAAGAAATTATGTGTAACAAGCACATAAAGGAACGACTTACAACTAAGGAATAGCCATCAACAATGAGGAATAGGCATCAACTGCTGAGGAACGGCTTACTCCAAGGAGGGTTTTCTGTTTTTCCCAGATTAAGTGGTCTACAACTCTACAAAAATAAAATACAAACTATACAAGTAACTTTCAGCAAAGACTAATCTAAATGTGAAAATCCATTGATAAACTGTAGCCAGAAATGAAAGAGCCTCAAATTGTCTATCACACACATGAATCACCACATGTATATTGTGTAAAAGCGCCAGAATTTTGTTCTATTTCACAATCTCACAACGAGTCTTACCTCCATGCATGTCCATTGCGTAAATGCCCAGATAGTGAAAGCGCCAGAAATGCCCTGCACTGTTTGTTGGAAATCTTGTGAAAGCAACCTCGCCCGCCAAAAAGAATTCCTGTGAAAACGACCTGCCCGCGAAAAAGACCAAAATGAACTTGTCTCTAAATTTTTAGAGGGAGAAATAAGGGCGTTCTCTAAAATTGGAGGAGAAAATTAGGTCTCCGAGCGAAGGAGTGGTTCGAACGAAGCCATTCTTTATTTTGATTTTAAAATTTTAAAGAATTTTCATGAGGCGTCAGGGGGTTCATTCGAAGCCCCCCTTCATTAGAAGGGGGGGTGCTTCTAATGAACCCCCTTCATTAGAAGGCCCCCCTTCATTCGAACCACCCAATTAAATTTTTTTGTGCATTTCTAATTTCTTTTCGTTTAAATAATTGTAACCCATTATTGTGGGTTCACCCCTCTCCCAAAATGAGAGAAAAGATGGGGTATTTATAGGAATTTTGAGAATTCCTAGAGGAGATGGATGGCCAAGATTGAGCCACCAAATATCAAGATGTAGGGCTAAGGTGAGTTGAGAACTCACAAGCCCTCACATCTTGACATGTGGCATGTGATATAGCCCTAAAAGGTAAAGTGGACATGAGGTGGAAGGAGAAGTACATGACATGGAGGGGGGTACAAAGTACCTGGGATTGGACAAGATCTCCTCATAAAGGAGGTCCTTGTCCCCATGTGGGTGAGAGGACATGTGAGGAATTAAAAATTCCTCAAATATTCTCATGGGGAGATGAGAAAGAATAAAGAATAAATAGAGACATTTGAAGAAGTGAAGGAATTAAAAATTCCTTAAGTGCCTTGATTAAAAGGTGAATTAAAAATTCACATGTGGAAGTGGAGTGCCTTGTCCAAAAGGAGAAAGTTTCACAAGGTTGACCACTATGATTAGGATTGTGCAAGCACTTGATTAAACCGGGACAATGAAGATTAGGAAGAGAGTTACTCACATGTGACTTGGATGTGACAAGTCAAAGATCACATGGGAAGAGTAATGAAGGATTAGAGGAGAGGTTAGGGTGGCTAAGAGAGATTAGAGGCCAACTTGCAAAAGTTGAGGGATGTGACACATCCTAATCAAGGATTAGGCATGCACATCCCAATGATGGGATTAAAGGATTAACATGAGGGGAATAAAATGAAATACTTTATTTAATTCAATTAAAGGACAAATACGCGGCCACATCAACGCATCTGGGCGTATTAAAGATATTAATTAAATAATAGCAGTATTACTTAATTAACGAAAATAAGACGAAAGGGGATGAATTTGGATAAATTAAGTGTCCAAATTTAGATGTCCACATTTTTCCCCTCTTTGAGATGGTGTTACGAAGTAGCATCATTTCAAAGAATATTAAAACATAGAACTTAGAAGAAGATGGTTAGATTGGGAAAGATGCCCCAGTCATTCAAAGAAGTGACTATGAAGGAAGATGATGGGAGTAAAGATGAAAGTTAGGGATGAAGGATGCCCCCTCGAGAGGACATGTGGGTTCAAGAGAACACGGGTGGGCTCTCGAAATGGATGAGAGGATGCAAGGGGAGTTGAAGAAGATGATGCAATGTGATGGAAGATTGGGAGGGGAGTGTGATGAAGGATTAATAGATGGGGGGGAGTTTGATAGATGAGAGGATGAAATCCAAGTGCAATTTTCCATCATCGGAGCACTGATTTTTGCTATAGCATAAGACACAAGATGCCAAGGTATGAAGAACCAAGGCGGATTAGTGTCTAATGCATAAAACAAACATAACAAACAAGAAGGCTATCCCAACACCCCAAAGTCATGATGACCTTGGTCGGGCCAGGTATTAGGATAACCACAAGCACACAAGGATGCCCCAGCGTAACACAAGACCTCAGGGATCTTGGTGGGTACTACGTGGGACAACCGAGAAGACAAAGAAAAGATCAAGATACACCCCTATGTTGACTAGTCAAGCACACCATGATATGATGGATCACACTATGACAAAGGGATGCAGATAGGGAGCTCAAATGATAAACAAAGCCAAAAAGCATCAAAAGGTCACAATTAATCAAATGTCCTTTGCCATAGATCAATCAAGGATGGATGGATTGATGAGGTTTGTTAGGAAGGATGCATCCCGCTGAGACCCATGATGGATACAAATTAAAGATTGATATGATGCAAGATATGAACCGGGATTGATGACACAAGTGATCTCATTTGTTAAGATCCAGCCTATAGATAAGGGCGAGCTTGATGACACAGGAGACTAACACATCCTAGCTTACCCAGGGGCTTGGGGTCATCAAAGATTGGTTGAAGGCCTTTGCCTATGTGGGAAGCAGCCCTCGCCAGAATCGGGACATAAAGTTGCTGACCTAATGCATCATGATGGTGGTTTCGGCGGATGACCAAGACTAGAGACAAATAGGAACAAGAGTTGAAGACTGATGATAGATGATAAAGGATCAGATGGACAAAGCAGAAAGACTGATGATGGAACCCCGGGGGTGGATCAAATGATCGACCTTGCCTACGTGAAAGCGCAGGGGCACCATAGTTCGACAGAAGGCCAAAGACAAATGATGGATAAAAGATGAAGAGATAACCCTAGATAAGGGGATAAAATGATTGGACTGACACAATGGGATAGGTCGAATGTGAGCGTTAGAAAACAAGCAGCAAGTAAAAGAGTGCAAATAAACACCAAAACAACCTACACCTCAAGATTAGCCTAAGTTGGAAACAACAACACAAGATAAAAAGCAACAAAATGGAACCTTATACCTTGCGTCGAATCGATCCTTTGGTTGGCCCTTCGATCTTTGATGTGTATGCTCCTTGGATGGCAAGTAGATGCAAGCTAAATAATGTTGTGAGGATGAGTGCAAGTGGATAAAAACATGAAAATGACTAAGTATAAGAGTAGAAACAAAACTGCAAGAGTTTGGCTAGCAAAATGATCTCCCTCCCAAAATGAGAGAAAAGAGGGGGTATTTATAGGAATTTTGAAAATTCCTAAGGGAAATGGATGGCCAAGATTGAGCCACCAAAGATCAAGATGTAGGGCTAAGGTGAGTTGAGAACTCACAAGCCCTCACATCTTGACATGTGGCATGTGATGTAGCCCTAAAAGGTGAAGTGGACATGAGGTGGAAGGAGAAGTACATGACATGGAGGGAGGTACAAAGTACCTTGGGATTGGACAAGATCTCCTCATAAAGGAGGTCCTTGTCCCTATGTGGGTGAGAGGACAAGTGGGGAATTAAAAATTCTTCAAATATTCTGATGGGGAAGAGGGAAGGAATAAAGAATAAGGAAGGACATGGGAGGTAGCGAAGCGAATTGGAAAATTCCTTTGGGTGCTTTGGGATTAAATGTGAATTAAAAATTCACATGGGGAATGGAGATGCATTGTCCAAAAAGAAAAAGAATTTAATAGGGTTGACTCAATTAAGTGATTAGATTGTGCAAGTACTTGATTAGACTAATTAATGATAGATTAGAAGAAGGTTAGATTTCACATGTGACTTGATGTGACAAGTCAAAGATCACACAGGGAAGAGTAATGAAGGATTAGAGGAGGGTTAGGTGGCTAAGAGAGATTAGAGGCCAACTTGTGCAAAAAGTTGGAGGATGTGACACATCCTAACAAGGATTAGGCATGTGCACATCCTAATGATGTGTAGATGGAAGAAGGATTAAGATAAGATGCACATGGAGGATGATATGAGGGAATTAAAACAAATTAAAATATTTATTTAATTCAATCGATGGAAGGAGGATTTAAAAAGATAAGGTATTATTAATAAAATTAGGATTTTATAGAAAATGTACTACACTAAATAATAGTAAATATTTTCAATTTAAAAATAAGATCTAAAGATGACGAATTCTTGGATTAAAATTAGTGTCTCATCAGACGCCTACATTTGCCCCTCTTTGACATTAAAAGCAAAGTAGCATCATTTCAAAGAATGTTAAAACATAGAACCTAGAAGAAGATGGTTAGATTGGGAAAGATGCCCCAGTCATTCAAAGAAGTGACTAGGAAGGAAGATGGTGGGGGAAAAGATGAAAGTTAGATGATATGATTCCCAGAGACATATGGTTCAGAGAACACTCTAGTGTGCTCTAAATGGATGAGATGATGCAAGGGGAGTTGAAGAAGATGATGCAATGTGATGAAAGAGAAGAGGGGAGAGTGATGAAAGATGAATGGATGGGGGGGATTTTGATAGACGAGAGGATGAAGAGGAAATGAAATTCAAATGCAATTTGCCATCGTCGGAGCACTGATTTTTGCTATAGCATAAGACACAAGATGCCAAGGTATGAAGAACCAAGGCAGATTAGTGTCTAATGCATAAAACAAACATAACAAACAAGAAGGCTATCCCAACACCCCAAAGTCATGGTGACCTTGGTTGGGCCAGGTATTGGGATAACCACAAGCACACAAGGATGCCCCAGCATAACACAAGACCTCAGGGATCTTGATGGGTACTACGTGGGACAACCAAGAAGACAGAAAAGATCAAGATAAACCCCTATGTTGACTAGTCAAAGCACACCATGATATGATGGATCAAGGCGACGATGAAAAGTGATGATAGGGAGCTCAAATGATAAACAAAAGCCAAAAGCATCAAAAGATCGCAATCAATTTCAAACGTCCTTTGCCATAGGATCAATCAAGGGGATGGATGGGATTGATGAGGTCTGTTAGGAAGGATGCATCCCATTGAGACCGATGATGGATACTAAATTAAAAGATTGATATGATGCGGGATATTCAGAACTGATTGGATTTGATGATACAAGTGGATCTCATTTGTTAAGAACCAGCTAGATTAGGGCATAGCTTGACGACACGACACACGATAGGAGACTGACACATCCTAGCAACCTAGGGGCTCGGGGGCCGATCAAAGATTAGCCTTGCCTACGTGGAAGCACAGAGCCCTCGTAGTTCGATTAAAGACTGACGACAGACCATGATGGAGATTTTGATGGATGACCAAGATAGGATGGAGACCAGGAGAAAAGTGGAAAAATATAGACCGATGATGGATGGAACCCTGGGGGTGGATCAAATGATCGACCTTGCCTATGTGAAAGTGCAGGGGCAACGTAGTTCAACAGAAGGCCAAAGACAAATGATGGATAAAAGATGAAGAGATAACCCTAGATAAGGGGATAAAATGATTGGACCGACACAATGGGACAAGATAGACTTGTTGGATTGGATTGGAGGATAGTGACTAGACAAAGCTTAGGGATGGGATAGTTACTCAAATCATCAAAAGATGAATTGGGAGGATGAGATGACGAATAGATGAATGATGAAAAAGGATAGGAGATTGAAAAGATGTGCAAAAGAAGTAGATAAGATAGATGACATTGGATTGCGTGGGGAAAAGCCTATAGCTAGATACCAATGACAAAGGATTATGAGATGGGATGAAGGGAGAGGTTGGGGGGAGGAAAAGGATTGTTTGGGTGGATTGGATAGAGGGATAAGGATTTGGATGAGGAAAAGGTGACCGAATGGAGAGATGACTGATTCTTGGAACTAGAAGGTGAAGGGTGGGAGCAGGTGGAAGATTACGATTGATGAGAGTTTGAAATGATAGAAGGAGGTTTGATGAAGGTTTGAGATGATAGGAGGTTTGATGAAGTTTTGAGATGATAGATGAAAGTTTGAAATAGATGAATGGTTACATGGAATGAGTGAATGGATTGATTAGAATGGATGAATAGGACAAAGTTGAAGAAGGAGGGAGGGATCTAAAGACTTTGTTCGATATCCAAAGATCTTGACTGCAGATGGATTAAAGCCCAGATTAGGGTTTTGGTTAAGCTCATATTGGGATTAAATGAAAACTCATATCTGGGTTGGAGTGAAGATGAGAATGAGTGGAGGAATAGGACAAAATTGAAGATGGAGGGAGGAATCGTAAGATTTTGTTTGATATCCAAAGATCTTGACTGCAGATGGATTAAAGCCCAGATTAGGGTTTCAGTTAAGCTCAGATTGGGATTAGATGAAAGCTCAGATTAGGATGATTGGATGATACGATGGGATTGATTCTACACCCAGTTCTGGAGTTTAAGGGATGTAAGGTGTTGACAAGCAGATTTTTCCAAATTTGGCAATTTTCAAAAATTGTCAAATTTTGCCATTTTAGGAAACTTCATGGATATACCTTTGGGAGTCCAATTTTTTTCCAAGAAATACCCATTATTGAGATAGGATGAATTGCCAACTAACATTCCAGATTTGAGATATGCATTTCGAGTTATGAGTGAAAACAATTTTTCAAAATGTTGGAAAAAAATACTAAATTCGGATTTTGAGGGCCAAGATGAAAGTTTGAGGCCCCGAAAATGTGTCAAAACGGGTTCCAACAGCTTTCAAAGACACCAGTTGGATATCCACTTGTTATCGCATAACGCAACCACCCGTCAAATTTCAGCCCAAACGAACACCTGAGTCAAAAGTTATGGCCTCCGAAAGTTTTGGTGTAAAAATCAAAACCCTCAAAAATATGGTTTTTCGATAAATTTTGAAAATTTCAACACATGGGTTTTGATGGCGGAGGGAAATTAGAAAATGGGTCGGAGGCGGATTTTAATTTTTTTTGTATTTTTTCACCAGGAGGGAGACATTGGGCGGCCGCCGCGTGGACAGGTCCGCCGCCGCCGGGCGGACGGGGCCGCCGCTGGGCGGACGAGTCCACCACCGCCGGGGGTGGACGGGTCCGCCACCGGAGGTGGACAGGTTTGCTGCCGCCGGACGGGTTGGCCGGGGGAGGGAAGGATGAAGGACGAAAAGAGGGGATTGGCCAGGTAGATGGATGGATAGATGCTAGGATGGATGGAGAATGATAAGGGGGAAGGTTTGGATGTATAAGAAGACGAGGACAGGAAGACACAAGGGATTGGTAGGAAGATAAAGATGGGGATATGAAAGGGAGCGTTTTGATGGATGGATAGGAGGATGATGATGGGGATGGGGAGAAACCCATAACCAGAGGCCAATGACAAGGGATGATGAAATGGGATGGAGATAGAGAGAAATGAAGTAGGGAGATAGGGACGGGGGATGAAAGGGATGGGGGATAGAGGGAGGGATGGATAGGAAGATAAGGATGGGGAGATGGCAAGGATGTGAGTGGACAGGATGAATGATGTCTCCAAGGACCATAGCACAAAGGAAGACAGATGCCCCCACTCTAGATATGTCATGTGCGGGGAGGAATGAAGGATGTAAGACAAGTGGATGGGAAGATAAAAGAGTGAGATGGATGAAGACAGGATGCATGGATAAGGAAGGGAGATGGAAGGGAGCATGATGGGTGGATAAGGAAGATAGACGAGTGCGAATGAGGATTAGGATAGTGTGCGGATGAGGGGAATGTATGGTAAGAGGTGTCCAAAGCATGTTTATATGTTTGCCCCATTGTTATCAAGATCACAAGGAGGATGGAAGGATTGGGATAAATGAGATATGCCAAACAGGATGTGCAAGCTCGATAGGGTGGATGGAGGGGATGAATGAAGGTGACGTATAGGAAGAAGATGGGTGCATAGACGAAAGCGTAGCAGGAAGCATAGCGGATGGAGGGAATGCAAATCAGGAAGTTGCCCCCAAGTGCAGATGGGATTTATGCATGACGCCTGTTTGCCAGGTTTTCATCATGGTACTTATCCAAGGCTTGTTTCCAAGTTTTCACCATTGGATGGATTTTATTTCTTTACTATTTTATTTTTTGGTTTTGATTTTATTTTGACTTTTTATTTTGGATTTTTGGACTTTTGGAGTATAAAGGAGATGGATAAGGATAGGGAGGTGAATAAGTGGATTTAGAAGACATGCGATAAGGATATGGATGAAGGACTCAAGCATCAAGTTCTATACGAGGTATTAAGAGCTGATGTTCGAACCCACTATTGGATGTTGGTACAACCTTAGGATAAATGGATTATGCTAGAGGATGAATGAGAGGGATTTGATGGGGAAGATACGGGGGATAATGGGTTGGATGTTGGAAATGGTATGGATAGAATGATGGGGTGGATACATGATGGGGAGATGAGTTCAGGACCAACATTGGCACATGTGGTGACGGATGTGAAAAGATAAGGGAACTAATGGATGGAGAATGTGGGGATAATGGAGGAGATGGAATAGTGAATTTTGGGACATATGGACCCAAAACAGACTTAGGAGATGAAAGGTGGGTATGGTTAGCTTTTCGATTAGCAACTTTGGATGTTCTTACAGATTTTTTGTTTGACGACATTGCATCTTTTTTCTTTGGGATCCACATGGTTTTGATCTTTGCTTTGCTGGCTCTTTGCGAGCTATAGATTTGATTTTGATTTGGGATTTTGTTTTTCTTTTCTTTACCATGTCTTTTAGAGGGGACATGGGAAGCGTTGGATTCATGTGGGTGTTTAGATTGATGCATTTTTCCTCTGGCATCCAAAGTGATCGTACTAGCAATGGTATGGGTGTGAGAAGATGGATGATGTGGAGCAATGGAGGTAGGATGATGAGGATTATGTGTAGATGGAGGATGTGCAGGTATGTGCCTTTGTTGATCCTGATTATGGGACATGCGAGAGGGATATTTATGACGGATGACATGGATAGGTGTTGGATGGATGAGCGAATGAGATGGAGGAGGTGATCTTGGGATATATGGACCCAAGATGGATAGAGGGTGGAGGGACATAAAACCCAAGATGGATGATGAAGGGATGGGAGATTGTGATGGAGGGATGTAAGGACCCAAACATGGAGTAGATGAAGGAGGAATATGGATGGTTGTCTTGAGGTGATACTGATAGGAGGAGGAGGGATGGCAACATATGATCCGGGTGGGATGGCGGGAAGAGCCGGCATTTCTTTGGAAAAGGCTCGCTGAGGATGTCTAGAGGTTGTACCTAACGTGTTTAGATTGTGAGTCTTGGGGAATAGATCCAAGACCTTGCATGTAGATTTGTTCTTTGATGTGGATGGGCTCTAAAATACCTTGCTCATGAAGGCCTAGACCTTTCCCTTGATAGTTCATGTTCTTGAGCATTCGATCCATGATAGGATTTTTGTTATTCTGAAAACATGATGCGAGTCCATTATTAGGTGGGGGATGATGGGTGGTATATACACTGTGTTTTTCTTTTGCAAGGAGGTCACCATGGAAGAATGTGAGAGTACCAAGGGGATATGCAAGCGGTGTGGGGATAGTATGTTTAGGCGATGATGGGGGATCTTGAGAAGGGGATGATGGGATAGCAGCATTTGGATGGGTGATATTAGGAGAGGGAGTAGGGGATATGATAGGATATGATTTTGTGGTAGCAGGCTCATGCAATGGAGACAAAGATGGAGCAGTAGAATCTTGAATGTCAAGAGGATCATGGGATGGAATGGATGGGGGACTGTGATCTTGCAGTAGACTAGATGGGATGGGAGGATCTTGATCTAGAGGAGGGGATATGTTGGCATGCTTTGGATTAGGCTCTTGGAATGACTCATCGTGTGCGGGAGGCATGATAATGGAGTCATGGGGACTCTTCATGGGGAAGATGGAAGGATGGAGGATTCAAAAATATCTATGGGAATGGATACTAGGAGTGGAAGAAGTGGATTGGATTTGGGTGTCGGCCAAGTAGGTTCGGACGCTCGGAGTAGGGGGTGGGTGTTCAATGGATTTGTAGATGTGATGGTGGTGAGATGGGGACTCAAAGAGATTCCGGGTGAGATGTGATGGTAGGAGATGGGGACTTAGGGTGGATCTCGAGGATGTGATGGTAGGGAGATGGGGACTCAAAGGGATTTAGAGGATGTGATGGTATCATCAATGATAGGTGTTGGATGGAGAAGGGTCTCGGCCACTAACGCAATTGGCGGATGATGGGTTGATGGCATGGTTCCACGATTGCAATGTGTGGAGTGGGGGATGTTTGCTTTGTTATAAGTCCTTGGAGAAACTTGAATACGCTAGGCTGAGATGGCGAGGCGGGAGTGGATGAAGGTTTATGGATTAGTGGACTAGGATTAGATGGAAGATTAAGACTGGATGGAGGATTAAGGTAAGGATATGGGCATGGGGGGTTAGGATAGGATGACATGGATGGTGGATCATTGGTAGAAGATATGGGTGGCGTGTTGTAATAAAGGTATTGGGGTGGTGGATTAGGATGGGAAGATGCAGGTGTTGGATTAATATAGGGAGATGCAAAGGATTAGGGTAAGTTGATGGGTGTGTTTGACTAGGATAGGTGGAATGTAGGATTAGGGCCGAAAGAGATTGGTATGGGATTGGGGGTAGTGGGTATATGCGGATGAAGGATTGAGATAGGGGGATGTGGACAAGGGATTAGGATGAGGGTATTGTGATGGAAAACTAGGATAAGAGGATGCGGGTGTTGGATAAGAGGACGATGTAGATGAAGGATATGATGGGTATGATGGACATCCCTTGTCAAAGGTAGCATAAGGAGTGTGATTAGGCATAGATGAAGACATGATGGGATAACTCGATGGGGTGATTGGATTTTGGAATGTGGGTGGAGAAAGCTTACTAGCAATGATAGTGTCAAGGGGATCTATGTCGTATACCTCTTGATCGACAAGACTTTCATTATCATCGTCGACGTAATTAGGGTTTCCCTTGACCACTATTGATGGAGGATAAGAGTTCATGATGATGAAAGGATAAAGAGGATGGACAAAAGATTTTGGATGGAAATGGACTAAAGCTCAAATCAGGATTTAGGACAAGCTTAGATCAGGATTGGATTAAAGCTCAGATTAGGATGATTGGATGATACGATGGGAATGATTTTGACAATTGGATTGGATTATCAAAGGATGATTACGACACCGAATCTGCCTCGAGATGGAAGTAGATTGATTGGGTCGAAGGTGATTGGTTAGGGATGTGATTGGATTGGATTGGATTGGATTGGATTGGATAAGATCGATCGATGATTGATTGATAAGATCGATTGATGGATGATGAAAGAGACTTAAAATCCTGTTTAGAGATTATCTTAGATGACTTAGGATACTGATTGATCAGATTAAAGGATACATGGATGATTGCGGCACCGAATCCACTTTGAGATTGAAAATGGATTGATTGGGCCGACGATGATGATTAACTTAGGATGGATGACAATCCTAAGAGGATCTTAATGATGACGATCAGATCCGACACTTCGGTCAATTTGGATAATAACTCGAGACGAAGTCCAGGGGATTTGGATGGGGAAAGTGATGATTTGATTGGAGAAATGGATGAGATGAATGGATGAACAAATACTCAAAATGAGCAAACGGTTGATCGGGACGGATGAACGATTACTCAGAATGAGTAAACGAATGATCAGAACGATAGAACGAGGGTTTGGAATGATGAAAGGAGGTGTGAAATGTATGAATGTTTACTCGGAACGAGTAAACAGATGATCGGAATGACAGAACGAGAGTTCGGAATGATGAAAGGATGTGTTGAATGGATGAATGTTTACTTGGAACGAGTAAACGGATGATCGAAATGACAGAACGAGAGTTCGAAATGATGAAAGGATGTGTGAAATGTATGAATGTTTACTCAGAATGAGTAAACAGATGATCAGAATGATAGAACCAGAGTTCCGAATGATGAGAGGATGTGTGAAATAGATGAACGTTTACTCAGAATGAGTAAACGAATGATCAGAATGGTAGAACGAGAGTTCGAAATGATGAAAGGATGCGTGAAATAGATGAATGTTTACTCGAAACGAGTAAACGGATGATCAGAATGGTAGAACGCGAGTTCGAAATGATGAAAGGATGCGTGAAATAGATGAACGTTTACTCGGAACGAGTAAACGGATGATCAGAATGGTAGAACCAAAGTTCAGAATGATGAAAGGATGTGTTGAATGGATGAATGTTTACTCGGAACAAGTAAACGGATGATCAGAATGATAGAACGAGAGTTCAGAATGATGAGAGAATGTGTGAAATAGATGAACGTTTACTCGGAACGAGTAAACGAATGATCATAATGGTAGAACGAGAGTTCGAAATGATGAAAGGATGCGTGAAATAGATGAACGTTTACTCGGAACGAGTAAACGGATGATCAGAATGGTAGAACCAAAGTTCAGAATGATGAAAGGATGTGTTGAATGGATGAGAGTTTACTCTGAACGAGTAAACGGATGATCAGAATGACTGAACGGGAGTTCGGAATGATGAAAGGATGTGTTAAATGGATGAGAGTTTACTCGGAACGAGTAAACAGATGATCGGAATGACAGAACGAGAGTTCAGAATGATGAAAGGATATGTCGAAATGGATGAATGTTTACTCAGAACGAGTAAACGGATGATTGGAATGATAGAACGAGAGTTCAGAATGATGAAAGGATATGTGAAATGGATGAGAGTTTACTCGGAATGAGTAAGCGGATGATCGAAATGATGGAACCAAAGTTTGAAATGATGAAAGGATGTGTTAAATGGATGAGAGTTTACTCAGAACGAGTAAACGGATGATCAGAATGACAGAACGAGAGTTCATAATGATGAAAGGATATGTTAAATGAATGAAAGTTTACTCAGAACGAGTAAACGGATGAGCGAAATGACAGAACGAGAGTTCAGAATGATGAAAGGATGTGCTAAATGGATGAATGTTTACTCGGAACGAGTAAACTGAGAGAATGGTAGGGTATACCCCCCTCGAGGAGGCAGATGGTGAAGAAAAAGGTGCCCCGGCCAACTTCTCAAAAGTATAAAGTGGTATATATCATCGGAAAGAGCACAAAAAAATGAGAACTGCCTTTGAACGGAGTCAATCGGATAAATAGTGTGAAAATGGCGGCCTTGGGAAGAAAGAGCAGAAGGATAGGTCCGCCACAGCAGAAGGACAGGTCCGCCACTGCACTAGGACAGTCCGCACGTTGATAGGATAGGTCCGCCAGGACAGACAGTCCGCCACGACTAGGATAGGTCCGCCACAGCACAGGGACAGTCCGCCATGCACTAGGACAGGTCCACAAAGCACCACCACCGCACAGGGACAGCACACAAGACAGGCCAAAGGATAAGTCTAAGCTTGATTTTTTGATGGATGGGTAAGGCAAAGGACCCAAAATATAGCAAACACTGATAAACAGATTTGGCTAGACTAAAAATGACTGGTTTTGCACGAGAAAGACAATTCAGACAACACAACCCTAAGATTTAGTAGAAACGGGTATGGCCAACAAAGTTTTCTACTCTAGGATGAACATGGTTGCTAAGGAGTCCTCGATATACACCCGGTACGTGAGGCCCAAACTGTGAACACCAACCCGTTACAAGCGTGAGTCGGGAACCTTAGCGAGATACTAAAGGCTCGGACCAACTCTTCACGTCATCCCGACACTTCGCCAATTACAACATGGTTGGATTGAGGTACAACTTTTGCTCTCCCCCCTTTATATACCCCGCCGGTACGCATGGTTGGAATCATCCCTTGGGGTGATGAAATCCCCAAGTAGGTCCCACTAAGAAAATGAAAAAGGGGTGACTCAAAGGACTTGGAAAGCTACGATTTCTCGTCACCCAAGATCGCCAAATGGTGCAAGGGGATTGGATACGTCAAATAGCCTTCCACAAGCACGCTAAACAAGGTTTATTGACCCTTTTGATTAAACTATGTGCCTAATTTACCAAAAGACAATCAGCAAAAACTTGAAATTTTACCTTCAAGAGGACAGGTCTGCCACTCTACAGGGACAGGTCCGCCACTCTGTCAGGACAGGTCCGCCACTGCATTAGGACAGGTCCGCCACTGCAGGAAAGGTCTGCCACTCCAGGACAGATCCGCCACTCTGTCAGGACAAGTCCGCCACTGTAGGAGGACAGGTCCGCCACTGCATTAGGACATGTCCGCCACTGCAAGACAGGTCCGCCACTCTTGGACATATCCGCCACTCTGTCAGGACAGGTCCGCCACTTCAGGACAGATCCGCCACTCTGTCAGGACAGGTCTGCCACTCTGTAACCTGGACCTTGAAAAATGCAAAAAATAGCAAACATGAAAGAAATAGACCCGTTTGTGGGTCCCACCGGGCGTGCCAGAAATGTGATAGGTTGAATGTGAGCGTTAGAAAATAAGCAATAAGTAAAAGAGTGCAAAAAAACACCAAAACAACCTACACCTCAAGATTAGCCTAAGTTGGAAACAACACAAGATAAAAAGCAACAAAATGGAACTCTATACCTTGCGTCGAATCGATCCTTTGGTTGGCCCTTCGATATTTGATGTGTATGCTCCTTGGATGGCACAAGATGCAAGCTAAGTGATGTTGTGAGGATGAGTGCAAGTGGATGAAAACAAGAAAATGGCTAAGTGTAGGTTGAGAAACAAAACTGCAAGAGTTTGGCTAGCAAAATGATCTCTCTCCCAAAATGAGAGAAAAGAGGGGTATTTATAGGAATTTTGAGAATTCCTAAGGGAAATGGATGGCCAAGATTGAGCCACCAAAGATCAAGATGTAGGGCTAAGGTGAGTTGAGAACTCACAAGCCCTCACATCTTGACATGTGGCATGTGATGTAGCCCTGAAAGGTGAAGTGGACATGAGGTGGAAGGATAGGACATGACATGGAGGGGGGTACAAAGTACCTTGGGATTGGACAAGATCTCCTCATAAAGGAGGTCCTTGTCCCCATGTGGGTGAGAGGACATGTGAGGAATTAAAAATTCCTCAAATATTCTCATGGGGAGATGGGAAAGAATAAAGAATAAATAGAGGACATTTGGGAAGAAATGAAGGAATTAAAAATTCCTTTTGGGTGCCTTGGGGGATTAAAAGGGGAATTAAAAATTCACATGGGGAAGTGGAGTGCCTTGTCCAAAAGGAGAAAGCCTTTAATAAGGTTGACTCAATTAAGTGATTAGGATTGTGCAAGCACTTGATTAGACTGATTAATGAAGATTAGAAGAGAGTTAGATTTCACATGTGACTTGATGTGACAAGTCAAAGATCACATGGGGAAGAGTAATGAAGGATTAGAGGAGGGTTAGGTGGCTAAGAGAGATTAGAGACCAACTTGCAAAAGTTGGAGGATGTGACACATCCTAATCAAGATTAGGCATGTGCACATCCTAATGATGGATTAGAAGAAGGATTAAGATAAGATAAAAAATGATGGAGGATGATATGAGGGAATTAAATAAATGAAATATTTATTTAATTCAATTGATGGAAGGAGGATTAAAGAGATGGCATATTGATTAAATACCTTAGGGATTTGGCAGAATTAAAGATATTAATTAAATAATAGCAGTATTACTTAATTAACGAAAATAAGACGAAAGGGGATGAATTTGGATAAATTAAGTGTCCAAATTTAGATGTCCACACCTACAAGCCAATCTTTTAGTGGCTTCTCAATAAACACCAAGGTTCTTTCTAGCATTAAATTTTATAGGTTCACTTATCCCTCTAATACCACCCATCATATGGGGATCCATTGTAGATGCTACATTACACTCCCTTCCTCACTTTGTAGAAAAAATATCAATCACTCATGTTGATGCGGGTTTTAACACACCAATGTACTTGCAAGTTGTGTAATCTATGAGGTGAGATGGAAAAGGTCATTTCCATTCTTGAAAGGTGGATACCATCAATAATTTTTTCTTTAAATATCAATAAAATAATTTAATAATACCAAAATCTTACCATGATCTCTCAATTGGAGATGGACTTTAGTTGGTTTGTTTACAAGGGGCTACTTGAATATTAGGAAAATTAATCATGAAAAGAAACTTACTTAGTGAGAATGTTCACTATTAGCTAGCATATGTTTTCAATTTATTTAAAACCTTGAAAATGTGAGTAGAAGATAAAAAATCACATAAATTAACCCCATAAGTTTATTTAATTTTAATGTATTTCCTTATATGATTTAAAATTTATCATTAAAATCTAAGCTAACACCATGATAAAAAATAAAAAAAGGAGTGAGAAGAAAAGGGTTAGAGAAAGAATAAAAATATAAACTCATTTTTATTCCTCCTACACATAATTCTTTGAATGAACAAATTAAGTAGCAAAACTAATCTCTTCTATACTAGGTAACCACAATCAAAATATAAGATAGTGCAAGCTTTGAAGCAGTCAATCATACGTGAAAGATAAATTTTCCTTTAATTGTTGTGATCAAAATTAGCACATAAGAAATCTTAATAGGTGCAAAGTGAAAGTGTCTTAAATCACACACCAAATTCATCAACATCCATTGAATTAAATGTATGGACTTGAGATGAAAGAAAATTAAATTAGAGTTTGAAAACATGAAAATATGAAAACCCAAAAAAGAGTAGAGAAAAATGTGGTTTATTGTATTCCAATTCATATTTCAATGAGTTTGTACCATTTCAACATATCCAGTCATTCTCAATATTTTCAAAAAAATTCAACCCTTAATAATGAGTTTGAACTAAGTATATATAAGCACTTTTCAGATAGGAGGAAAAAGAGTCACTCTTTTCAAAAGATGCATGAGACAACTTACAAAGGATGTAAAGAGTAATTTTGGACCTTTCACTTGTACATCCTAATATTACAAAACTAAAATATTTAGTTACACATTAATTAGACCCTTTAACTAATAGCCTTTGCTTATAAGTCTAAAATTTATCCATTGCAACTTTGATCACATTAACAGTAAGACCATTTGAATGAACAAAGTAAATGGTTAACTACAAAAAATATCCAAAATGAATTGATCAACCTTTTTCATTATTTGTCTAGTAATCAAAGAAGAATCAAGTTTAACCATACTTAGTGACTTACTTAGCCTTCAACATATCATCAAAATTTTCCTTCAAAATGTAGACTAAATTAAATCCTCTTTGTGCATCAATTATCAAACATCCTATCTACTTTGAAAAATAATTTCTCTTTCAATGAATTTTTGTATTATACTAATGATACCCAAAATCTATTCTTGCAATATTTTAGAATATCTTATCAAAATCACAATTTTCTAAGCATATTCTATACATGATTCCCTCCCATTCACCAAATTATAATAATATATTTATCAAACAACTCTAGAACTTTAGGTAAATCATTTCCTATCTCCATTAATTACTGATTAACCCCTTCTTCTAAGATCTTCATAGCCCCTTCCTTTCTTTTTAATTTATTTCTAATTGTTACCATCCCATCAATTGCCTTGTAATCCAATGACATTAATTTATTACTCCATGTTCTTGTAGTAGTTACAATATTTCTAACTTCATTGGCCTTTGATAACTATGATTTTGTTGATGATATGATGCACTTAATTTTGTAGCAGAGGAATCCAAAGGAACTATTATATTTTTAATATATGAAGATAAGCTATTTTTCATTTTATTTAGCATTCAATTGATTAAAGCCTTGGAAATTTGGGCTCCTTCCTTCTGGATTCCATAATCCAATAATTGTAATTATATAATTTGTTGATTGTATACAAAATTTCTATCGCATCTTTCAATGGAGCAACACCATGAGATTTTTGGGACCCTTGTGTATCATTGGTTATAGTGAAACTTGATCCATTTTGGGAGGAGGTGGTTTGACAACCATGGATGGGAGTTTAGTAAAATCATCAATCAATGGATGAAATATTCTCTTTTTACTTTGGATTTTTTGATTAAACTATTGGGGTGTATTATCATCTACTACTTTTTGTTGAGAAGACCCGTGATCCTAGAATTGTTGATTCCCATTTTATTTTTGTTATTAGGAATCTTTCTATAATTGTAAATTTTCTTATTCAACTTGAAATTGAACTTTCTAAACCTTTGAAGAACTAGGAGGTGGAGAAGGATTCTTTAGAGGAGGAAGGTATTTTATTGGAGGGTATCTTCTAGGTGAAGGTGTAGGTTTTCCTGGTGGAGGTGGAGAAGGTGTTCTCTCAGAAGAGACAAAAGGTTGCCTTGGAGGGGTAGAAGCAATTCTCTCAAAATATGAAGACTTCCCTCAATATTAGCTTAGATGAGAGACAAGAGATGGAGTTATAGACAAATAAACATCTTGTACAATTTAAGAAACACTGATCCCTTTCAAAGTCCTTGTTTCTTGGTTGCTTGATGAAGATGGTGGATAAGGTACAATGAGAGGGGGTGTTTGTTGAGTAGGAAGAAGAGATTGAACTTGAGGGGATTGCATGATAGGAGGAGATTGAATAGGAGGAGGACATTAGGTAGGAGATCCTTGAGCCTAAGTAGATTGAGTAGATGGTTTTTTTGTGGTTCTTTATCAATAATTTTAAGAATCTTTAGTTCTTTAGGAGGACCATACCTTCTTATTTCATTCAAAGATTTCTCCATTCTCTATGATGAGGCTCATCTATGTCCACTTTATCGATATTCTAGCCTTTTTGTATACCATAATGGTTACATTTGTGCTTTTTAATATTTCTATTGCATATGATTAAATAAAAGTAAGTGATATTTAATTTAGTTTTTAGGTAAAATAAGAGGAAAATAATTATTATATTTTATTTATAATAAATTTTGTTATTATGTTGAGAAAATAGATTATGTAGAACATCAACAAAGGTGAAGAGAAGAGACTTCATGTAGCCCATGGTTACAACATGGATTTCATTTGTAAAACATGGATGCTCATAGTTAGAAATTGTCTTCTTTGTTATAATTAGTTTTTATATTTTTATGGTATTAAATGGCCATAAGGCAAAGATAGTTATCTATATTCTCTTGTTGTTGCAACTGATAATACTTTGATTCACCACAATATTGAGGAGTGGTTGCAATCCAAAACAACTCCCTATATTGGTGGACAATTGTAAACCTTGAGCCATG